>PSQN01000017.1:1645194-1986761 GCA_002989075.1 Arthonia radiata
GGGTGGCGCAATGCGGCTCCGTACGTGTTAGCGTGGCACAGCAAGAGATCTCAAAATGCCGATCGAATTTGAATTCCTTTTCGAATTGTTTGCTGCTCATCGTATGCATCATAATTCGTCGACTCGTTCATCACTAGAGATGGTGCCTGGCTGTCTTCGATGTTCGCCCAAAGGCTAGCGTATGTTAGAGACCACGTGAGCCGGAGTTTGACCGACCAGCAACCGTGGGGTATCTTCATATCCCGCGTATGCCGCCTGAGCGCAGGATGATGCCTTCTTTGTGCTGCATTGGGCGTCTAGAGCTCACATGCGCCTCGCGCGGCTTCTGTCAAACCAGTATGCTTGCCTGGATCGCCGCGTCTGGCGGCTGTCTGAAGTCTCACATCACGACTCTGGTCTCCTGACGTAGCACTGCACTTACCGTGTTACCGCTAGATGAAACTCCTTGACTGAGTACAGCCTTCCAAACGTGTGCGCGTACAGCCAGCAATCCAGTCGCATTGGCCTCTTGCTCCAAATGAAGATTGTGTTCTCATGGTACGCTTGTCAATTCAGCCATCTTCTTCTGCCTCGCCAGTCGCAGCAGCTTGTCTGCGCGCGGCTTTGAGACGCTTCTCCCTTGCTTTCCTGACTTCTGCCAATCGATCAGCCTCCTTGACCATAGCCTCTCTCTTGAGCTTGTTCTCCTCTTGATCGCTAAGCATCGTTCCTTCGAAGCTCACTAGGCTCGATGTCGTTGCGCTCGCATCCGCTGGCCTGCCACTTTGGTACAGCTCCCAATCTACTATCTTAAACTTGATATGGCGGCCCATGACCCCCTCGCCATCACCATCGAGGAAGCCTCCTTCAGCCTCTTCTGCTTTCCGCTGCTCTTCGTCTTGCTCGTCCTCATCATCCTCGCTGTCGGCGTCCGGTGGTGGAGTCTTTCGCCGTTTTGATGTTGGGCCATCCCACCGCCAGTCTTTTGGTAGCCTCTTGCGTTCGATGCTTGCGTTGAACAAATTCCAGCATAAGACGCCTAGTCGGCTTTCGTTTTGCACATTGACGTAGCCCTCCATCTCCGCACCGGATATTGGCTTCAGGACCAGGAACTCCGCAGTCAGCCAGACATAGCTGAACGCGTACTCGTCAATACTCTTCCCGAAAATTACATCGTTCTCGCGGGACAGACTCGCCGCTCGCGCTGGCTGAGTATTCGAGATACGCGGGTTGCTGTAAGAGAGCAGAATACCTCGCAGAGCCGGAACGTACGTGAGGATGAGGGGTGATAGATGCTCGGCGCATAGTCCATTCGTAGGCGATGACTGGCCGACCGGGCTGAGCGGAAGATAGAGGGAGGTAGTCTGTAGTGCAAATGGCGAAGGAGGTGGTCTGCGCGGGGCGCTGGTTTGCGATTGAGTAGACTGCTGAGATTCTCGGAGCGCCTCTCCCTCTTGCGTATGCTTTTGATGCTGCTTGTGCTTCTTGGTGCTGCGCGAGGCGGTGTCGTCGGAGTCAAGGCTTCTCTTGTGCTTTTTAGTCGAAGAGCCCTGAGTCGCATCTCCTAGTTCATCTTGCCCATCTTCTTGTCTTTTCCGTTTTTTGCTGGAGCTTTTGCTCGAAGTCCGTTCTGACTCCTTATGCTTATGACTGTGCGACGATCGCGGCGTCTCCGTGTTAATCGACATTATTGTAGGTGAGATGCTGTATCCATAGACGATCCATTGGCTTTTCTTCAACAAAAGATTGCGATCCAATCGAGCCTGAAATTTCAGGCCACCGTTTTATTAACAATGTCTGGACTTGATTTGGAGTAAAACGATGAATTTATGATGTTTGTCATGAATAATTGATCGCATTGAATGCTAACTATATATACGAAAAACAACGTCTAGGTTAGATTTATGTCATAAACGATCCCTGTCATCTGTAGCCACCACCACATTTATCATTAAACGTCAAAACAACATCACATCATGCGCTTCGCCCTCGATGCATTAATCTAGATTATCTTAGGATACACAACCTTTGGGGCAGCAGCCGGGCTGCGCCTGAGGTGGAGAGGGAACGTACTGTTCGAGAGGCCCGCCTGGGGCGCGAAACCGAATTGGGTATTGCCGGAATCAAACACGGCGAAGATTGCCTTGAGGAAGATGTCGCCGAGGATGGAGAAGCCAATGCCCGTGTTGGACTGAATGCCACCGAAGCAGGTGGACGACCCTTCCTCAATGGGTACAAAGTTGATGAGATAGCCGGGGACTGTGGCCTCGGTGCCAGCGATTGTGAGTACAAAGTCGGGCAGCTCGGCGTTGCACGGAAAGGTGTAACCGCCGACTTGGGAGTCGTTGTCTGAGCCGTCGACGGCGTCGTAGTAGGCCGCCACCACGTCGTCGTTGATGAGCATGAGCGTGGTGCCAGTGTCAGCGATGCCGGAGCCGAAGCTGCCGGAGCGGCCATTGACCGAGTAACTGTCAACGTCCTGCGAAGAGAGTGTCAGTACAGTACGCTTTGCGATACACTTTCAAATTTGGAACTCAAGTTGCGGAGAACGCGTACGAAGATACCATCAGCGAATTTGGCACTGCTACCAAGGCAATGCAAAGGAACGTATGAATGCTGTAAGACTTACAAATTGCCAGAATCCGTTCGAGAAGTCCACAGGGACATAGCTGATGGCACCAGTATGTTTCGAGTCGTCAATAAAACCGAAGTCATATGAGCCTGGTTGTTGGTGCTTGAGCGTCGCAGTGAAAAGTGGGTCCGCGAGGTCGGCTTTTACTGTGTCAAAGAAGGTGGTTTCCTGGTCCGGTTGAACAGTGTTGATGCTGGAAGAAGCGAGACCCAGTAGGCCATCGCTGCCTTCGAAGCTGAGGCCGCCCTGGCCCGCAGAGATCGCAGTCGCTGCCTCCACAGCCTGTCTGGTTGCAGTCACTTCACCGACAACCACCTTGTCGGTGTAAACAACGCCGGCAGCGCCAGAGCCATCACCATACGTGATGTTCCAGCTGGCGCCCCGGATTTGTGTGCCAGAAGAAGTGTCGTAGAGCGTGTGGCCGGCCTGCTGGTTCCGCGGCGTCTGTGTGGAGAAAACCCAGAGATCTGCTGAGCCAGTGTCGAAGTCGAGGTTGAGTGTCGTGCCAGCAGCGCCGATTTGGACCGGGCTAGTATACTGCTCGTCGTTCTCGCTGGGGTTGGCGCTTACGGTGCCTGTGGAGGCGGCTGCGGCAGCTTGAACGCTGGCTGGGATGGGAGCGTTGAATTTGCCGAGAGCCTTATACAGGGCGTTGGCACCGCTTCTCATCTGAACCTTGCCAGTGGACTTTTGTTGGACCGTGAACTTCTGTGCGCGCTTCTGCATGGGGCTAGATGCGGCAAGCCCGGCTAGGGCGGCGAAGGCAATGATGTTCTTCATGATGAGCGAACGAATGGGGTGGTAGTCGGTTGAGAGAAGGACTGATGTTACTTGGGAAAAGAAGGATCTTTTGAGTAGCGAAGGACTTGTGTTATTTTGAGCGTATTGTGAAGAGTTGCTACTACCGGAGTATGAAGGAACAAGATGATTGCAAACGGCTGTGAGTGTCGACTTAAATAGAGAACTGCGAGCTTCTCCTAGAGCGTTGGCGAGGCATAGCTGAGCGTCGAAATGCAACCGTTCGCGGTGCACATTCACGGGGTTGGGGTCGAAGGTAGACGGCGATCGGCATACTACAAGCAATTAGAGCGACCTACCACTGAGCGCAACACTGGCTGCATAATCGTGAAGACGTGGGTGGAGGCGTGATGCGGCGCTTGTGAGGCATGACGGACATCTCTAGCGCATGGAGCGGGTCGTCACATCTTCAGCAATAACAGGGCAGGTGGTCGCACGCTGCAGTCGATCGGAGGCGACGGTACCTCACAGACGAGGGTGGTTGACGCCGGGGAGGTGGACGCACACGCTTCTAGCGTTCATGTGCGGACCTTCCCTTCTCGAACAGATAGTGTTGAAGGACATGGGAGCTGATGGATCGTCTGAGTGGATTGATAAGAGATATGCGAAGAGCAAGCGCAACCGTAGCAATTACTATGTGTTGGAGAGGAGGAGGAACTCATTTGACGGGGAGTGGCAGAGCCGCGGTGGCCTCGTCGGCGAATCAGATGATAGAAGAGCCGCCGCTGAATCCGCCCAATCACGTGCCATTGTCACTCAGGGGCGAAAGAGTCTTTAAGCGCGACGAACAGTACGTACCTCTTCTCTCTTTCTCGTCTGATTGATCAATTGTGCTTAGAGGGTGATTCGCCTCCTATCCTTCAGGTGGGCCTACAGCTGATGCAGACCACCGTGGCGAGTGCATTGGTGGTAGACATGACCAAGGTCGAGAGCCAAAAGCTTCTTCTGGTCCCAGATGCACAACCTGTTGGATTCTCCGCAGTCTGCACCCCTTTCCCAGCGCGGCAGTATAGCCGGTCGAGCTTTACGACTGCGGACGACTCATAAGCCACATCTGTTGGTGCCGACCGTAAATGGAGATCGCTGCAACCTCGAGTCTCGACATCTATTCCGAGCAACATCCCTCAAAGTCGCAATGCTTGACGCAAACAAGCACCAACTAGGGCGATAAGGCATGCACTGTAGGCCCTAGCATGTACTTAAGCGGGTCGCCATTTCGGTAAGATGACGAGTCTTTCTCGGCGATATACCTGCGAGAGATTTTCTGCGCAGCATATGGCTCGTCTGCGGACCTGATATGATCTGCCCGGAAACGTATTCCTTCTCTGGCGTTGCGAAGTTGCGATAGCTGAGATTGCGTGCTGAGGTCGATCATCCGCTGTTGCATCGCTATCAGGAACCTTGGCAGCGGATGCGCTACATTCGGCTTCGGGAGGGAGCAGCCTTGATTCAGCTGGTGGCATGGGTATGCAATGATGCATTATTGCGCATGAACGTGCAGCGGCGGCCTCTCGGTATAATCTATGTCTTTGACGTGAACGGCTCGATGTGTACAGCATACTACTCGCCCTTATCTCTGTCCGTTGAACGGTGTTTTGCATCACTGGAGCGAGCTGACGACACTCAAAGAAGGCGTATGTCCGTTTCAGTGGCGAAGATCATGCTCTGAGTATGCCCAGTTACTTTCACAAGATACCGAGGGATTCACACGTGCCAAATCTTGTACAATGGTGCCTCCGTTGAGCGCCATCTCTGTATTGTCATCCGATATGCGCTTTGTAGTCGTACATCTAGATCCGTTGGACGCTCTTCAAACTACGCCACAAGGTGCAACCCGAGAATATCAAGCAAGCCTTTCTGCTCCAACTTCAACTCATCATTGACCTTTCGCCAAACACGCAATCTCGCATCGGCATCCCGACAATGCGGCATCGCCTCGTCTTCGAATATCCTATTGAAGTACCTCCCACCAGCCTTACCCGCATCCGCCGAAGACGCCGCATTGGTGATCGCCAAACTGCCCTGTTCTGGTGTGATGCCCAGCCACAGGGCCGCAAACCTCAAGATGGAACCAAGGAACATGTTTCTGAAGAAGCCATCGTTCAGCTGCCAGACACCTGTATTCACATAGCCCGGATGCACACCATTTATGATAATGTGCCGATATTGCTCGTGCTGTAGCAAGCGGTGTTGCAGCTCCGTCAGCCAGATTTGGAAGTACAGCTTATTATTCATGTAGTATTGCACGCCGCCGTTGCCCGTACGGACTTTCTCACTGTTGAAGTCGTTGAGGTCGTAAATGCCTGGATAGTGGAAGCAGGAGGTCGTGCACACTATGCGCGCGTAGGAGGATCGTGCCATACTCGGGAGGAGGTGGAGTGTAAGAAGCGTGTGAGAGAGGAAGTTGACCTGGATAGTCGTTAGCTTCTTCCTACCGGCGTCGAAGGAAGGTCCACAGAAATACCTGGTGTATGATCTCAAACCCATCCTTCGTGTGAAAGGTCTTCCCCGTCCCCGCTGGGCTGCTGCCCATGCCCGCGTTATTACAAAGCACATCTAACACCCGTCCGCTGTCCAGCCACCTCTTGGCGAATGCCTCTACACTGCTCAAGCTTCCCATGTCGATCTCCCACCACTCGAAGCGCGTCTCCTTGTGCCCGTTACTTCTTGCTGCGATCAGGCACTCGGAGACCACGTCCTCGGGATGTATCTCATGCGGCGGTGGGTTTCTGCACCCCAGCACGATGCTCGCGCCCCAAGATGCCATACGCAGCGCAGCCTCCCTGCCAATGCCATTGTTCGCGCCCGTAATGACGGCCCATTTGCCAGTGAAATCAGCGTCAGGAATTGTAAGGAACGTGCCTTTGCCGCCTTGATTCGTCTTGGCGTCAATCCATTTGCGAGTTGGAGGTGTGAAAGTGAGCGGCGCGTCGTAAGGGACGGTGTTGAGGTCGGTGGACGCCATCGAGGGGTCGTGGTCTACGGCGGGCTTGGAGAGACGCACGGCACTGCAGATGTTCGACAACTGGATGAGGATCCCAGCCACATCATATGTCATCACCTTCAAAACGTCTGCCTAATGCTGACCCATCGACCGTGATGGCCGAGGCAGCTCGGTACCAGCCAACAAGTCGGCGCCGTAAGCTTTGAGACTGTCCGTGCCAGCGGAGTGGAAAACGCCCCCGGGGTGAACGGGCCAGGCGCTCTGGACACTAGATTCAGGGGCTGTCAGGGGGGCTCAAGACTCGCGATAGCGTACTCCTACAGTAGCTTGCCATCTTATTCACCTTTCCAACGAACTGATCTTTCATCGACTCTCTTCAACACGAGCCAGTCCACATGAGCCAAAAGCATGTTGTTCCCTACTGATGTGGACCCACCTCCGTCCATCGGCGTACCATTTCTTAAGAAGGAGACAGCAGCGCCCAAGTCTGAGTTGTGCGGCGCATAGGACGCAGCATCGCTCTGAGCTGCTCCTACGGGTACCCTCCTGGCGGCATTGCTACTGGCAAGATGCTGTTCTCACGGCACTTAAGCCGCCGGCGATCTTCGCTGGTCTGGTAGTCACATTATGGGCTTACAAATGCTTGATCATGGTGGTGTTCCAAAACAAGATCATCTACATGCCTGCTGTGCCTCCGTTCTCACGCAGTGAGAATATCGAGGATTACCAGAAACTTTGCTCACCCATCCAATGGCAAGAGCATGTGATCAAATCACGGGATGGAACCCGTTTATCCCTTTGTGTAGCCCAAAGTGAGGGGTATAATGACAGTAACAAGCCCGCTATCAACGTGCTCTACTTCCAAGGGTAAGTACAAACTCGTGCAAATCTTAGGAGCCTATGATGAAGGAGTATAGGAACGGCTCATCAATGCCCCCGAGGCTACCTTCTCTAACAGCGGTGGTGAAGTCTTTCTCCGAAGACCAGGCACATCTGTCCATTCGTTTGGTGGCGTTGTCTTACAGAGGATACTGGAAGTCATCAGGACGCGCATCTGAGCTAGGCATCCGTGAAGACGCTCTGGCTACCTTGCAGTGGGCTCGGGACCAGCACAACGCTGGCACAAGAACGGTTCTGTGGGGCCAGAGCCTTGGTGCTGCCGTCGCTGCGGAGCTGGCTACGCACGATCAGAACATCGTTGGCCTCATCTTGGAGACTCCTTTCCTGTCTATCAAGAGCATGCTAATATCGCTGTATCCGCAAAAGTGGCTACCGTATCGCTATCTATGGCCGTTCCTAAGGAACAGGTGGGACAACAGCGCTGCACTATCAAAGATAGCAGCGCAGTCGAGGCCGCCAAAGGTACTTCTTTTGACAGCGGAGAACGATGAAGTGGTGCCAGCAGAACATGGTGTTGAACTGCTTGGTCAAGCCCGCAGAATGGGGCTCGACGTGAAGCACACTTCGGCTACCAGAGCATTGCATCACGAGGTCATGAATCGCAAGGAGGGCACAGATGGTGTCAAGAGCTTCTTGCACGATGTGGTCCTTCATGAAGGCTCTAGGTAGATAATTCCATTGAAAATTGGTTCCCGACCACTTCGCGCACGTGTCACCTTCGCGTGTGCCCCACAGATTGATGCCTTGACGCCTTAAAAAGGCCCGAGCTTCCACGCTAAAGTTCTTGTCGATCTCCAAATGTCAAGCACTGTCGAGCAAACTTCCCTCTGCCCTGCACTCTCCCGTATCTAACAGTGAGGGTAACGTCGGGGTTGAGACCTCAGAGGCGCCACGATGAGGCTTCGTCTCACTATCAAGCGGCATGAGCTGCCGTCAGTGCAGATACTGCACGGTATCGCCAATGCCGACTCCACAACTATCTCGGAGCTCATTGCACAGGTCAACACGGTGACCCCTTTGGAGTCCGCAGATGGTGAGTGGGATCTTGAAGATTACATCGTATCTGTGGGCGGCTTTGAATGCGTTCACTACACGCACATTGCGGATATTCTCAAAGACGACGATGAAGTAACGTGAGTTGAGCTCCCGCTTTCCAGTGAAAGCTTACCAACCACTCGTAGAATCCGAGCCACACAGACTGTCGACGCTCGCACAAGAAGACTAACTGGACGTTTGCAAATCTCGAGAGAGGGAGCTCGCTTGTTAGACGGGCTTCCTTATGGGAGCAGGCGGATGCGAAGGACGGCGAGACCACCGATCAGGATTCCTCCGCTCAAGAGAAGACGTCTACTCGATGTTGATGAGGACGGTGACGAGGAGGCTGTGTTTGCTGATGAGATGATGGGCGACGGTGAAGATGATGATAGCGACGAGGATGTCAACACTGATGAGAGCGATGATAACAGTGAGAGTGAGGATGAAAACATTGACGATGGGGAGCTCGTGGAAGAAGATGAGCTAGAAGCGCTGGAAAAAGACGTTGCACCGGTAAGCCGGGCGAGTTTGTCTAGTAGCAAGAAGAAGAAGAGAGTACAGATTCAAGAGCCTGGAGAGAACGAAGAGGAGTTTGAGGGGAGCAGGGTTTCCTCAGATGGCTCGGCTGAGGATAAATGCTCTGCTTCAAGCGATGACTCAGACGGCAGCTCCCACAGCTCGTCATCTGGCTCAGACAAAGACCACATGTCGGACACAGTCGTGCGCCCTAGAACTCGCGTTGCCTCTGAAGATTCAAGTGAAGTTTCATCGAATACAACACGATCATCAGGCTCAAGCAGCGGCTCCGATGGGAGCTCTGAAGACGATTCTGAGCGGAGCTCCGAAAACGGGTCGGGAGACGACTCCAAAGATGATGAAGTAGAGCCGACGAAAGATACGCCACGCTCGTCCACCGTTGGCTTCAAGTCTATAAGGAAGCCCTTTGTTCGAGCTTCAGCTCCGGCTCCAAGAAGTCGTCTCGATGGCGTCGTGCACCCTACCTTGCAGAAGGATATATTGTCAGGTGCCCAAAAAGTCGCACCCGGTATGGGTAAGAAAGCTACTCAGGTTCGAAATCAGCGTCGTAAGCAGAACAAACTGAATAAGTATCTTTCAGGCCAGAGCCATCATCCTGGTAGCATTCCCAAAGAGATGTCTGGCGAAGTGCATGACCTAGCGAATGGTCCCAAGAAGGTTCACATTCCCTACAATTCACAAGGCCATCCGCAGATCACAGAAGGAGTCACCAAGGAAATTGAGCCTGCTGCAAGCAAAAATGCTAGTCATATCACTGCTGGGGTCCCCTCGCTGGAGGCCTCCAGAAAGGATCTTGCAGCTCAGAGCCAGCAACCTAGTAAAAACTTCAAAACCTCGTCTAGCGAAGCGCATCACTTAGCGAAGTTTCCTAAAACGGTGCAGATATCTCACAACTCACAAGGCCAGCCACAAACCACAGAGGAAGTCGGCAGAGAACTTGAAACTGCTACACTCGAAAACACTGGTCATGTCACTGGCGTTCGCGGCTCGGTAGAGGATCTCAGAAATCGACTGTTACAAGACATCGCTCGCGCTATGCCAGACAATAAAGCCAACAAGGCTGCTTCCGAGCCACCTGTCGATCAAGCCAACCGTGATGAAGAAACTGCGAGCTCATTTCAGCAGGTCGCGGACGACACTCCTGTCGAGCACTCGGGTAAAGCCCCCAAAGAGTCCACGGTAGAATCTCCGCCCGCCATCGTCTCCACGGCCACTACAGGCCCGCGTCTCCGGGTTGGTGATGCGACCAAACGCACTCTGCGATCCGCACTCGGTCCGCTCCTCACGAAGAAGCGAAAAGAGGAACCGCAGGAGCCACCATTCCCGGAACCGCCTGTGAAGCGGCGCTGGCAGGACGTAATCAAGCTCCAGGCTGTCGAATGTGGTGCGACAGATGTTGATCTTCCTAATCCGCCATTTCCATTCAAGCAGCGCTGGCATAACCTCCCTGGGCGCGTGTTCGGCAAACGCAAGCAAGAATACATGAAGCCCATTCTGGAGAAGTACGGTGTGTCCGTGGCCGGTCAGAAGCGGAAACGAGACGAAGAAGAGACCCTTGAGCTCGAGGAAGGAGATGATTTGTTCGAGGAAGACGAGCAAGTTGCCGGACCAAACGTCTCCAGAGGGCGTGATGGCACATACAAGTCTGGGGAAGGTCTCAACTATGATGACGAAGATCGAAGTAGGGATTCAAGCACTCTGAAAGGTCCTTCCACAACGCCATCATCGATTGCCGACGATCAAAAGGACATCCAAGATGGCTACCCTTCGGAACCGATCGCCGTCGAGCAGCTCTCACCATTCGCGATGGATCGGTGCAGGCCCGGTGACTTCATCTATTTCAAGAGGCTCGAAATCTCGCCCAATTGCTCCCCTGAAATGACTGGATTCCGCACTGCGCGAATCGAAGACGTCAAAGGCGACGCCTTGGAGCTCAAGTATGCTCGGCGTGACGTGCTCGAGCGCGACGACATCGCAGAAGAGCGTCACAACAAATTTCATGTACAGACAGATGATCCGGTGAACGCAACCGAGACTAGTAGTCGTCATCTGATTGTTGACTTCAAGGAGCTGGTGGAGGCGTCGCTCATCAAGTCTTCATGAGCATATTGAGGTGGACCCGACTCGTTGCTGATCTCTGTATAGCTGCTAGCCAGTGCATATTTTGCACTCCTGCACACAGCCAGACGAACTCACATGTTGTGAATAGAGCGTAGCACTGTGCATCAAATACTATATCACACTGTATATCCGTACCGTTTCATCTTTACCCCCCCCCCCCCCCCCCCCCCCCCCCTCGCATAGTGCATACCATCGCTGGTCCCACGTTGGCTCGTCCATGGGACGACCGACTGAGTTCACAGTGATTTCGGTCCCTGTTGTGAGGCAGCTACAAATGTCTCCCTCGAAAAGATCCACCCTTCCTCACCTCTCAGCTCAGCAAGCCGTGGACTGCTAGTCAGTCCGTCAACACCAGCAACACCCACTAATACTCTTCAGCAAGACTCAGAGACCCTTCGAAAATCTGCTAACATGCCCCGAAAGGACTCTCGTGCCAACGGCTCTGCCGAGGTGATAGGCGTTCAACCCTGGGACCCGAGGCCCACTCAAAAGGTGACTATGATAGATCACACAGATTCGCCATGGGCAATGCCTGAGAAGAACATGGCGTTGGCTATGAAGGTACGTCGTCGCTCGCTGCACCCCACGCAGGAAGAGGGAAGTGGTATCATGAGCTTTCCGAAGCATCCTAAGGATGTAGAGGAGGAGAGTGAGGCTGAGGAAGAGCAAAAGCAAGAGAAGGCTTCATTGGAGAAGAAGAGCTGGTGGCCTTGGAAGAAGTAGTGAAAGTTAACTACAAGTTGGCATGCGGTCTGAGATAAGTATCGTCAATCGTACACAATAGTATTGGATACAAGAGATGGAAGAACACATACTGTGTTTGAGCTTACCGTGCCTTTGCTGTGACCATTCGACTGATATGGCTAGCCTGATCCTAGCGTCTGTCCCGAGCTTCGATGCAGCCCTACCGGGCGGGGAGGCCTCTCAAAATTGTTTCGATGTTTCGCAACGAATGCTTTGTCCTCGACCATCTCACGGCCTCTACCGGCCCACGCCGCAGCATCGGCTTCCACGGTTGAGATGCCCCATAATTCATCATTACATGGGTGTCGCTGATCGTCCATCTCATCCACCACGTTGCCAACAATGGCTTCCTCCATCCTCCCATTCCTAGCCTGGTCCTTTCTTCCTGACTTCCTCACCAACCACACCCAAAATCTCCTCTACACAACCTTCTACCGCGCCGGGACGCCCCACCCAGCGCCAGGCACACCCCAACACACCCGTCACCGTCAGCGTATACACCTATCCATCCTGCTCCTCTACTTCGCCTACACTCTCTATGAAGCGCACTGGGAGCTGCTCCGTCAGCCTACACTCTACGACGTCTTAAACCTACCACCGCATGCATCAGAAAAATCTGTCTCTAGTAGGTACAGACGACTGAGTCTGCAGCATCACCCTGACAAATTGGCGCCTGGCGAGACGTACGATGATGCCTCTTTCGTCGTGCTCACAACGGCAAGAGATGTGTTGTTGGATCCTGTGAAGAGGTTCGCATACGAACGTTTTGGCATGGATGTCTTGTCATGGCAGCATCTGAGCTCAGTAAGAGATTATGTGACTTTCGGCCTCAAGCACAGCGTCGCGCCTTACTATCTTGGCTGGTCTGTCCTATTGACCGTGTTCCAGTGGCTGGGATGGGGCAGCACAGGTGCCTTCTGGCGATGGTGGACGCTGGCCGCGCTTGCAGCATTTGAAGTCGCGTGTGTGACGAGGGAGAGTTATCCGCAGGACTGGGTGATCGGGGCGCTGCCAGTGTCGGGCGCCGTGCGGAACGCGGCCGCGACGTTCGCGGTGCAATGGGCCTCATTGCTGGGAGTGAAGACGTACCTGCCATTTCAGACAGTGACATATTTGAGAAGGTCGAGTCTGACGTTTTTTGTGGGGTTGTCGCGGGTGGGCCCTTTGCTGGCACAGATGGCGGCTGCTAGACAGAGCAGAGGCACCTCTCGCGGAGGTGTTGGAATGCATCTCGAAGGTGACGAGCAAACGAAAACTGCACGCTTGATGCAAGGGCTCGAACAGATGATACAAGCGCAAAGTGCGGAGGCAGGGAGACTGCTGGCTATGAATTGCGTGGCGTTCGCGCCCAGTACGGTTGAGAGTGTGGTGCAGATTCGAGACGGTGGACAAGGTCGTGGCATGGAAGACCTAAGAAGAGGCATCAAAGACTGGATCGTTAGGAACGCTCTGCGGAATGACCCTGAGGTCCAAAGAGCTTACCGAAAAGCCATTGGCAGAAGGAATGGCGGGCGAGTGCAGGATATTGAAGATGAAGATGAAGCCAATGGTGATGTTGCAGCGCAGTGAAAGCGGTAGGTAAGCAATATATCTGCGTCCGCCAGATCGCAGACTCTCCATCCCACCAATACGCATGCAGGCTAGGTTGAGCCGCCATTGAGCATCGTCGTACTGCTTCAATGTTTAGTAAGTTGCGAAGTAAAAGCGTAAGCAGTTGCCTCTGCATAAAAGTCCGGCTTACAGGACTTTCGAAGCTGAAACGCTTAGGCCTTCCTTGCTCAGATGCTCTTCAGTAGAATCTTGCTGCTCACAGAGAGAGATACCTGAATGGTCGCATCCACGTAGGGGAAGGACGGCACAAGGCAGAGATTACGTAAGTATGCGGTGCGACTGTTGCGGAGACGGTCAACATCAGTAAGCGTAAAACGAATGACTCCACCATTAAGCGACTGTAAGCACACTGAACGTACAACAAGCAACCATATAAAGACTTCAACAGAACGGCGCCGTAGTCAACGCATATTGCTTATCAGCCACCTCCCCCAACATGCTCACTCTCGAGTCGTCCTCTCCGCGCCACTCATCCTCAGGCTAGTAGCAGCCCAAGAGGACGTCCCACCACCCCGAGTCCATGGCCCTCAGATCATCTGCGACTACTCGAACGACGACTGCAACTGCGAGTGCTC
Source organism: Arthonia radiata (assembly GCA_002989075.1). NCBI lineage: Eukaryota > Fungi > Ascomycota > Arthoniomycetes > Arthoniales > Arthoniaceae > Arthonia > Arthonia radiata. The sequence goes on from PSQN01000017.1 coordinate 1,659,071, forward strand.
GCCCGTCACCGACAGCCTCGAGATCTCTTGCGGCCTCGTCAAGGCGGAATTGACTGTCATATATCGGCGCCGATTGCCAGAGCTCGAGGATGTCGCTGGCTTGCCCGCGCTCGTGGACGCGGATACACCCGATACTGGGACGAAGCATCGTCGAGGCGGAGGCAAAGTCTGGGAAACGATACTGATTGTGATACGACTGAATTACATCAAGTGAGTGTCTTCTCTCCCATCGCTGTTTCCTTCTCTCCTCTATCGCTCCTTCCTTCTCTCCTCTATCGCTCCTTCCCTCTCTCCTCTATCGCTCCTTCCCTCTCTCCTCTATCGCTCCTTCCCTCTCTCCTCTATCGCTCCTTCCCTCTCTCCTCTGTCGTCCCTTCCATCCTGCTCTGTCGTTCCTTCCCTCTCTCCTCTGTCGCTCCTTCCCCCTCCTTCCCCGTTCCTTTCCCCTCCTCGCCCTTTCTCTGGATCGCACTTTCCGTCTCACTAAACTTTGTCCCTATCGCTCCCTCCCCCTGACGACACCATCCGGCTCATCCGCCGCGAAGACCCTTCCAATCCCTGCGTGACGCCCTCAAGGCCCTTACCTTCGGCACCGGCGTCATCTGCAACTGCCGTGCTGCCGGCGCATTCCCAAATCACTTCCTCACGGGCTTGAAAGGCGTGCTCGTCAAGGCCGTCACCGTCGGCTCGCGGGTTTTCCCAAAGGTTTCCCTAGAGGCGCGCGCTGGAAAGTCTGCTGGGATATGCGGACGAGACGGCCATGGGTGATTTGGGGGCGCATGTTAATGCAAAGGTGGAGATGGGGGTGTGAGGGGGAAGTGGGCGGAGGAGGGCTCGGCTCTTTAGTGGTGTGGAGGCTGGGGCGTGGGCAGCTATGTTCTCAGCAGTTTGTCAGTACGTGGACGAGGGCGGGGGGGTGGAGTGATCGGGGTATCGACGTGTTTTCTGGAGTCGTAGTTGTTTGTTCAGAGAGGGCGCCAATGTTGAGGTCTTGGCCGCCGGGTTAGGTATTTGATGGGGCGAATGCCCTCTGCAGAACAAGGGTCGCCCGGCTACGCTCACCTCAGGCTCTTTCGTCGATCCAGCTATCTTCAACCAGCCGCAGAGGAAGTTGGTCATCGGACCCGTGCCCAAGCCTAGAGTAAGTACCCAGCATGCAAACCTTTTTGGTCCTGTCTGTTTGAGACGAATTCCGCTGGCGTAGCTCTCCCTGGAGCTGTCTCACTCAAGATACAGGCCGTCGTGGCTGCTGATCTAATCGTACTGACCGTTCTGTCCGGGCAACGCACCCATGATTCCGTAACAGACGGTGAGTCAATTTGATAGTCGGTGGAATGGGTCTGTGAAGGACGATTTGAGGTAAGGAAGGGATGTGTTCGTAGGGCTGCGGTTACGAGACGGGAATGCATGAAAGCAAATGTTCACGCTGGCTGGCCTTGAGAGTTGTGTAGAGTGTGCTGGTGTTCGTCTCGTACTCGTAACATTCTTTGCTCGCGCATTATCTCTATAGCCAATCGTACTTTTGTAGCAATATATATACATGTCAAACGGAGTCGGTGTCCGTCACCGTGTCCGTCACGGTCACGTCCTTCCGCACGCCTATGCCCCGGTGGTCGTTGTACTTGTCAGCACCGAGCGAGTCGTGATTCCGCAGCGGCTGATGTGCTTCCGCACCAGCGTAGTTCTCCCCTTCCAGTCGCGTCCAACCGGGCGCGCTGTGTGAGCCATGTGGTGCTTTCGATCCACTGGCAAATGTGTCGAGCCGGACACCTGAGTTCCTGTAGTTGGATTTGCCACCAGAGCGTGTCGACCTGGCGATGGAGCCGAAGATGGCTTTGCCGAGCCTGGTCTGCGTGAAGCGCTCGAGGAGGGGCTTCATTGCGATCAGGCAGGCCGCGAGGAAGCACATGCCTGCTTCGACGATGCTCCAGACGAAGCCTGGTGGGATGGCCCCTGTGGTCGTTAATGAGAGTAGAGGTAATCCAAGATAGAGGGGACATCACTTACAAGCAAAATCCGGATTGAGCTCGGTCAATTGGTTCGCAGACTTTACCAACCGGTAAATCGAGCCGAAGACGCCCGTACTACCCGCCAGAAACACGATCAGCGTTCCCACTTTCTTGCTCCATGGCATTTGCAAGCGGATGAGCGTGGGCAGCGGAACCATCATAATTCCGATGTCTGCAACGATATTCGGCGCATTGCTTGCGACGTACGCTGCCGGAGCGTCGATGCATTTGCCTTTGATGCTGTAGTCCCATAGCGCGTTCAAAGGTATGCAGGTGACGGCATTGACCACGATAAAGGCGATGAAGTTGGCGGTGACAAAGGCGATGAGGATGTAGCAGGGTATTTCGACTCGGCGGACGCTGCCAAAGACGCGGAGGTAGAGGCAGAGGACCGAAAGCTTGGGGAAGGTGACGGAGGGCAGCCAGAGGAAGTTGAGGGCGAGAATGCATTTCCAGATCGGTGTGAGGCCTGCGGGACCCTTGGTGATAATGATCGCGGCAGTGTGACGGCCAACATAGTATTGTTTGACGGCGACTGTGAGACAGGTCGTCTTCGGTCAGAAGGTGTGCTGGACTGAGAGATGCGGATGAGAGGCATACTTATGGAAAGGACGCATAAGCCTACAAGGCAAACGTACGCAGGGATGATCAAGGCATCGTCCCATCCCCAGCCTACATTGTTCATGTCAGTCTGGGACGTTCTCCAGGAGGATTGAATGCTGAGTTTCAAAACTAACTGGTCTTGCCCTTATATTGACGGGACACCAAGCGAAGGACCACTGCGATGGTGCTGAGGACGATGAACACGCCCGCCACAATCTTGATACCTCCGTCATTCACCTCCTCAAGGTAGCCGGGAGGGAACGAAGAGGGGTCTGGCAGTTGGAACGACGCCATCGTGATAGCCCTCTCAGTATGATTGCGACTTGACGATGACTGCCAGGTAGCGCGCTGTCGAGTAGAGGAGGTGCAGCAGCTCCATGAGATCGATGTCTTAAAGGGCTCTGAAAGGACGATCAGTTAAGGAGATTGATCGCGTCAAGAACGCAGGCCACCCTCGTCTGAACAAGTCTGGATGAAGAACGCCCGGTCACAGCTCATCACGCAAATGACTTTGTTAGCAGAACCGCGAAAAATGGTCCCCGAAAGCTTTATCTGCTGAAGACACAGCTCCCGGCCCACAGGTATGTTGCATAATCTTGCGTCTTGTCCCAGAATCGCGTGGGAACCATGGAGTGTACCAGGTAGCTAATCTGAAGTTGCAGGTCGGTCGGAAAGCTGCCAATCAGCGGAGGATATTCTTGCCAAGACCATGAGTTGCAGATGTCGCTTAGGCCCAGCGAGCGGGACAATGGCCAACGGGCCCCTGATGGCGTCGCAAACAGGGCCAACTGGCGAGCTCGGTACGTGCTAAATACACGAAACAAGTCCAATCGAGTCAAGTGTGTTGTTGTTGCGCCACCTATCGCCACAGGAGCCGAGTGCTAGTGCAATATTACTCCGCATTATTGACGCATGCGAGACATACCAACACAAACGCATGGGCGATGTCGCGTGGTGGCCAAGATTGGGTTCTCATTGCATTGCGGTGCTTTCGTTAGCACCCCGGCTTTTGGATCACTACTGTCAGGCACCGTTAAGATCTTGAAATTGTACCTGCATCAACGCTTATCAGCGTTCTCCTCTTTGTGTTGTTGATGCAGATGTTGTATTTCGTAAGCGCCAATGGCTTAATGAGGGAAAAGAGCTGTTGTTTCCGCGGCCGGGTATCCCCAGGATGCGTTCCTGTTGGCTTGCTGGTCGAGTCACTGGGCCTTTGAAGCCTCATTCCACAGCTCGCTAAAGAGCTTGTAGCCACTAGAGCGGGGCAGTACCATGATCCGCGAATGCCTTCTGTATCTCAATACATGACTGCTGTTGCTAGCGGCCTTGTTGGTGGATGCTATCGCCGGATGTTGGACTGAAGGACGGCACCATCTTGCCTTGCCGTGCTTCTTTGCTAGGGTCCCGGCACGTGGTCAACATGCCACCAGCCTGGTGGTGTACATACTGCATAGTTGGCCCGAGAAAAGGTCTCGCTGACCGACTCTGCAGAATAACGTCGACCACTTGCTGTTCGAACCAAGCGTGTTATATTCGGTGGTGAAATAGCGATGCGAAGAGCCGAAAACCAGGCTGTTGGGTCAGATTGCGGGAGGACCGAGTACTCGACCAAGACATTGAGCATTCATCAACTCTCAGCAAGACTTTGTAGGTACTCCTGGCTAGCAACGTGGAGATTTCGTGTGAGCAGTACAGACGAGAAAGCACAGAGACTTGAGTCTTGTAAGTTGGATGTCTGCTGCGAGAATGCGACCCATTTGGAAGGGGCGATATCCAACCACGAAGGGTTTTAGCGGGCCGTTGCCCTTGGCAACGGTTTGGGCCCCTACCTTGCCATGTCTGATAGCGACGTCGGACGCTCTACTTCAGGCCTGTTGTTATGTCCATCATCGTGATCAGTAGTTCAGCTGCGCGATGGGCTTCACAAGGATTCTCCCTTCACTGCGTGTCTCTGAGAGGCTGCTGAGTGTGCAACATAAGTCAAAGGGACTGAAGGACGGCAAGCGGAGAGGGGAACGGCGAGGCATGTCAATCCGTGAGCCATGATCGTGTGCACGCTCGCTCAGGTAGGATGCTTTTGAATCTTCGAGCGAGGAAAGAAGGTTTGAACAGAACAACAAGGTATCCTCTTATTCCTTTCTCTTTGATCGTTGCTTTCAATACCTGCTCTTGTCTCACACTTGCCACGATACGTATCTTTGGACCCGCAATTGCTGGCATCACATCTGTATTGGCCCTGTGTGCTGTGGCCGAACTTGTTGTGACGAAATCTACGATCTCACTCAGCAAGGCACCGAGTCAGAGATCGCCGAACACAGCTTGAACATAAGTTTTGCTAAGGATACCTGAGGAGAGCGTCCATTCATACCACCAGAGCTCTCCACACCACCAAGACACTCTGGAATCGATGCCATCTCACCTGGTCCGGCCTGTCCCCAGCTTTAGAATGCTGTGCCGCCAGCGTTTGACGCCATCGGTCAGCTCAGTGAGGGTTGCCTAAATCTAAAAGCCTCACATCCTGTGGAATCTTCTACAAGCGGTAAATTGCCAGTCGTTGTGCTTACGTATGACGGCGGCATCGTCATAGATTTTACTTACGACTCTCAATTCGATCCAAATTAGCTTTTGGCACGATTCGCGATCATTTAAACGGCCTATGATATTCGTGACCATAGGATAACGTCTCACTAGTACGGCCCTGCTTGCTTGAGCCTCGGCCGCGACCAACTTACCTCGGCACAGATCTTCGCGCAGCTTTCAATGGGGGCAAAGACTATACGTCTTTCCGTACATGCGGGCATTAGAGTGTCGATGCCTACGGCCATAACGCTGTTTAGGTCTGCGGATCCATCGACCACTTTGCATGTCCTGGTAGAAGAAGAGTGTTGTTCGATAAGCCTGGTCTGACTTAACCCTCCCGCTTCTATTAGACATTGCGCTTCACATTGATCAGGCTCCTAATCGATGTTCGGTTTTTTACATTGCTGCCTACGACACGGATCATCACCGTCGACACCTGAACAGTAGAGAGATATCTATAATTGAGAAGACTCAGATAAATCTCCTGTCTCTCTTGAGGGTCTCGATACTTTTGATTGTTGTCACAATACCGGACCATTTCACCAAGCTCATTTATGGTCCTTCCTAACATAGAGGCCCAAATTGTGGAACGCGTAGTTCATGACTGACCTGGCGTTTGCCGGACCTGGAGGTGGCTGTCTTGGAGGAATCAGAGTGTCGTACTCTCGTTCAACTTGGTCAATGAATGCCTTGTTGGATTTGTCTGTTCTTTCCAATGCTGCCTGATTAGTGTACATCATATATGCGTTGTGGATTTCAAAATTCGCTGGGATACCATCAGCGCTTAAGCCAGGGGTATACCAAAGCGTTGTTTTCCCCATGATCTTGTTGGCGTCGAATCTGGCGCTTTCAATGCGAACATCGAATGGGGTGTGGTGAGGGTGTAAGACGCGTCGAATCAACTGTCGCGTGACCGCGTCGAAATTTGGATCATAAACGTAAGTGATGGGACGTGGAGGAACTGCATACTTATGCCTTTCATGGCACTTGTGAACTAGATGTTGAAGGCATTTCAGCTGCATCAGTTGTGGATCAATGTTGCGGGGGGGATCCGACTTTCTGGACGGCGGTCGGATGTATGCAAGACCCACACAGACGACGACCTGAATGTTATCCAGTCGCGGTACTGTGAAATGGCTGTCAAGTTCTTTTCTTTCTTTGCAATCGTCCGCCATAAAGATAGCTTCTATCTCTGCATATTTCTCCCTTAGTTCTTCTAGCTGCTTCTTCTCATCTTCATTCAATTTCTCGCCGTCATGGAGATGAGGATATAGTATTTCTTCCATGATCTCAATGGTGGGGTACAAATCTTGGCTGATAGTACTTCTGACTGTTTCTCTAATCGAAAGAGATAACGAGTGAGACGAACATACTAATACTAGTCGATAGGACCCCGTAGCCACAACAGAAGAAAGCTGTTCTCTTTGACGGTGATCCACAGGCCCCAAAATCCGCCATCCGCTGTGTACGCGGCATATACTCGAGAATATTTGGGCCCTCATAACAATGGGACGCTAGCCTTAGCTCGCCACGCAGGTGGCAGAAACAAAGTGTTACCCAAATACATTGTACATCATCCACGCAGCCCTATGCGGCGAAGCAGACTTACAGCGCTAGCTACCAGACATATGTGTCTTCCCAACAAAAGCCACCGAGACGGCACGACACAACCTCAATTGGAAAGATGTGCTCTAAGTTGTAAATACTTATCCAGCACTAAGCCATAGCAGCCTAGTGTTGTGAATGTTCCTTCCGCGCCTGGTTAGTGGCGGCTACTAGGGATCTGCCAGGCGGCAAACAAGTAGCTGGCAAGTCTTAGGCTAGAACAGCGCGGCTGCTAGTACTAAGACTAGTAGTAGACAGGTGGCTATAGTAGGATATAAGTATAGGTGCTTGCTCACCTAGCATTTATCAAGGGATTTAAAGGTTGTCGATAGACTGTAATGCATGGACGTCCGAAAAGCGAACTTGAAAAGAATATTGCCTATGTAGGAAGGCTGCGTTGCGGTCCTGCGAACCTCGGCAAATGTCTTTTGTTCCAGGAACGCGTCGTTTCCTTTTCTCCTCGAAAAATCAGTTTGAATGGAGATTAGAGTCTACTAGATTACTGTTTGCTACCTAATGCTGTAGAGGTGAGCTGTGAACGCTTATTCCAGCATTGTCGTCGAGCTTTGACGCTCTTCCCAAGGTTTATGACACCTGGATTCGCAAACACCTTCCCAAGTGCCAATCGAAAGATTTACAGAATGCAGAAGTGAAGGAAACAGATCTGGAAGACAACCGTCAAGCGCTTGACATCAGCTTCGTGTAAAGGCACATGAGCCCACTGAACTCTGTCAACTTCATGATGACGTGGCCGACTTATGGTCTATCATAGCCAGCCAGAGAAGATGGTCTTGGGGGAGCACCCACGACTATCTGCTCAAACAGCAAGGTGAAGAGAGACTCTCACATGCTCAACGTCTAGAGCTTCTAGGAGTGCCGCGTGGTCAGGCTGCGGCGGAAAAGCTTGCCACACTTAGCTTTTATATGAATGACTCAGTGGATATTAAGCTCGCAGAACAGATAGGGATCGGTTCCATAGTAGACACACTTTTCATAGGAGATGTACCCTGTTAAATTAGAGCCATGCACGAAAGGCTCGTCGAAGATAAGTCATCCGGGTTTAAGAAAGTGCCAGCCGCAACCCAGCAAAGATGCTTGTATCTGTACGTCTCCGGGCGGCCATGGACACTGAACGCCGCTTCTGAATCGAGCTTTGTATCAATCCGGGTGAGTCGGTACTTGTCTCATGTTCAAGAACATGTCCCAGATCATACGCCTCGCGAAGCTAAACGTCATGTTGATGAGCTTGACGAGGCACGCTCATTAAAACCATTCAACGTGCGCCATGAAGAGCTGGGTAATGTCAAGATGATACGTTGGCTCACGCAATTTCTGAGTGGAGGCCTTCCTTAGAGGACCTAGCGAAGGGTGGCATCGACGTTGCCACCCTCGATCTCGATAAGAAATAAAATCTAAAGGCAGGGAGAAGGACTCGAACACATTGATTGTGCAAGCGCGCGAAATAATGAACAACAGTTGTAAGGTCTTATAGTACGACCCGAAGTTGTTTTTGGCCCTTCTAGGATGACGAGTGTCAGTGAAGGCGAAGCTTGGATCAGCGAATTCATTGGATTGGAGATCGCATCGACGTTACAGGAATATCATTCACAGGTCATCAACAGCTACCCACCCTTTCCCTTCTCTCTCTCATAGTCAGCCCACCACTCCCTCTTCTTCTGTCTCTGGCCCTCCTTCCACCGCTCGTCCTCCTCCTTCTTCCGTCTCCTTTCCCCAACCTTCGCAAACCACTCCTCCCGCGCCTTGTCCTCTTCATCCCGCGTCGCAAAACCCGTCATGCACCTCTCCATCGCCTTTCTCTGCGTCCGGCATACCCAGCTGATACTCAGCGTCCGCCCCGCGGCGCACTGCGCGAACTCGCGGATCTGGTCCGCACACTTCGCCCGCACGTTCGCGTAGTACACCTCCCGGACTTCCGCCTCCTGGCCGGCCGTCAACGGTATCGGCCGGGACGAGCGTATATCGTAGGTCTCCATGTTTGTTGAGGGCCCAGTCGCCGAACTTGTTGCGCTTGGGAACGGAGGCGAGGCCGCCGAGGACCCACTTTGGGTTTGTGGCGGCGTGAGTGCGGAGGGCGGGGTCGCGGGCATAGAACCGCTGGGGGAAGTGCTTGCAGTGCCACTCGTGCCAGGAGTCGACGATGTAAGCGTAGGCGCGGAGGAAGGCGCGGCGGAGGTGCTCGTCGGGGCAGTGCAAGTCGACGAAGCGGGAGCAGGTGCCGTCGCGGCACTGTTGGCGGCGGAGACGCTTGTCGGAGAAGGATTCGGGGCTTTGGTAGGTTTGCTTGGTGAGGAGGGGTCGCCAGCCGATGTGGCTTGGGAGGACGACGCCGCCGGTTTGTATGAGGAACCAGTCGCCTTCTTGGAAGCCGCAGTAGGGTGTCACGTAGTTGCCGGGCCAGGCGTATTCGTGGTCTTTGCTGAACGGCTTGTGCTGGTATGGAGCAGGGTCCCGGTTAATGTTGTAGTCGTAGTAGTGAGCGCTGTCGAGAGATTGGCGGCTCGAGGTGTTTGGTGGATGGAGTCGTCTGCGTGCGAGGTCGTATCTGGCCTCGGCTTCTGTCTGTATAGGTAGCTTATTTTGATAGGAGAACGGTGAACGCTCGCGATCTTCGCCACGGAGTGGAATATGTCTGGAATTGTTGAAATAAGATTGTGTGTGGAGCGGGAGTAGGTTGTATGCTGGGTTCTGAGGTGAGGGTGGACGGCGTGGGTCGCCGGGAATATGTTCAGCCCTGAGTATCGGCCGGCCTCTTGGATACGACCGTGCTTCAACTAGAGACGGGTCTTCAACGCCTGGCAGTGCCTAACGATTGTCGCCGTTGTACGCGTCTCTAGCAGCGCTTCTTTGCTGTCTGCCGATCTCTCCTCGTCGAAAAATCTCACGAAGTCTGTTCGAGTCGTAGGCTTCCCTCTGATCAGCCTGGGAGTCAGCGACTGAGAATGTCCCACCAAAGGCTTCGAAACGGTCGTTGGAAGCCACTTTTGCGACTTTGCTATATAGTAGGACGCTTTAGCGAAGCACGTGCATCGGATTAGAAGTCAGCAACGATAGAGATAACCAGCCACGCAGAACAAATCGAGAATTGGCGTACTTTGTAGCGATCGAATTGCTTGACAACGCACAATCCATCTAAGCAATCGAGACACAACCTAGCTAGACAAGCGCACGTGCCACACCGCTAAGCTTTCCAGCTGGAGATACACTACTAACGCCGCCGCTGTCTCAACGACGATGTACCGAGGCCGATTGGGTACTCAGCACTTGCTTCTCTGAGCTCTACATGGACGCAACAGTTCGTTGTAGGTCTTGCACGAACGAAGTCACAACAACATGATCATTCAAGATCGGACATACGTAATCTCAGGAGGGTACGAGAAGACCAAACTACATTCATCTCATCTCAGCTAACATACAGCTCCTCTCAGTGCCTCAGGCCTTGGGCGTGCAACGGCTGCGGACCTCCACAGTCGCGGCGCTTACGTCGCAATTCTCGACCTGAACGAAGACAACGGAGCCGAGACGATCAAAGAGGTAGGAGGAGATGCGCGGGCAAAGTACTGGGAGTGCGACGTCAGCGACACGTCAAGCGTCGAGGCCGCTGTGAAAGGTGTGCTCGAATGGGTGGGCAAGACTGGCAAGGGAATTGGTGGTGTAGTCGCTGCTGCAGGTGTTGGCTTTCCAGGCAAAGTATGCTCGGTGGTTCGTGAAGAGTGATTTCTGCAATTGTATTGCTAACACCGTGGCACAATAGGTCCTGGACCGCAAGCTCAATCCTCTCAACCTCGACAATTTCGACCGCGTAGTGAAAACCAACCTCCATGGCACTGTCGATCTCATTCGTCAATTACTTCCCACAATTGCAAAGAACAACCCGACATCTCCAGACGGAGAGAGAGGGGTGTTGATTATGGTTTCGTCTGTGGCCGCGTATGACGGCCAACCTGGCCAGTTAGCATATTCGGCTTCCAAGGGAGCGATTCGGAGCCTAGTATTGCCCCTCGCGCGCGATTTGGCACCATTCGGTATTCGCGCAGTGGCTATTGCACCAGGTGTGTTTGCCAGCAGCATGACTGCCGCGATGAGCGACAAGGTCCGAAAGTCGCTAGAAGGTGTCATGGAATGGCCGAAGAGGATGGGCTCACCTCAAGAATTTGCAATGCTGGCCAGACAGGTGGTAGAGAACCCGATGTTGAACGCGGACACAATTAGGTTGGATGCTGCTGTTAGAATGCCCAGTAAAATGTAGATTGAACTAAAGCTGTGTCCGTGGCTATGTCACAAGAGGTTCTTCGGTTGTTCTCTTGACAAGTGTTTTGGTGAGAAATGGTGCCGAGGTAGTGTCTGATTGGTATCGTTCAGGCAGCTGATGCGGAAGACGCCACATCACGATTACCCCGTGCACCCCTCTGTTTGTTGGTCTCTTCTGTCCAGCTTTCCTGCCACAACCAGCATGCGCCGGCCGCCTGATCACCATCTGCGCTTCCCCAGAATCCGAACAGGCCCCAGGGCGTCATCCAACCCATCCAACACCAGAAGTCGCCCGGCGGTCCAAGCCTGAAACGACCGTGCGGTGTGATATAGCCCTCGAGGTGAAAGTCGATCGTATGTTCGCTATACGTGCCAACAATGCGTCGTGAATCATGCACTGGATAGTCCACCTGATGCATGGCATGTATATTCAACCCTTCCACTGCGTCTGCGTACTCGATCTCTTCCATGTCGCGCAGGTCTCGGCGATGGAAGGACCAATAACCGCACCAAGAACTCTTGGCAAGGTTTTCTGGGCGACTCATCTCGGCCACCGTACTTTGTAGCCACTCGTCCCAGGCCACAAGCAGATAATTAGAGTCATGCTTGAGGTGAAAGTCCTTGCCAGACATGAATGGCATGGGGATTTTCTTCCCCTCGCCCAGCTTACCGAACCATGGCAGATCCTCTGTCCGTGGCACAAGTCGTGCTGCTGGACCGTCTGATGGCTGTTGGTTACCACGAGTCATGGTGAGTGCTTCGAGATAGTCTTTGAGGACCCATCCCCATGTCACTAGAGTTGACATCGTGCTAGTCAGGTCGGCTTTCCCAAAATCTGCGCGCGAACAGCGGGCGATGAAAGAGTACTGCATCTCGCTCACAAAGTCTTCGCGGCCGAAGCGTTGATCTGTGGGTATCGTTAGTACGCGATGTCTCACGGTGCAGCTGGAAAGAGCGGATAACCCACCGCTGAACGCAGCAACGCACCACCAGAACGCTGATTCGGAAGTATTCATGAAGTCGTTGAGATTGCGATGTCGCTGCTCAAGAGTTGCTTGACGAGTTATGCGTCGATTTGACATGTGTATGTACGGGGTGTCGAGGTGGCTCGCATAAAGATCTCCCTTGAGGTTGACAAGAGCACTGCAAGCTTTCGTGACGACTTGAATGTACAGCCATGGATCTGAGGTATGTCAGCTACGCATCCCCGTGTATGCCCTCACAGTTATTCATACGGCCCATCACTAGCAAATGAGGTACGTAATGTCTTGATAGCTCGACGTTGATGGGCAACTCCTTGCCCGGGATAGTATCAACGTCAAAGTACTTGAACCATTTGGAAGCAAGAGAATTGGCGGCGGCTACACGCGCCCATGCTTGCGTATTGTTCTGGAAGACCTCGCTGAGTATCTCAATGTTGGGTAGTGAGGAAGCAACGTCTGTATGCTCCAGTGCTGAAGCGTTGACCTCTAAGCAGGATCGAAATACGATTGCATCGTTGCAAGCCTGACGAAGTGTGCGGTTCACAGCGCATAGACGAACTACGCACTCAGCTGGTGTGAATGAGGCTATGGTCCGTAGTATCTCTGTTGGCAGGTCGTCCATCTTTGGACCATCTGATACTTGGGGGCTCATGTCGGGCTTGTGGTGAATCAATCAATTGGATCAGATAAATGCAGGCTAATAGCTGCAATACATCGACATAGATACTTGCTCTCAATGATGGAGGTCAGCGTTCTGCTGACGTTGTGACATTTCGGTGAATTGCGTATCACCGACCGACGGCCCCTTCGGACCCGGATTTGCCTCTTTCGGATAGACGGGAGGAGGATGCATCTTCATCACGTGCCGAGGATCAGGATGTGGAAATGATGTAGTGACCAAGCCAAACTGCAAGCCGCCTGTCATTGACAGATCTGCTCATAAGACTATATTGTTTCTTACACTCCGTCACACGAGCATCCAGATCTCCTGCCCTGCGCAATCATCGCATCCCGTGAGCGGTTGATCTTGATATTGATGGGGCAGCAGCGAATTGACCCACCCGAAACACTCTGCTCATCGACCGACAAAGATGACGACTATCTTAACCATTGTTCGGTCATTCTGCTCTTCATCTTCAAAGGAAGCTCCAACGCTTTTCGAGGCGGTGATCACCGATGACCACGCAGAAATGGTTCCTAGCTGTGGCTGCAGACGTCATGATGCCATCGCTGATATCGCTGTGCGGTATGTTCTTGAGATGTTTTTGTGTTCAGACGCTCCTTGCCAATGACATTGGATGCTCCGTTCATATCAAGCTTGACCAGCCTCCAGGCTGACTGAGGCAGCGCTGACCCTCAGTCGTAGCTGTTCATGCTTTCGAGGATACATCCATGGCGTTCGTTGGGCGCAAAGTGTATTCAAATGTTGTCGTCCTTGCGAATGCTCTTCACAGATCGACAAGCTTTTTGCCAGCTAGCCTTCCTCCATGGCCGCATCATTATCATCGTCGCGGCCCACAAAATCCTGGAACGCCTCCTGATCAGCCTCATCGTCTTCACCCATTTCTGCATCGCCATCGCCGCCGTTCGCTTGGGTGTGCACCTCTTCCTCGCCGTCATCAGCGTCCTCCATCTCCCATTGGTTGTTCAGATCCCAGCTCCTGCCTGTCAACAGAAATCGCTCATGCGGCAGTCGCACGCCGAATCTCGGCCCTTGCTGCTCCACACGCGGCAATCTGACCTTGTTGACATCTGCTGCTCGCTCGAGCAATTGCTCCTTGGTCTCTTTACCTCCAGTGAATTGATGGACTTGGCGCGCCGCTGCTGCCATTCGCACTGCCGCCAGTCCGACCTCATCCACATTGCTGTTTTTACCCGCCGTGCTGCCACCGGATGGCTGATTGTATCCCTCTGCTGCAAGATGTTGCGCGTCGCTCAGAATGCCTGCAGTGTATCGATAGGCGAAATCCAGAAGCTGCAAGGGAACCCGCTCCTGGTAGGCGGACACCCCGAGCTGTGATAGAATGAGATGGATGGTGCGCGCATCTCGTGGTCGCGGCCCTGTGCCCGCATCGTTTGCTGAGGTTGCGGGGAGGATAGGTTTATTTCCAGGTAGGGCGGCGTTTGCTGCTGGAGGAGTACCGTTTGTTTGCTCCTGTGGAGCTGGCGGTTGCGATTGCGGCTGTACTGCTGAGGGTGAAGGCGCTGACATGCTGCTACCGCAAAGACAGCTACCTGCCAGGAGGATAACGTAGCGAGTGGCCAAGCATATGGTCCACGAGGATGTGATCGGGGAAGAAGAAAGAGGCGAATAAAGATTTACCCAAGGACTGTGAAGTTAAGCAGCGAGTACAAGCTTGTGTCGAACAGTAAAGTTCAGAAAGGTGAAGTTCAGAAGTTCACGCCCTGCGAGATCGCATATCGTGCACGGGCCCGTAGCTGTCGGGGGCTAAACACCTAGGCTGTGGTCAAAGCTCAAGATGATACTCCGTACATTGACTCCGAATTTAATTCTGACATTCTCTTCATAGCGCCCGGATCGACTACTTCAACACTCCAGGTCAACACCAAGTGCCAGCCACCTGAAACGAACCTTTAATGTCAAAATACGTCCTGCTACAGCTTCTACTGTCAACAGTACGCTTGCGTGAAAATCTAATACGGCTGTTTCAGTTTATGAGGCGTCGACGAATCACCAATAACGCTTCCACTCCAACAGCGTTGGCTGCTAACGAGGAACTGGCAGAGGAAGCTGGTCTAGCCAATCTCCCTTTCAATGACAGTCGTTTGCCTGGGGTCTTTCATGGCCGTGTTATCGCGGTCTCCGATTTTTAAAGACATTCAGCGATGTTGCAGACAAGTTTGACTATTTCATGTGTCTCGTATGCGCTGACTTTGGACTCCACCGTCTACGATCGACATTGATGATAGCATTACATCTGATTAGGTGTAAGTACGCGTATCGACATGTGATGCCCACATTCTCAACAAGAAAGGAAGTAATGATCGTATGTAGTGGATTACTCAGTGGTGTATTCGAGAGGCCGTCCTTAAGTAAGTTACATGTGAACTCCTACGGTCTTGATAGCGGAACATATGCCGGCAGTCACAGAAATATTAGAAACTGCATGCTGCGTAGAGCATTCAAAATCAAGGAAGTGATCAATTTACCAGCATTACATTCGAGTAAAAGGGTGGTGCTCGAACTCGTCGTTGTTTTCCTGATAATACGACTCGTAGGAAGACTCTAAAGTCACTTCATGAACAATGACTGCAAGCAAAAAGTCTACCGCTGTTCAAATCGCAGAGAACATGCCGCAGTCACAGCCCGGCTTCGATGTAGCTAAAAGGCATTTGGATCAAAGACTGGGCACCGAAGCCGCTGTGTGTATTCTTTCAAACTGATACTATCTCATCACCAGATAGCACGTACACTCCACCCTACCCTCGCTACCCTCACCCACACAAAACACGCCACACTCGCTACATAGCACAGCCCTGTGAACAGTATCACTCCCCAAAACCTTTTCTCCGGATCGCCTCCCACCGCCCCAATCAAAGCACCCGCAATCGGTATCCCCGTCAGCGTCCCAAAGCTCACCAGCGTATAGCACGTCGCATAGTACTTCCCATACTCCTTCGTGTCGCACAGCTGTCCCACGCAAATCGGCGTCAAGCTGATATTCGACCCCGACGCCACGCCAAAGACCACCGCAAACACGATAATCAACCCCAGCTTCGCCGTGCTCTGCTCAGCGCTCAGTAGGCATGCGCTCAGCCAGAGCGCGAACACCGAGACCGCGCACAACCCCGTCGTGATGATGATCGTGTTGAACCGACCCAGTTTATCTGCAATGAACCCCGGCCCCGCGCGCCCGAACAAACTCCCCGCATTCATAATCGAAATCAACTGCGCCGCGAATGTCGGCGAAATCGTCCCCGTGCTCACCGCATACTGCGGCAGATACGTGATCGGCACGAAGAGGCCCCACTCCAACATGAACGTGCCCCACGCCACGATGAACACATGGCCGCGATGCTTCCAGAAGACGCTCAGATCCGGCAGCATAGCCTTGAAATTCGTGCCCGTCACGATGGCGCCTGAGCCTGCTTTTTCAGCGGCGCGGGCGCGGTCGACGGCGCTGAGGCGCGAGCGCGTGAGCAGGATGCCGAGGGAGCAGAGGAGCAGCAGGATGAAGCCGAGGACGCGCGTGCCCCAGGCCCAGCCGACCTCGGCGAAGAGCTTCTGCAGCATCAGTGGCAAGATGATGCCGCCGAAGGAGCCGCCGGTTGCGGCGAGGCCGGTTGCGAGACCGCGGCGGCGGTAGAACCAGTGGGAGATGGAGGCGACGGCGGGGGTGAAGAGGAGGGAGCTGCCGATGCCGGAGAGGAGGGAGAAGGCGAGGATAAAATGGTAGTATTCTGGGTGGTGTCAGGGCATGTTTCACCGCGGTTCGCTTCTGTGGAGTGGGTGGATAATGGGAGAGATTGCTGGAGTGCTTACCTTCACATTCTCCTAATGCGAATATGCTTACGACGAGGCATATGCTTCCTGCTGTGATCGAGGCTCGAGGTCTGTTGTTGTCAGTTGTGCTGCTTTCACGAGACTGGCAAGCCGGCTTACCCTCGCGCATCGAATATTGGTCCAATCTGTAAGCCACAGAAGAAAACAAGAAACACATAGATGCCAAAGATCCACGATATCTGACTGTCAGAGTACTCGTGCAGCTGATGCTCCGTGACATAGGAGGTCAAGATGCCTATGGTGTTCACCACGCCAAAGCCGGCGAACATGCTACAGAAGGAACCAGAACATGATAGCCACGCATGCAGGCCTCCTTCCGGATACGTGTTCCCATCTTCGTCAGTACTCCCATCTGAAGGCGTACTCGAGGAGATCGGACTGGTGTTCTTCTCGTCTGGACATCCACAGTGAACGTCTGTGTCGACTGCTTCCAAGTCGACCATCACTGTTCTCAGCACTGCACCAGGGACAACGAATGGAGAACGAAATGCTTCTCCATTGAAATATGCGAATGTTTGTATTCGAGGGAAGATACGCCCTACACTTTGCAGTTTAAGAATATTGCGCCTATCGACGTGTCATTGTTACGCTAGCAATGTTCGGAGCGATCCACTCCGATGCCAAAGCTTACATTCATAACGCAATATCGAAGTAAGACGGGGTGCAAGAAGAGTAGGAAACGGACAATGGGAACAGTGCCGAGGAAAGACCAAAAATATGAGTGGCAACGAGCGACAGCTGATTAATCGTCAGTACTTTGTCGTTCACTCCTGTCCGCCTCAACACTCTCATCACCAGTACCACTCGTCACACTGGCCTCGCTAATGCTAGGAGCGTCTTTGTCCTTCTTCGAGCGTCTCTTAAAGCTGTTCAGGGAGAAGCCACTGCTGCGCTTGCCGATGGACTCCTTGTCACGTTCTTTCTCTTTCTCATGCGACACCTTAGGGCTGCCGGTGAGACTGCTCGGAGTGCGAGCGAGCTGACCAGCCGCAGCTTCACCATCATCCACGTCTTCTGCATTGGTCTGTGGTGTGCTAGGGCCAGCGGTCTTCCGACTCTTCAGGCCTGGAAGCTGACTGCTCTTACGGGTGAGCTTCCTCATCAAAGATTCGCGCGCAGTAGGCGTAACATCTGACGGAGTCGGAGGGCCACTCTCGCTCATACGTGGCGACGTCGAGCGCACATCGTCTGTCGAGCCTGCTACGGAATGGACTGAAGCTTCTTGAGCCGAAGGGGTACCGCTGATGCCCAGGTCATCCGCTGATGCATTAGAAGTCTCAGGTCTGCTCGGGCTTTTCTCTTTGCGCTTGTCGCCCTTCTTATCTCGTGAAAACATGCCGCTCATGAAGCTACCAGCGTTTGGATTGAGCTGTTTACCAAGGCCGGAGTCCTTAGATTCGTCCTTCTTCTTAGACTTGACGGGTTTGGTTCCGATGGGTGCTTGAGCTGATGCATTTCGATCAGCTAGAGGCAGAACATCCTCGTCCACCGGATCAAACTCAGAGAGTCCATTCGACTCAACCTGAGAGGATCCCCTCCTGGACGCGTTAAGAGACCACGCGTTCATCCGGCCTCTTCCAGATAATGTAGTGTTGCTGCGCCCGAGGCCAGAATGATTCCACCCAAAGGTCTGCTGACCATCGCCGATTTGCCTCGGAAGAGCATTCTCGGCTGAGTATACGGATGTGGGCCGTGAAGAAACCCCTTTCTCGAAGCTTGAGTTTGCCCAGGGAAAGCCACCAGATCTCAATCTCCCAAGGTCATCCGCACCGGAGAGTGGGTGTGCAGTATCGTCATGACTATTACCCAGGCGACTCATGCCATGGCCACGACGATTAAGCATGGATGAGAATAGTCCACCACTATGAACGCGACGTTGGCTTGCGCCTGATCCATTTTCACCAAGATCGCCACTATTCTGCCTTGGAAAGGACTGGCTTTCTGAAGAGTGTAGGGATCCAAGTGTCGGGCCTTCATCTGTCGTAGACTTGCCGCGTTGTCGATTGAAGACGTCGCCCAGTAAGCGTGAGGGATGGCCAGTGCCCCAAGGTCTGGAGGAACTACTTGTAGAACGTATTGAACGACGATCGCTGTCAGGGAGACCGTCTGAGGGCCGATGATAGAGACTGTCGTGTGGGCTAGACGTGAGACTTGGAGAGCGGCTTTCACCTGCAGTTGGCGAATGCGGGCCTGGTTGATTAAAGCCAGCTGTGGAACCAAGGCCAGGTAGAGCACCAAGCCCTGGCAGAGGATTGGAAGTCTCCCTGAGCGCTTGATGATAGTCGAAGCCTGGTGGAGGGGCTGTGCTAGACGTCCTCGAACCCATACTGTCTGTCTCTTGAGCAGAATAACGATTCTTGTGTCGTTTCGAAGGGTCTTCAGTATCGTCGCCCAACAAGTCACTGGGTAACAAAGCGTTTGCAGAAGGACTTGCCAAGGCGCCACCAGTCAGTCGTTCGACGTCAGTCGGCGACAGGGAAGCCCCACGGAAGGCTTCGTAGTGTGTGTCGTTTGGTGCAAGCCCACCTGACTCGACATTTGGATGTAAGGACATTGCGAAGGGATTGCGAGCTTCCGCAGCGGTAGACATTGGGAATGAAGGTCCCAGACCGCTTAGCGAATCTCGCCGGCCTGGCTCACGTGTGTACCCTAGAAGACTGTGACTTGCGGGTGTGAACTCGGCTGCATTAGGGTCGTATGTGTTCTGGGTGCGCTGATGCGAGCCCGCCACGTGCAGTTGAGCGTGCAGCTGGGTATGATAATACCGAGCCCTCTGAACCTCAATGATTTTATGATTGAGTTCCTCTTTGAGGCGACCTATCCGATCGTGCACATCTTGGTTGTTATCGACCTCTCGTTCTGGGACCGTCGGTGAATCCGCAGGCTCACTGTTCTCTTTGCGCGTGTCTTCCAGCTCTTTGACTTGCTTGCCAACGTCACGAACTTGTTCCTCAAGCCTGGTGACTGCCTCCATCTCAGGTTCTCGTTCGATGCGGAGTGATTCCAGCTCGTTTTCAAGTTTAATTGCAAGCTGACTCTTCTCTTGGGTCATGGCTTCCATATCTTCACGCAGTTCAAATATTTCTGCCTCCTCACGCTCCATGTCTTCCCCCAGTCTTCGATGTTCACTTTTCTTGCTCTCTAGGGCCCTCTCCTGTGCGGCCCGTTTTTGCTGCGCTGCTTGATTTCGTCTCTCCAGCGCAGCTACAGATTTCTTGAGGTCTCTGCTGGTGTCCTCCTTCTCTTTCGATTCTCGCCTCAACTGCTCCTTGCGCTCATTAAGGGTTTGCACTTCCTGCTGATGCTGCGCCTCCTCTTCATCATCTTGTCTCTGCTGCTCAGCGATATCACGCCGCAATGCATCCAGCGTAGTCGTGAGGCTTTTGACAGATTCGCCAGCCGAGTCGTCCACATAGTGATCCGACTCGCGTCTTTCCCACTGGCCAAGGTTGGGGTTAGGTGAGCCCTTTCTCAGTGAGACACGGCGCCTAACCTGTGACAGACTGCCACTGTGCTCTCGGAGCAGAGGAGGTGAGGGGTTGGGCACGGATAGACCTTCATGCTGCCCCTTGTATGGCACAATGGCAGGCATGGTTGTCCTGCTGATGCGTACCTCCCCCTCGTCGCTCTCATCGTCCGTGTCAAGTGGCGTTGTGCGTACGCGTATTGGATCACTTTCGGCGAGAAACTTGCCATGTGTGCAGGCAGTAACTCTGATAGTGTAGTACACACCGGCAGCGAGAGCTGTTACACTTATTGCGCTCTCTTGTTGCTGAACCTCTCCGGCCGCTGCGCCGTTCACCCATACCCAGTATTTGGTATTTGACAGCTTCTCGCTGGGTTGCCAGCGCATAGAGATTGTGTCTTCAGACAAGTCCAACAGGGATATACCTGGAGGCGAGGGGACTTCGATACCGAGGATGTTGATTAGATCTTCAACCGGTTGGCAGAGGACGCGATGTAAACGAAAGACAAGCCATAGCAGTGAGCATGCTGCTATGGTGAAGCTGGGAGCGGACAAGACGAAATACAAGCGCCAGACGATGGCGACAAAGATTGCAAGGTGGTATGGAGCAGCAGGGAAGCTCTTGATAAGTTGGGTCATTTCTGCTGCTTAAAGAAAATGAAAGTCATGCAACGATGGTAATCAATGTGCCTCATAACTCTGAGTACACATATGACGGTAAAGGACGGAGAGGACGTCAATCTTTAATCCGTTGTGTGCAGACAAGTGCGCAGAAAAAGACCAGTGGTTCGCGAAACAACTTGCTCAGATACCAGACGGTCGTTCCCGTCACTTCTCAAATTCACGAGGACGCGAGATTACCCAATGAAGAATGTCAGGATAGCTACGTACTCGGCCGAGGCTCGTTTACTTTAAGTTTAGCGCGCCCTTCGCGCTCGTGATGCTTCTCTCTTTGCGGCACAAAAGACATGTCTGTGTTCTGATCTCTTGTTGCAACCTGCCCGCCCTGAGACATTGGCTGTGCGCGCGTTACGAGACAGGCAAATGGGTGTCTTTGGACTCCTCGCCACCTGTCACAGGTGCTGTCCTTCATTCATGTTTGCGCGCAGCAGTGCATCACTATTAGTATGACAGCCATCTTCACCACATTGCAACTCTCATCGCCTGCAACGCGCCCCCGCATATCACTCGCTACATTCCATTGAGCAGTAATCAGCTATGCAGTACGTTCGTTCTATGTCCGGAGCCGTCTCAAAGACATGGAACTCTATCAATCCTGCCACCTTGAGCGGCGCCATCGACGTGATTGTTGTCGAGCAACCCGACGGTTTGTCTCCTTCTAGCTGTCGCATCGCCGCACGCTCACTCACTAATACAAAAAGGCTCACTTGCTTGCTCGCCCTTCCATGTCCGCTTCGGTAAATTCTCTTTGCTCCGTCCGTACGAAAAGAAAGTCGAGTTTCGCGTCAACAACGTCAAGCAGGACTATGCCATGAAGCTCGGCGAAGGTGGCGAGGCCTTCTTCGTATTCGAGACCTTCTCTCAAGTCCCAGAGCAGCTACAAACATCTCCACTGGTATCCCCAGCCTCAAGCCCGCCCACACGACCGTCCACTTCTTCGTCTTCCGGAGATCTAGAGCCACTGGATCTCAACAGCCCCGGCCCCAAGCCTGATACTCCGCGAACAAGGCGGACTTCGGGAGGTCCAAATGTCTCATTGCTGGAGCGACGTGCGCAAAGCGAAGTCGGAAGCGTGCCGCAGTTGTCGACCAGCCTCCCTAGCGAAACGCGGCCCTCCCTTCTGACACGGACAGCCTCGGATTCCGCTTCCGCAGAGCACAGTGCTACGTTGCAGACCGCTTCTTTTCCATCGCATCTTACGTCTTCCGCCCATGGCGCTCCACAGCGACAGGAAAGATCAGGCAGTCCACCCCCTCTTCCACGGCACGAGGCCGTCTCCCGCGCCAAAACACTTTCAGAGAAGCTACGAAACTCAAACATTCGCTCGACGGTGAACGATGAAGGAGATCTCATGCTGGATATCACAGGATACAAGTCAACCGAGGAGGAGTCATTGCGCGCCGAGGTGGTTGCACGCCAAATACTCTCAGAAGAGCTGGAAGGCCACTATGATATTGGCAGCCTCATTGGTGCAGACGAAAAGGGCAACCTCTGGATATACAACAGTGAAGAGGCTAAAGAAGCGGCTGCGAAGAAGGCGCTGTTCACGGGCATGAATCCTGTCGGCGGTGTCTCAATGGATGCCATTTCAGATCCTGGCTATCACAGCTCTGACGAAGCATCATCGCAAAAATCGCATGACGGCGCGATTCGTACGACGCCAGAGCGTGCCCGCCGTGAGTCCGACAGTGCTGTTGGCTTGTCCACTCCGCCAGATTCGCCGTCATCCTCGCAACAAGACGCATATCGCGAGCCCGTTCCAAACTATGCCAAAACACTACGTCTATCATCTGATCAGTTGAAGGCTTTGAGCCTGAAGGCTGGTGCGAATCCTATCTCGTTCTCTGTCAATCGCGCAGTTTGCAGCGCAAACATGTATCTCTGGAACCACGATGTACCGATTGTGGTGTCAGACGTGGACGGCACCATCACCAAATCAGACGCCTTAGGTCACGTCCTCAACATGATCGGCCGTGACTGGACGCATATTGGTGTCGCGAAGCTCTACACCGATATTGTCGCAAATGGCTACAACGTCATGTATTTGACCAGTCGCAGCGTCGGACAAGCCGATTCGACGCGCACTTACCTAAACGGCATAACCCAAGATGGCGGCTATCGGCTGCCAAAAGGGCCTGTGATCATGTCGCCGGACCGGACAATAGCTGCACTCCGGCGCGAGATATATCTACGGCAACCCGAAGTCTTCAAGATGGCCTGTCTGCGCGATATCATGTCCCTCTTCTCAACGCGCAGATCGCCGTTCTATGCGGGGTTTGGCAACCGCCTCACAGACGCGCTTAGCTATCGCTCTGTCAACATCCCGTCTACGCGTATATTCACCATCAATAGCAATGCCGAGGTCAGCTTGGGTTTGGAAACTCTCAATATGTACAAGACTGGGTACACAACCATGCGCGAGACCGTTGACCATTTCTTCCCACCCACGTCAATGCTGGTCCAAGAAGGCGGTGAAGACTACACAGAATTCAACTACTGGCGCGACGCCCCGCGACCGAGCGACGAATTCTCACTCACATCTTCAGAAGGCGACGAGGTTGGCGTGCGAAGACGCCAGAGCATCATGGCCTACGAAGATGACGAGGAGGACGATGTCTTCAGCGGTGACGAAGAGGGCATGCTAGACAGCTACATCAGCCGTGATAGCGTCGACGGCAGCAGCATACTAGGCAGCCCCAACGGCCCGCTCAGTCCCACCGGCGCGCGACCTAGCATGGACAGCTTGGCACTTGCTGGGCGCCCGAGTATCGATGGCAGAATGATATTGATTGAGGAGCCTGAAGAAGACGACGATGAGCTGGAGTTGGTCCGAGAGGCGTCGAGGCGAAGCAGAACGATCGGGTAGTGCAAGATGAAGTGGAGGGCACTTAAATCGAAGATAAAATTCTGGAGGAATCTCTGAACTCTGCAGCAGCCGAGGCCTGGGCGCCTAGCTGGAGTCAACAGCATCAGTGCGCTGAGAAGGCTCGCGAAGTACAGACTTTGTGCCGAGGTGGCAGGATGCGACACCTGCAAGTGCTTGACAGTACCGCGTCCGAAGAGACTTTGCGGCAGAGAGCAGTGGTCAGAGTAGCAGAACTGGAAGACGCACAGAGGAGCGTCGTGGCGGTCGTGGTCTGAGCAAACTTGAAGCACTGGAAGACGAAGGGTCGAACGCCATCTCGATGGTGCATTTGAATACCACGCGGTAAGAGTTGTTGGGCGTTAACGACGCAGTGAGCGAGAGATACATGCATGCGGCGTCGCAATGGATGCACAGCAACGGCGTAATTCTACTAAAAGCGAAGGAGTATCTTGGAAAGACGACGAATACTATCACTCACTGTGCCCTTACAGGCTTTGCGACTACGAACGCAACGACTTACAACCGCGGACTTGGCTGTATAAATACATTACCAGCAGGCTACATTAAATGGGCACTGTACTAAAGACACATGATATCTTTCAATAATCAGACATGTTTTTGTCTTTTCATAGATCTTCCTAATGGTACAATCACTCCGCTGCTATTACCAGCAAATGCATTTCCCCCAACGCCATGCTTACTAAACCTGCTGATGCAAAATCGCTGATATCAAACCCTCCGCCTTTCCATTTCACCACGCAAACCATGCTTTCAATTTCCAACCCCCTTTCCCCTTTAACAATCCACCTGAAACCCACCACACCTACAACACTAATACCTCACCGTAATCCCACTCCGATCCGTAAACAACCGACTCGCAATATTCATGCTCGCCAACTCCTGGAACAGCAGCTTCGCCGCATACGGCACATGCACCTGCGCGATCCTCGTCTTATTCTTGCACGGCCGGCACTCGAACTGCTGCTTCTGCAGATTCGCTATCGGCGTCATCAGCCCGCAGATCTCGCAGACATGCACCCGGAACGCGTCGGACACCTCGAAGAGCCGCTCCTTGAGGAAGGCGGACGCGCCGTGCGATATCATGCAGTCGCGCTCCATCTCGCCGAAACGCAGGCCGCCGTCGCGGGCGCGACCCTCGACGGGTTGTTTAGTGAGGATTTGGGTGGGACCGCGGGCGCGCGCGTGGATCTTGTCGTCGACCATGTGGCGGAGACGTTGGTAGTATGTTGGACCGAGGAAGACTTGCGCCATGAGCTTGCGGCCGGTGTGGCCGTTATACATTACTTCGAAGCCGCGCTTTTGGTAGCCGGACTTCTCCAGAATCTCTGAGACCATCTCTACAGTGATGTCCGTGAAGGGGGTGGCGTCGCCTTCGTAGGCGTTTGTGGCTGCGACCTTGGAGAGGAGACACTCGATCAAATGGGCGATGGTCATACGCGAGGGAATGGCGTGGGGGTTGATGATGATGTCAGGGACCAGGCCTTCGGCTGAAAAGGGCATGTCTTCTTGGCGGTATGTGATGCCGATTGTACCTTTCTGACCGTGGCGGGAGGCGAATTTGTCGCCAATTTGCGGGACTTTGGTCGTACGTGTGCGGATTTTGACGTTCTTCTTGCCATCGACGGATGTGAGGAGGACTTGGTCGATAATACCCGCTTCGGTGGATCGCAAAGGGGTGGAGACATCACGCTTTGTGTGTTGCGTCCCACGCATGCCACGCTCCTCTGCATTGGCCGCGAGCGGCGCGGTCTTGCCGATGATGATGTCGTCGCCGGAGACACGGACACCAGGAGCGACGATACCGTCGTCGTCGAGCTTGTCGTAGGTGCCGTGGCGCATGCGGAGTGTTTGTGACTTGATAGGCTTTTCAAATTCCTCGAGGACTTGGACACCGACAGATTGCTCTTGTTCAATGTAAGTGCGATAGTAGAGAGAGCGGAAGAGGCCACGATCGATTGAGGATTGATTCATGATAACAGAATCTTCTTGATTGTAGCCTGAGTAACACGCAATAGCAACGATGGCATTTTGGCCTGCGGGCAGTTCGCGGAACTTGAGATATTCCATTGATCGAGTGGTGGCAAGGGGCTTTTGAGGGTAGTACAGAATGTTGGCCATTGTGTCCATGCGCTGGTTGAAGTTAGTGAGGAAGACGCCCATGGCTTGTTTCCCCATGGCCGACTGGTAGGTGTTACGAGGGGACTGGTTATGATCAGGGAAGGGGATAATCGAAGCGCAAATGCCGAGAATCATGGAAGGATGAATCTCGCAATGCGTGAATGTGTGGATATTGAGGTTGGCAGGGGTATTGATACGCTGATTGCCAACGACTTCGTCCTCGATAGGGCCATCGTAGTATTGAGCGTTCATTTGGCGGTCGAGGTCGTCAGGCGACATGATGATCATGGCTGACTCCTCTTCTTCGGCGTCCAAATACTCTACAACACCATCGTCTACCAGACCAGACCAGCCGTACTTCTTCTCGTCGGTCTGACCCTTCGGATCATTGGCGAGCTTGTCTAGATGATATGGGGTAAGAGCAAGCATGCCGCGCGTGGGACTGTCCAGCTGATTGTCAATAACAAAGAGAGGGCGCATTACCCGACCAGCATCTGTGAAGATTTTGAACTCGCGCTCTCGAATATCACGAACTAAACTGATCTCTGCGTTGAGCGGGCCCTTCCGACGCTGCTCAGTCACCGTGTCACAAAGTGTCTTGGGGTCATGAGTGACTCCCACCCAGACGCCATTGAGAAAAACTTTCGTGGCCTGAGGTGCTCGTCGCGGCTCGTACTCCTCAATTATCTCCATGCCTAGATTATTCATGAACTCGAGGAGGGGATCGGCCAAAGTACCGACACTGACTTGGCACATCAAGGATAGATTCTTGACAAGACCGCAAGCTTGACCCTCAGGCGTCTCAGCAGGACACACAAGACCCCAGTGGGTGTTGTGCAATTGGCGAGGCTTCGCAATCTTGCCGTCACGACCAATGGGAGTATTCGTTCTTCGCAAATGAGACAGTGTTGATGCGTACGTGTACCGATTTAGCACTTGCGAGACACCAGCCTTCGTGCTCATGGCCTTCTTCTGGTCACCCCAATTGCCCGTGGACAAAGAGTACCGCAATCCATTTGTGATGTGATTGTGACGCACAGCTAAACCAAGATTGAAGTCTTTGCCGTTCTCAACGCACCGCTGCAGCCATCTTCGGACGTCTTGAAACATCTTGTAGTAGTTGCCGCGAAAGATTGAAGCCAACAGTGGACCGGCCAAATCAAGCCGCTTCTTGCCGAAGTGGTCTCGATCATCTTCCTCTCGGCGACCCAAACGAACTTGGAGCAGCCGATGCACCATGTAGCCCAGGAAGAAGGCTTTTCGCGTCTCGCTGCCAGGCTCTTGAGATATGTGAGGTAGGAATTCCTTCTGCATAATATCTCGAGCATACTTCAGTCGCTTCGTCTGGCTTGTCAATGCACCCCTCGTTGCAATGAATTGCAGCGCATAGTCCTGACTCTGGATTGGAGCACTCTCTGCCAGTGAAGGCTTGAGCATCTCTAACATCTGCGTATCGGTGTGATCGTAAACGATATGATTGAGGATGTCCTCATCGGACACGATACCCAGTGCCCGGAAAACGACGCCGATTGGCAGCTCTGTCTTGACATTCTGAATCTGAACTCGTACTGGAGAGCCATGAATCTTGCGATTGGCATCACCCTTGTCGTAGAGCTTCAACGTCATTCCAGCGATCAGCCTCGAGCCCTTTTCCACTGAACTTCGAATCTCCGCGACGACAGGTGTCGGGGTGCCCCGCTTGTTGAAGACTTGGATGATGTTGCCAGCACTCCGCTCTTGCGCAATCAAGACCTTCTCTCCTCCATTGATGATGAAATAACCACCTTGATCGTAGGGACACTCTCCAAGCGCGAACAAAGTCGCATCATCAAGGCCGCGAAGCACGCAGTTCTTGGCCTTCAGCATGATGGGTATCCTGCCAATGAACACGTTCTCTTCTTTTACACTCCCTGACTCTTCCTCCCAAACTAGCTCTGTTTCTGGCTCGTCTTCATCCATCATCTCCTCAGTGACCTCCGCAACTCGCTCTCGCGCAGCGCTGATTTTGTATGTCATGGGTACGAAGAGCGGCGCGCTATAAGTCAGGCCACGTAGTCGCGCATCGTTGGGGCTCATTGAGTTTGACTCTCCGTCAGATTCTGTGACCGTGGGACGCTGCATCAACGGCTCGCCGACTTTAATCTGGTACCGCCGCTTAATGATTGGGTCTTCGTCATCTTCGGCTTGAGGTACGTCTTGATCGAACGTGATAACATTGTTGTCATGGATGATGTCGCGAATCGTTGTTGAGACGAATTCGTTGTAGGACTCGATCTGCTGTGATACCAGGCCTTTCTCATCAAAGAATGCGTCAATGACTTGCCAGCAGTCATTGCCGACAATGGCTTGTGGCTCTTGATCTCCATAATCATCGCCATTCCCATATCCGTCCGCCATGATTGCGAAGCAACGTGAAGGCTATTGCGCGTTTGCTGGCGAGGTCGCCGACGCCTAAATCCTCGCGACAATGCAGCTGTAAAGGAGTGGCTGGAGCAGATGCGGTGTTGCAGATGGGAAGCGAAGAGGCACTTGCAGCAGTGAAACGCAACACCTACGTATAGACGCCCGAGTGCCTCGCGCAGGTGACAATGAGATGGTGACAAGGTGATTGCGGTGGAGAGTGTAAGTTTTGAGATTCTTTGAAGGCGGAAGACGCGAGGACGATTTGCGGAAGCTCGGACCACTGGGGCGGCTGCGCTCTGCCGTTTCGTCGAGGGTGGCAATGCCACCCACGACAACTTTTCGCAAAAAGCTGCTTTCCACGGTGTTGCGGATAGCTCACGCGCAAATGAACACCGCTGCCTACTTGGCCAAACAAGGCTGGCGCGGTGAAGGTCACTCACTGGATGAAACAGGTCGCGGTCTCAAAAAGCCTCTGCTCATAGGCAAGAGGCAAGAGTCGCAAGGGCTTGGAAAGTCGACCTCTCATTTCACTGATCAATGGTGGCTGAAAGCTTGGGATCAGCCATTTTCGACCGGTGTATGTAGATCCAGAAGCTACCCGTCGAAAAGTCGAGTGCATGCTCACAATGCCGCAGGAACCCAAAGAGGAGCGTCACACCAAAAAGCCAACTGGCTACACCATTGGCAGACGACCAGCGTTATACGCTCACTTTACGAAGCCGCAACTGTTACAGGGTTCTCTGAAGCAGTTCGCAGAGGATACAATATCATCGCAAGACCAAGATATGGGGAAGTCAAAGTCAGCGCCGGAAGATGATGGTGCCGGCTCGCATGTTAAAGTAGAGGGCGTTGAGCTAGAGCTACCTAATGTTGCCGTAGAGAAGAAAGCCAAGAAACACAAGCTTGTCGAGGAAGGGGAAGATGGCGGCAAGCGCAAGAAGTCCAAGACGTCAAAGCAAGGTCTCAATGACAACAGTCCGTCCGTCAGCAATGGTGCAGAATCATCCCATAAGCAGGTCAGAACGCACAAGAAAGACAAGAAACGCAAGGAATGTGATGGCGGTGCGGAAGCAATTATCGGCAGTCGAGGAATTGAAGGCAATAGCGATGGTGTTGAACTTGCTGCAAACCAAGTCAAGAGCGAGAAAAGCGAAAGAAGGCGTAGAAAGCAGACACATGAGGGGGCTGCCGTAGTGGCAAGTGGGGGGTTGACAATCAAGGACCGATCCACGGAAGATGCTCCCACGATCGGAGGGAAGGCAAAGAGGCACAAGGGAGACTCGGACATTTCAGAGCTGGACGTGCCGAAGGACGAGACGTCGACGAAACATGAAGGTACTGAGAGCGATAATAAGGAAAACAGGAAGAAACAGCGCCTTTCAGAGGCCATCGGTGCCACCACAGCAAGTGCAGCGCCTGACATCGTTGATGACAAGAATAGCGGTGTCAAGCCCAATGAAGAGACTTTCGAGCACACCAATAGTGTGACCATGGAAGCCGCCCAAGCGAGTGAGTTCACGGCCGGAAGTGACCCGGCTCTCACAAACGGAGAAGCCAGCAGCGAGCGCGGGCGTCAGCCCAAAGCTAAGGTCAAGAAGGTCAAGAAATTAAAGTTCAAAAATGACATGCTGCCGACTCCTGAAGTAATGGCCGCTCGTGCTGCCATAGCCAGAGGTGAAGATCCGCCTGCGATACGATCATTGGCGATGAACTCCGACCGTGTCGCCATGATCAACAAAACCCCAGAACAACCCGACCAGCCCGTTCCTACCGGTCCCCCTGACGAGAGAGGCCAAAAGACCTTTGTGATCAAGGATTTCCTCCCCTTCTGCATTGGTTCAGAGTGGTCACGTAGACGCAACGAAAGACGCGGCAAGCCGATGCGCCGATCACCTCGATCCATCCGCAAGGAAGCACGAGAGCTCATGCAGCAGTACATTATTCGCCTCGCGGTCGAGCGCGGCGAGGAGCCGCCGATTTTTGAAAAGCCAAAGACGCGCCGACAGCTACGTGAGGAAAAGAAAGCTGTCAAGAAGACCCCGCACGCGAAAGCGCTCAAACTCGAGAGACGCAAGTTGCAGAGGCAAGCACAGACGAAGCGTAGTGCAGCGGTCAAGGCGCTCCTGGATGAGGGCAAATACGTTGAGGCTAGGGAGCTAGACCATTCACCGTTGTTTCCAGCTGACGACAATCTGAACGAAAATGTGTCAAGCGACGAAGGGGGCGGCTCTGGTGACTCGGATTCCTCCACCGATCCCGGTAGCGTCACAGACTCGGGCAGCAGCACAGATGAGCTCGGCGACTACACCGCAAGTGACTCCGAAGAGGAGCTCACAGAGGAAGAGAAGAAGGCACGCCACGATGCCCGCCGCAAGCGCCGCAATGAGCGACGGGCCAAGCGCGCAGCTGAAAAGGAAGCCCTCAAGGCCAATCCGAAGACCAAGCGAGAGAAGCGTGAAGATCGTTACGCCAGCATGCCTGAGGTCGCTCCTCCCGTCCTGCCAGTTCCAAAGGTCAAGTCCATCACGAAGGGCATTCCAATTCCCTTCACCAAGCGCCGCGGAAGCCTCAAAGAGCTCAAGCAGGTTCTCGAGAAGAACGGCCTCGAGCCTGAGGAGATACAAGCTTACATACACAAGGCCATGGTGGACAAACAGGAAGCCAACAATATCAGGTCCAGCCGACGGGCAGCCATCCGGCGTGAACGGCAGAAAAAGCGCGGAAAGAAGAAGCACGAGCCGCTTACGAAGATGCAAATAGAGGCGGCCGCAAACAGGCGAGAGAAGCTGAAAAGTCGCGCTGCTGGCGAGGACGTGGAGACGTCGAGTGAGAAAAAGCAGAGGCACAGGAAAGAGAGGGCTGGGAGGGAAGCGGAGAGGAACGCGCAGAGAATGAAGGTGGGTTCGGAGCGAAATGCCAATTTTATACCCATTTGAGCGTGGGTTTTTGTTGAGGATATTTACATCTGTTCGAGTCAAAAACGGAGATGTTGGTATCTTTGTGTGAGTCTGGTTGTGGATTTGAAAGTTCGTCAGATGTCGTTCACTCTACGAGCAACCAAGGCCGTTGCACCCAAAAGCGATCTTGAATGATGTCCTCATGACTGACCACAATCTGCATCTTTCTTTTCGCTCGCTGCTGCTTCGCCGTCTGGGTCTTACTTAGGGCATTGGCTCCTGAATCATTTGCGAGGCCGCTCCCTACGCTATGCTCGCCAGTCTTCGCACTCGCGCTATCAGCTCCTTTGCCAGCATCACCATCCCCATCCATCTCGAGCTCCCCAGGCTGCCGATAGATTACGCTGCCCTTTCTCCAAACTGTCGGCTCATCATTGTAATTGATACCAAATCTGCGCCACAGAATCTCGTTCTTGTCAGCCGCGACAG
Organism: Arthonia radiata; assembly: GCA_002989075.1. NCBI lineage: Eukaryota > Fungi > Ascomycota > Arthoniomycetes > Arthoniales > Arthoniaceae > Arthonia > Arthonia radiata. Next base: position 1,690,586 of record PSQN01000017.1, read on the forward strand.
TTCCAGCCAGCGCTTGCTCCGCCCTATGATTGGTCATGTCGCCTTGTTGGACGAGCGCCCAGAACGTGGTGTTGTGCAAATTGTTGATGTGGCAGTCTGCCTGCCGCCAGGAGAGATAGTCTCTTATTTCACGCAGCCGAGGATAGCAGACAGCACGAGCGTCGAAGGTGGGGAGCGGGCCTGTTGGAAGTAATGTATGCTCTGGACTATGTTCCTCGTCTGTTTTCTCAGTGAGGTCTAGCGTTGCAGTGAGGTCTATAGTGCTCGTTGCTGGCTCTGTAGGTGCAACAAGCGGTGAATGCGGAAAGTATGCCGGCCATTGCGCGATATAGTGCGCCGTGAACGTCGAGACAACAGTGGAGATGAGTTTAGAAGCGCGGCGCGAGTATAGTCGGGTGCTGTAGTGAAAGATGAAACTTTGTCTGTATCAGAGCCTGGTCGTATACTCCTCGTAGTGATACATACCCAATACGTATCATCCGCAACACTCAAACTTCGCTGCTTAGCTGAGAAGAAGAAATAGCTTCCGACCTACCTATACTCGTCGCTTACACCGTAGCCCAGCACGACGTCCTGCACATCTCTGAGCACGCCCTCCGCCGCCTTGTTCATGAGCATGATGGCTCTAAGATCGTTCGGTTTTGCAAAGTCATGCTTATTGCTGAAGCGGTGGAAACCGCGCCCATCTATACGAATTACGATCCAGTTGCCTAGAGGCAGGCGATCTGGCTGCTCGTAGAGACGCACGTATTCGTACTTCGAATTCGCCATGCAACACAGAGAAGCAGTTTGTACCCAGACTACTCCTTGATGCTCTTGATGTTACTCTTGATGTTACCTAACCACGCTTCCCATTGCTTCTCTCAGACGAGAACCGAAGCAAGCTCGAAGCTCCGCGGGATCTTTGCTTAATTGGCAACCATTCAGTTGAGCTTTGTGTTACCGATTTTGTTGAGGCTGAGCATGGTCTGCAAGAAGCGTACTGAATCAGAAGACGTGGTTTATCAATGACTTTGAATGGAGAAGGCTTTCCCTGCCAGTATTATCCTCCGCTTCTGGTCTAGCGTGTGGCATACCAAAACCCCCTACCAAAAGCGATATCGCTTGGCTTAACTGTCTCAAGGAAAACGAAGAAACACATTGGAGAATCGAGATGCCCTCAATGCAATATGCCATCGCATTGGCTTTTAAGGACATTCACTACGGCCGAAATCAATCAGGGCGTGTGTTTTCAAGTGTCGCCAGGACCACGGCCGCTCAAACCCTCCCTGAGAAGTTTGAAAGGAGGCTTACGGAGGCTTTGTTATTGACCGGCATGATCGCTACACGATAATTTCCGGTTGCGTGTGCTCGAAAGCAACGAAGTCTGAGTTTAGGTCATGTCTAGCAACGCCAGTGGACGTTCCTCTCACAGGGTCGCACTAGGCTTGAGACTCAAAGCTACGAAGGCTCTAGATTCGAGTCTTGCATTGCTCAAATAGTCTCGATCGCCCATTCGCGCCCATGTCCAGGGCTTTTGCGACGATACTGACCTGTCCCTACTGCCACGATATCGTCTTCGCTATCACTGTTCTCAATATCCAGCAGAATCGGCATCTGGAAGTCATCCTTGTCGAACGCACCGCCTCTCTTAGATGTGTCCACAGTGAGAACATCGATGTCTTCGTCCTCTTGATTCATAATGCGCTTATGCACCTCCTCAATAGGATGAATATCGAATTCGTCTTCTCTCTCGACGTATTCCACGTTCTCCTCGACCTCGGCAAAGTCCGGCGCGAGCGCAGACCACCTCTGCGGCGCGACAATGGACCACACGAATATCGAGCCATTTTCGCCACCTATGCCTGCTAGTAATGGCTTGTGAGGGTGCCATTCCACCACGGTGATCTCATCTTGCGGGCCCTCCAGAATCTTCTCTAGACTCTTGTGTGTCGTTTCCCAGATGTAGACGCCGGCATTCTCCTTGATCGACGCAACAAGGTACTCGCCAGTGGGGCTAAAGGTAACGTGGGCCCATGACAGCGCGTTGACAGTATCTTGATATTTGTGTTCCTTCTCAAGATGAAAATTGTCGAAATCAAAATCTTCGACTTCGAACGGAGGCAGTCGCCAAGTGCGTATCACCCTGTCGAGAGCATTGATTGCGAGATCTCGACCGTTGAGGTTGAAGACTACGTGTAACAGCATATACTTGCAAACGCGAGTCGAAAACACGGTCCTGCATGTCTTCGCGTCAATGAAGTTGAGCCAGCCGCGGTCGGTCCCTGCAACGATGAAGCGCCCGCTTTTTGAGAACGCGGTTGCGGTTGTGAGTAATTTTGCATCCTGGGCGAGCTGTTTTTCCGTGATACTGTCAAGGTCGAGTAAGGAACGTTTCGGGGCAGATGGCAAGACGCGCTTAATAGGCTTTGAGTTGTGAACCGAGACCAGGTGGGGTTCATCCCCGAAGAGGGCCACGACGAACTGAAACCTGCGTGATGTTAGAATAATGTTGTCGCGTTACGTATACAGCGACATACGGGTCGCGAGGATGCAGCTCTGCGATGAAAACCATTGCTTCAAAGCGGACGGTACGCAGCCGTGAGCCGTCTTTCAGGTCCCATAGAATGCATTTTGCGTCCTGCCCACCGGAGAGTAAATAGCGGCCGTCTGCAGACCAGCTCAAAGACTGGATATGTGATGTATGTCCGCGAAGTTTGCGAGCAACGCCGCCGGTGTCAGTATCGAAGATGACGATAGTGCCATCTATCTGTGGGTAACAATCAGTCTTGAGACCGTTACATAGTCGTAGAGACCAGACGCACCCTTCCTGAAGCTAACAGGTCGCCCTTGCGGTTGAATCTAATGTAGGTAGAACGACCGCTATCTAGCCACAATAAGTGTCAGCTGTGTGATTTCCTTCAGGTCATTGGACTCACGCAAACGCTCCGTGAAAGCCTCAGGACAGTCCTGGGCAAGGACGAATGGATCTAGCAGTGACAAGTTCATGTCAAGGGAGGTAAGACGGAAGTGCGCGAAGACGCGCAAAGTTGTTGAATGTTGCCACCATTGTAAGTGTTCACGCTCAATGAGCAAGCACTGCGCTCCAAGTAATCGCTGACCGTCCATCGTGAGACTGCGATTAACGTTGGGAGACGCGCCGAGATACCTCGAATAGGCATGAGGTGACAGATTCAATGCACGGGCCAATGTGCACGGGCCAAGAGAGGCGCGCGCGAAGACTTGATGCTTCTCACAAGCCGTCTGCAATCAAAGAACCTCCCAGTCATCACCCACCCACAACCATCGTCGCAACCTCTAACGTATCGGCGCTCGACTGAACAGCGCGCCGGCGTTATCGGAGACTGGACTTTGAGTACCCAATACTCCCAGCGGTCTCAGCAACGACACTGGCACATCATTGAGGGGTGACTCAACAAGGCCTTGCGGCCGGCGCTCCTCAGGCGCTCAGCGCCATCATTCCTCTGCGCTCGTCGCATCGTTGGGTCTTGCGAGCAGACAGCAGACATTTCAGCTTGTTCCACGTCGGTCAGAGCTGCAGTTGTCGATCCCGCCCTTTGACTCTCGGGTTGGCAGGTTCACTATCGACCTTCTCAGTCTTCCGTCAAGATGGCAGGCAATCTTGCGCCCGGCGAGGCCACCGACATTACGGCAAACCTCCAATTTACTCATTCATCGGCTCCGCTCCGAACGATTCAGGAAGTCCAATTTGGTCTTCTTTCACCCGAAGAGATAAAGTCGATGAGTGTTGTGGCGGTTGAATATCCCGAGACCATGGATGAACAGCGACAAGGTCCACGCGAGAAAGGCTTGAGCGATCCGAAGCTCGGCACCATCGACAAGGGCACAAGTTGTGCGACATGCTTCGAAGGCGAACAAGACTGCCCCGGTCATTTTGGTCACATCGAGTTGGCAAGTCCTGTCTTCCATGTAGGCTTCGTTAGCAAGATCAAGAAGGTGCTTGAGACGGTGTGCCACAACTGCGGGAAAATCCTTCTTGACGAAGGCAACGTCCAGTTTGCAGCAGCTGTTGCGACTCGAGACCCGAAGCGACGATTTGACAAGATTCACAAGCTCTGCAAGCCACGCTTAGTTTGCGAAGCCGATCCGCCTGAGGAATCGAACGGGAACGGCGTGCCTTCGAAGGACCATACCAAGACACCCGGTCACGGCGGGTGCGGCAATCAGCAGCCTGACGTCCGCAAAGAGGGGTTGAGATTGATGGGGTCATGGAAGGTCCGCAAGAGCGATGAGGAAGATGAGCGAAGGCAGGCTGAAAAACGAGCGATCACACCAGAGGAGACTCTTCAGATCTTTCGTCGGATATCTGATCGAGACATCAAGAAGATGGGACTCAACACTGACTATGCCCGGCCTGAATGGATGTGTATCACTATCCTTCCCGTCCCGCCCCCGCAAGTCCGCCCCAGCATTGTTGTCAATGGCAATGGCCAGGGTCCTCGAGGCGAAGACGATTTGACGTACAAGCTTGGTGACATCATTCGAGCAAACGCGAACGTCAAGCGTTGTATTGTTGAAGGCTCTCCACAACATGTGAAGGCAGAGTTCGAACAGCTTCTGCAGTTCCATGTCGCTACCTATATGGACAACGACATCGCAGGTCAGCCAAAGGCTCTACAAAAATCCGGTCGCCCAGTCAAGGCGATTCGCGCCAGACTAAAAGGCAAGGAAGGTCGTCTGCGTGGCAACCTGATGGGCAAGCGCGTCGACTTCTCTGCTCGTACCGTCATCACTGGCGATCCCAATCTCTCTCTCGATGAGGTCGGCGTCCCGATATCTATTGCAAAGACCTTGACGTACCCCGAAAAGGTCACACCGCTCAACATCGATCGTTTAACTCGATTGGTACGCAATGGCGCCCAAGAACACCCCGGAGCTCGCTTCGTCATTCGCAACACGGATGGTCTGAAGTACGATCTTCGGAAGGTTAAGAACCCTCCCGCCCTTCAGTACGGCTGGAAAGTCGAACGTCACGTCATCGATGGCGACTACATCATCTTTAACCGTCAGCCTTCTCTGCACAAAGAGTCTATGATGGGTCATCGGGTACGCGTCATGCCTTACTCGACGTTCCGTCTCAACCTCTCGGTCACATCGCCCTACAACGCCGACTTCGACGGAGACGAAATGAACTTGCACGTTCCACAGTCTGAGGAGACCCGTGCCGAGATTATGAACCTCTGCATGGTCCCTAAGAACATCGTGTCGCCTCAGAAGAACGGACCGCTCATGGGTATCGTGCAGGACACTCTCTGCGGGATTTACAAGATTAGTCGCCGCGACATCTTCTTGACGGAGCAGCAGATGATGAATATCTTGATGTGGGTACCTGGCTGGGACGGTGTTATTCCCCCACCGGTAATCTGGAGGCCACGCGCCCGTTGGACTGGCAAGCAGCTTCTGAGCATGGCACTTCCCAGAGGTCTCAACATGGTGCGAACCGAGAGCGACAAGAAGAAGCCTGCTGGCCAACCACAAGACTTGTTCAATCAAGATGAAGACGTTGGACTTTTCGTCAGTGATGGCGACATCATGTTCGGGCAATTGGCGAAGAAACATGTCGGGGCTTCTGCAGGTGGCATCATACACCTCATCTTCAATGACCGAGGCCCAGATGCTGCAGTCACTTTCTTCAACGGTTCGCAGACCATTGTCAACTACTGGCTCCTTCACTACGGGTTCAGTGTCGGAATCGGGGACACCATTCCTAACCAGGAGACCATTGACAAGATTCAGAATGCTGTGAAGACCAAGAAGGCTGAAGTAGAGGTGTTCACGGAGAAGGCCACTAACAATCAGTTGAAGCTGCTTCCGGGCAAAACGTTGCGTGAGACATTCGAGTCCCAAGTTACCAAGTCGCTCAATGAAGCTCGTGATGAGGCAGGTAAAGTGACGCAAGATAGTCTAAAAGACATCAACAACGCTCTGCAGATGGCGATGTCTGGTTCCAAAGGCAGTGTCATCAACATCGCTCAAATGACCGCAGCTGTCGGACAACAAGCTGTTGAGGGCAAGCGTATTCCCTTCGGATTCAAGTACCGCACGCTACCACATTTCACCAAGGATGACTATTCCCCCCAAGCTCGTGGCTTCGTCGAAAACTCCTACCTCCGTGGGCTCACCCCGAGCGAGTTCTTCTTCCACGCCATGGCTGGCCGTGAGGGGTTGATCGATACCGCAGTCAAGACTGCAGAGACCGGCTACATCCAGCGTAGGCTTGTCAAGGCACTAGAAGATGTTCAAGTCAAGTACGACACCACGGTCCGCAACTCACTCGGTGACATTGTTCAGTTCGCCTACGGAGAAGATGGTCTCGACGCAATCTACATTGAAAAGCAGAAGATTCCCACTGTTCAATGCTCCTATACCAAGTTCGAGAGCGACTACAAGATTGACGTGCTCGGCAAGGCGCCTCTCAGGAACTGCCTTATACACTCTGACGAGATTGCCGGCGACAACGAAGTCCAGCGATTGCTCGATGCGGAATTCGAGCAGCTCAAATTCGATCGCGACGCCCTGCGCAAGAACCGTCTGTATCGTGTTGATCCCAACTCTGAGGTTGACATGCTTCAGCTTCCATTGAACATTGGGCGCATGATAGAGAACGCACAGGCCTCGTTCGGCATCAAAGCTCATCAATCTATGAGTGACCTTCACCCGGCATATGTCATTGAGCAGGTTAGACATCTTACAGATCAGCTTGTCGTGGTGCGCGGTGAAGACGCATTGTCGACTGAGGCACAGCGTGACGCCACTCTGTTGGTGAAAGCTCATGTGCGTGCGCAGTTGGCCTTCAAACAGGTTGCGAGTATGCACCGTTTGAACAAGCTCGCTTTTGACAACATCGTCGGTGACATTGAGAGCCGCTTCTCCCGTGCTTTTGCTAGCCCGGGTGAGATGGTCGGTGTCCTGGCTGCACAGAGCATTGGTGAGCCTGCCACTCAGATGACCCTGAACACTTTCCATTTTGCTGGTGTGTCATCCAAGAACGTCACTCTCGGTGTCCCGCGTCTCAAGGAGATCTTAAACGTTGCGAAGAACCTAAAGACCCCAACGATGTCTGTTTTCCTTGCCGACGAGAAGAAGCGGCAGAGCACGCAACTGGCGCTGGCCCTTCGTCCTAAGATCGAACACACCACGCTGCGTACTATCTGCGATGCAACGGAGATCTACTACGATCCCGACATCTCAGACACTGTAATTCCTGCAGATAAGGATATGGTCGAAGCCTACTTCGTCATCCCTGACGAGACTGAAGAAGAGCTTGCGTTCCACTCAAAGTGGCTCTTGCGTCTGGTGTTGAACCGTCAGAAGATGCTCGACAAGAGTATGTACCCAGCAGACGTTGCTGGCAAGATCAAGCAACTGTTCGGCAATGACTTGGCCGTTATCTTTAGCGATGACAATGCAGAACACCCTGTCATCCGTCTCCGTGTCAACAAAAAGACGCAGAGCGGTAAGGACGATCCGAACGACGATGACGAGCTAGGCTCGTTGCAACGCACGCAAGAGTACATGCTTGACGGTGTAACCCTGGGCGGCATTCCTGGCATTGACAAGGCTGTCATTGACGAATTTCAGTACAACTTTGTAGATGAAAAGAGCGGCGCTATTCAAATTGCGAGCGGCACTACACCAAGCATTGTGGGAAGTGACGATCCCGGCGAGAAAGGCAAAGAGAAATACCTCGTCACCAGTGGCACAGCTTTCGCCCGCGTTCTGGAGCTGGAGGAGGTCGACCCCAAGAGGACCACTTCCAACCGCTTTGATGAGACTATGGAGGTGCTTGGCATCGAAGCGGCGCGAGAGACAATCCTTCGTGAAGCTGTTGCTGTGTTGTCGTTTGATGGCTCATACGTCAACCACCGTCATTTGTCGTTACTCGTGGATGTCATGACATGGCATGGCTACATGACACCTGTCACTCGTCACGGTATCAATCGCAACGATACTGGCGCGCTCATGCGCTGCTCTTTCGAAGAGACTGTTGAGATCCTGCTCGACGCAGCTGCCTCAGGTGAATTGGACGACTGCCGTGGTGTATCGGAGAACGTGATGCTTGGCCAACTCGCTCCGGTTGGTACCGGCCAAGTTGAAGTGCTCATGGATCCCGAGATGCTCAATACCATCACTGCTGATAACGCTGGCCGTGGCTACATTGCCGGTGTTGGTCCACGTCCTGCAGACGCCGAAGGTGGTGCCACACCTTACGAACTTGGCTCGCCGATGCAGGAAGGCGGCTTTGCCTCCCCTGACTACGGCGCGTCGTTCTCGCCTCTTGTGCAACATGGTCAAGATGTGGGAGGTGGACTGTCTGTCTGGCAAGAGAATGACGGTAGCGGAGGCTTCAGCCCTTGGAATGGTGGCGCTAGCCCAATGTATGGAGCCACGAGCCCCTTCGCTGGTGGCATGAGCCCTGCATCGCCTGGATACTCTCCATCATCGCCCGGCTACTCTCCAAGCTCCCCCGGCATGAGCGTGTCGAGCCCAGCCTTCAATCCAACATCACCCACGTTTGGCTCACCTGCTAGTCCAGCCATGAACACGCCGACTTCTCCCGCTTACTCACCTGCGTCGCCAGCCTACCGCCCAACAAGCAACTCACCAACCTCGCCTCACTATTCTCCGGCGTCTCCCAACTACTCACCCACTTCTCCCAGTTACTCTCCAACCTCACCCAACTACTCGCCTACGTCACCAAGCTTTAGCCCAACCTCACCAGCTCGGGCGCCAGGTAGTGCGCAGTCATACAGCCCGACCTCACCTCAATACAGTCCTACGAGTCCGACCCCACCCAACCACCACGGTAACAGCATCTCACCTGCTTCTCCCAAATACAGCCCAACGAGCCCTGCCGCTGCATACTCCCCTACGTCTCCACGCATGTCGCCCTCGTCACCGCAGGGTCAATATTCGGCGTCGTCCCCTCGCTGGTCACCGACGTCGCCGAAATATTCTCCTACGTAAGCTTGTAGTCCTGCCATTTCCCCATGCAATCTCGCTAACACGTGCTAGCTCTCCATCGCCACCGGGTTCACAATAGGCGACCCGGTCTCACATCATCCCACTGGCAGCACACGCAGCCAATGGTGAGAGACTCTTCACTTCCTGCACATACTGTTTTACTAATTCTTGCTCCAGCCATTTTCAACGACGACCACACTCGTGCCCTCGTTCGAACTTGGCTTGTTCTGCTGTCTACATTGCCTGCTTTGGGTTCAAAGCTACTCCGCCTATTGTTGGCTCAAAAGCTACACTGAGATCTTTCTGATACACTACATGATTGCATGATTGGCGAGGCGTTCCGGGTTTCGTTCGGCTCAGGAGGGAACTTCGTGACTGCGGTGTTTGAGTCACCGTTTGCGCTGCATGGTCGGCGCGTTGCATCAAACGCATTTCAGAAAAACGACGCGACTTGTTTCGCGTTTTTGTATACTACGGAGAAGGAGGAGCGACGAAATTGCTTGCATTTGGTGCGCTATAGACTGCCAGCGACAGGTGAAGTGAGACGACAGCGCGAGAGGAGGTGTAGATTGTTAGTGGAATGGGAGTGCTGATGCTGAAGCGTTGGCTTCATGAGAGCGTTTCTGGCTTTTATCTGCGTGTGGTGCTTGCTCTTCTTCTGTTGCTAGGAGTGTCGGGAAGTATAAGGCTCTGCGGCTGATCTCGTCGGTCTTACCCATGCTACATGATCGTAAGGCTTGGTACAAGCACCTTGCGGCTTGGAAATGAAGTTTTTCTAATTAGTTGGGGTGACTGATTGTCGACTTTCTATGTTCCACAGCATCTGCACGTTGTGTCTCGCTACCTGTGAAGCACTGCCTGGTGGTCAGGGCGCTGACAGAGTCCCAATCTGCTTGGATCTAGCCCTGGAGATCGTTTGTGTGATCGCTGTTCAAAAGGTATATAGGCCACAAACTTGTGCCAGCTGCTGGCGCTGTGAGAAGCTCATTACACGAGAATGATTTTCGAGAAGCATGCACGCATGTCTAGAGTTGCAGTAAAGCAAGAGAATGGAGAGGGCAAAGCCCGGGTATCGTGATTGCCCCTATACAAATCTACCTCTGACCGCCCAAACAACAAAAACGTGACGAACGCCCCAACTATCATCGAGCCTCCTCCGCCTTCTCCGCCTTCGCCTCCTCCGTCTTCTCCGCCTTCGCCTCCTCCGCCTTCTCCGCCTTCGCCTCCTCCACCTTCTCCGTCTTTGCTTCACTCTTCTCTTCCTTCTCCTGCTCCCTCTCTTCCAACCTCTCCTGCTCCCTCGCCCCATCCTTACTACTCTCCCCCATCGCCGGCAGCTCCACCGGCTCCCTCGCCGTCCCCTCCATCTCCGCCAACGGCACACTCGCACTCTGCTCGCCGATACCCCTTTGCGGCGCCTGATCCTCGGTCTTCTGCCACTGCTGCGGCGGCTGGCTATCCCAATACCCCGGCGCCGGTCCTGCGTCGCGATGCTGGCCCCACTGCTCCTGCGGCTTCCACTGCTCCTGCATCGGCGCTTGACGGTTATACTGGCTCATAGCCGGCTTATTGATGCCCTGCGCGACTTTCACGGTGCCGTTGCTCGTGACCGTCGCGAGGAGTAACTGGCATTGGCTGCAACGATGCACGGTATCCTTGCAGCTGTCCATGACGCAAGGGACCCAGGCACAGAGCGCGCCGGTGAGGCAGCAGAGGACGGCGGCCCAGAGGGTGACGGCGTCGCCGGCTTCTTTGGTGGTAGTGGTGCGCGTGGAGGTTTCGCAGCGGGGGCAGTCGACGAGGGCGGCTTCGGTGCCCAGGCTTTCGAGGGCGGTGACCATGCCTAGGTCGGCGGGGTTTTGGGCTTGAGAGGCGGAGGGGTGGTGTGCGTCGGGTTGGGGGTAGGATTGGGAGGGGTGCGCTGGGGGTGGTGATTGGTATGTGGAGGCGTATTGGGCGGGTGGGGAGCTGTAGGCGGGTGCTGGACCGGATGGTGGTGATTGAGGGGGGTTCATGGCGGCGCTGGGCGAAGGGTAGTGCTGGGATACGGATGGGCTGTGGAAGCCGTGTGGTGCTTGAGGTGGGGAGGAGGAGTAGTTGCGTCTGGGACGGGAGGTCAGCAAGCGTGACAATGGGCAAGAGGGACATAGAACTTACGTGCTGTCCTGAGGCGCAAAACCAGTCTGGTCGTTGACCGAGCTCACGGTGCCAGATCGCTCTCGTGCTTGTGTGTAGTATCTCGTCGCAGAGTTCGATCTCTTTCGCTCAACCTCGTCAGCGGACGCGTTTGGCGCCCACTCTCCCTGAGGACGCGGTGGTGAGAGGTTCGAGTTCGAGCGCTGGCGAGGAAAGCTGTATGAGCCTGTGTTCGAGGGGTGCAGCTGTGCTGGGCGCTGTGGTGGAGGTGGGAAAGGCCCTGTGGGTTGCGATATCAAGCTCTCGGCACCCGGAGAGTCAACACGGTCTAGGGTGCCCACTTCAGAGACCGGTCCTAAGTAAGCGCGGTCAGACTGGCGCGATCCTAAACCAGAGCTTATTGCGAGGGTGGATCAGCGATTACCTCGAGAGTCACTCGTATTTTGAGGGTCCATATGTAGACTCGGAGAAGGGATGGGAACAGTCTCGGTGGTGGTAGCCATGAGGTCGAGAGCTGTACCGGTTATGGAGTGACTCGACGAGCTCAAGGGCAAGGCTGGCGAAGGTGTATGATAGCCAAGAGCTATCTAGGTTTGGATAAGCCGCTGACACAGACGATCAAATGCCGGCCGTGGTGGTATCTGACGAGGATCAATTACGGGAAAACATGTCAGTCTCAGAGACGCGGGAGAAAGAAGAGAGGCAAAGGTCGGTATCTGCAGAGGGGCATCACGACGACGCAGACACTGCCCTGTCTTAACTTAGGCACAGCAAATGGATGGAGGTTTGCAAGTGGTGTGGTGTTGGGGCCTGGGGGCTGGAGTGGCTGGCCACGGCGCTGTTGCCCAATTGGTGATGAGAGGAGTGTCCCGTGCGAAGGGCCGTCGCGCCAAACATTGGATCTCGCTTATTTCACTTGGCCGACTGAGACAGTAATCACAACCGAAGTTGCTGTAGGCTTTGAGTGAGTTTGTGATGTTGAATGATGTTCAAGACTACGAGATGGTAAACGGAGGGTATCATATATACGAGACGAAATAGGTAGTCGGTCCAAATCCCTCGCTCCTTCCGGCAGTAGGATTCCTTACGTCAGTGCGGTGCCCACAGTTGCTGCGCTTCATCTTCTGACAAACGTCGTTCCTTCCAGCTGCTCAGTGCTGAGTGTCATAGTGTAATTGAATTTGCTTGCTGCATCGACAGGTCGTTTATGCGACTGATCTCCTTGCTGCGATGCCTTCGTTGTTCGAATAAAAGGCTCAAAATGAAGCGAACCTGCCCTTGCTCGGCTGGCAAGGCGCAGAGTACTCCTCAACCGCGCTTCAAGAATTTCGAGAATTTGCTACTCGTTTTACTGCTGGACTCAACCTCCTCGCCCGGTAGCTCTTGTGCACCATGACCCTCCTCAAGCAGCCCATTCTCTGCCGTGGGCAGTTCGGCCGCGTGAGGCCCACTGATTTCGCCAGCCGGGTCGTACTTGGTGTCTTGTGGCCACTTGCTCTCATTGGGGTATTGTGACACGGGCTGGAACACTGGCTCATCCTCTCCAGACAGCCATTTAGGATCGCGCATCCCCATCATGATCAAACAGTAGATGGCGAGCAGCTCGAACAAGCTGTTTGCGATCACCACAGTGATTTGGATGCCGGTATCGAACTTGCTTTGCGCTCCTAAAGGATCGTTTTTGTTGATCGAAACAAGGTTTCGCACCACTTCCAGGACGTGCATTACGTCTACCAAGAGGATCGCCGAGACAAATAGTAGGATAGCGATCCTGTCCGTCCGCCGCCCAATGACTTGCATAACTGCAATGGGCAAGAAGATCGAAGCGAATGCGAAATAAATCCACTCATACGCAATCCCGATCTTGGTCTCCCTCTTGAAGGCGGCATTCAATGCCCAATACTCAGGACCACTACAAAGCTAATCAGTAGAGTCGCAACGAGAAAACGATAGGTACGGCCACTTACCCGTTCGAATTGGCGTCTGGATCGGCCACAAGAGCATCAAACCTGGGCGCGGACTGTTAGCATATGTTGTCCGTTGCATCATATCAAGCTAAGTTGGAAGCGCTCACCATTCCTTCAGCCTGAGATTGTATTGAATATAGAGACCCCACACTACCGCCGCAAGAATGACGATGGCCACGAAGCCGATCGCGCTGACGATTTCAACGTTTCTGGTGAGACCAAGCTTCTGTCCTCTTGACTGACTGTAGAGCATCGCAACGGCGGTTCGGAAAAAGATGAAGGCGGTTGTGAGCAGCATCGTAAGCTGGAATAGTTGGCCCATAATATTAAGACCACTGAGCGTGGACTCGTATGCGGCAATACTGTCTTCCTTGGAGTAGTATATATAAGCGTCGGAGGCCAGCTCGAAGATGAAGGTACTGAAGGATGTCAGCGAGCAGCGCAGAACCAGGGATTGGTGGACATGGAACTCACAGCGGAAAGAGAAGACATGTGATAAGCAGCGCAGTTGTTCTCATCTGGTCCTTTTTCCCCTTGTACTCCCAGCGAACCTTTCTTGCGAACCATGCAGCAGGTAGGGACAGCACCAGCATGACCGCATCCCATGCGATGTAGAACGCCGAGTCTGAGAACTGCTTGCGCGTGAGTATGAAGTAGAGTGAAAGAGCTCCTAGCCAGGCTACTTACACCCATGTTGAAGTTGACAGCGCTGACCTGGCGCAGCGAACGATTAGTAGTTGTAGACAAGCGCCTGGACTGCGAAGTGCGAGACCGATTGAGCTGAGGAGGTCAAGTATTGTTGTGTCAAGCTGGCAAGAGGACAGAAGCACGCAAGAACTTCCCCAACGCCAGCGATAGGCGCACCTCCTCAACGCACACTCTGGCACGACGCTACAAGCCGTGTGCGCATGGTGCAAGATTGGTGAAGCTCTTTTGGGTCCGCATACCAACAGCGTCTGGAGATTGGGCTAATGAATAGACGCTCGTACCACTGACCAAGAAGGGTATAGACGCGCCTATCGCACGTGTTTCTGGCCTAGCCTGCGTCGGTAAACCAATAGCTCATAGATCTCGAGTCACGCGCTCAAGGTTTGCGGATCCCAGCCTCATTCTGCCCAGCGCGTCGTTTCATCCTATTTCTGGACTCTCCCTCCACCACGATGAAGCAAACTTCTCACACTTGCGCTTGCGGGTGGCACATGCGGCTCAAGGATCTTGAGAGCCTTTTCAGATTGAAAGAACCTCATAAGGTTGACGTACGCAGAATGGGACATGGCTTCCCGCCAGCCTTGCGGTTCGTTTGCCTACGCTATCCATATCCATCGTTCAATTACAGACTGGGATTGGCGCGCCTTTTTCATTGATAGTTGCCGTAACGGCTCCGCATGATAACAATTTAATCTCCAGCGTCTTGTAATCGGATGCTCACAGCTCTTCGATGGGCCTCAAGCTGCTCCACTCTTGCCAGCTCCATCACCGCACCGCTAACGTTCTTCAACCCTTCGCGCGTGAGGTGAGAACTGGTGATGTGCTTGACATATGATGCGAGGTTCACGCCAGAGTACTGTCGTGCGTAGCCGTAGGTAGGCAGTGAGTGATTGACGCCAGCAGAGTAATCACCCACACTCTCCGGCGTCCAGGGTCCTATGAAGACGCTGCCGGCGTTCTCGACGAGCGATGCAGCGCCCTCTGCATCTTCCGTCTGAATGATGAGATGCTCTGGGGCATAGTGATTCGATAATGCCATAGCTTCATTGATGTCCTTGACCACCAGTGTCACCGAGTGCTCAATGGCTCCACGTACGATGTCGACACGAGGCAAGGCCATGGCTTGTCGATGCACTTCGTCTTCAACAGCGGCAAGCTGCTTCTCGTCGAGGCCAACGGCGATGCAGATGACTTGAGAGTCTGTTCCATGCTCGGCTTGGCTGAGTAGGTCTGCAGCCACAAAGGCTGGACTTGATGTTTTGTCAGCGATGACCAGGACTTCGCTTGGACCAGCGGGCATGTCGATGCTGACTTGCGCAGTGGTGTCGTTAGAGACCAGCATCTTTCCTGCCGTGACAAATTGATTGCCCGGGCCTAGAATCTTATCGACCTTGCTGATGCTTTGTGTGCCATACGCAAGCGCAGCAACAGCTTGAGCACCACCAGCCAAGACAATACTCTCAGCGCCCACCTTGTGCGCGACGTATACTATCTCTGGTGTTATCGATCCATCCGATCTTGGCGGCGATGCTAGAACGATCTTCTTGCAGCCAGCGACCATCGCCGGCACGCCCAGCATGAGCGCTGTTGAGGGCAGTACGGCGGTGCCACCCGGCACATAAAGGCCTACTCTTTCGATGGCTCGCGAGAACCTCGAACACGAGACGCCTGGCATAGTCTCAACTTGAAGCGGCTTGGTCTCCGCCTGAGCCGCATGAAATTTGCGAATATTCTCATACGAGATATCGATTGCTTCGATTGTCTTCTGTGGTAGCTGCATGAGCTTTTCTGGGAAAGGAGCGTGGAGGACAGGCGAGGTAAGAGAGGTTGCCTTCTCGAACTTGTGAGTATAGGCCAGGAGAGCTTTATCGCCGTTTAGTCGGACATCCTCAATGATAGGCTTTACAATGCCCATAATCTTCTCAGTAGATCTTTGAGATGGGCGCTTGAGCGCTTCCTGCACTGTGTCTGGCGACGCTTTTGCTGTATCGTATCGTGTCATGCGTATCCGCCTATTGGCGTCGACGTCTGCATCGTCCTCGCTTGACTTAGGCACTGAAGCTGCTTCCTTTACCATCTCATGTTCTCCGCTGATACCGTTGATGTTTTTGCTGCCATTCGCCTGAGGCGCTGGACTTGTATATTGAGGCTTCGCGTCGCCTTTCCGCCGTTTCACTTTGACGCTCTTCTGGTCGAGTTTGCGCTCGACATCATTTAGAGACACGCCAGATGCGATACATTTGGCCAGCGCAAAATACAGCACATCCGCTGCTTCGAATGCTATGTGCTCCCTTTCTGTAGCTTCACAGAGCTCGGTGGCTTCCTCCTTGATCTTAGCTGCCAGAAGCCCAGGATCATTGAATAGCCTCGCCGTGTAAGACCCCGTTGGCGCCGAAGCTTTTCGACTTTGCAGCGTCTTCTGCAGTTTTGATAACCCCCGATAATCGCCCATGCAAGTCGCTGTTCCGAGGTGACAGAAGCCCTTGCCGATCTGACGAACCGTGAAGCAGAGACAATCTTGGTCGCAATCAAATGAGAGGCTCACTAGCTCTTGTATATCTCCGCTGGTCTCACCTTTATACCATAAGCCTCGCTTCCGGCTATGATAGACGCCTCTGCCCGTCTTCAGACTTTCTGCGACGCTTTCATGGCTGCTGTATACTACACCCAATGCCACGCCTTTCTCATCAACTACAAGCGTTGTGAAGAGTCCGTCCGGGCGATCGCTCACCGCTTTGGCCATGAACAACTCTGCGACACTGATTTGGCTGGCTTCAGAACACGGCGCGAACACTAAAGACGCTGCCGGCACCACTAACACAGTTTTGGTTTTTGCCAGTCGCACAGCCTCTCTGGAGGACGCAGGCGCTGCGTTCGCGTACACTGGGCCATCAGAGTGGCCACGCTCCGCGATAATTCTAGCAAGATCAGATGTGACTGGGGTCTTGTCCAGAAATAAAGGACCAGACTCCTTCAGGCATGCTTCTTCTATGTCTGAGGCATCGCTTGACTGAACTGCAAGGACGAGTCGCTCGAGGTCAACGTTGTCGATCGCGTTCAGGAGTTTTCGCTGGTCGGATGTTACAAACACTGATGCAGGTCCAGCATCAAGAAGCGTGACAATATCGTCGACAGATTTGAGGTTGGTGAGATCCAGGTAGGTGTCAAATACGCCAAAGGTGTCTTGCAGGTGATCTAGCGCAGCATCTACAGTGTCTTCAAATACCTTCGCAAAGACTGTTTTGACATACGATAATCTTTGACGGTCATCGACATTGGTCTTCGTTGATAGATCTATTGCAGCAAGGAACGTTGGCGGCATTTTGGGTCTCGTCGCAGTACCTCAAGTGATGTTGGAAAGCAAGAAGAGAACTTTGTGGACCGAATCTTTCCTGCTCGTCATCCGGAGAAATTTGGTAAATTCCCCGAACGGGAACTCGATGATACTGAGACGCTCGATCAGCGCAGCATTTTCAGGGGTGCGTCCCAAATCAGGAGCCTTCGTTTATGGCCATTGGATCAAGGTCGATACAGAGCTGTCTGTTCGAAAGCTGACGACGAAGGCTTGTGCTACGCTGCCTGCTTCCTCCCAGTACTCAAACGGACCAGCAAGGCAGTTGAAAACCTGGCCTCATTGACGAAGGCTACAGCAATGCATAAAGTGGTAGACTTGCAGGGACGATAACATAGACCTCTGAACGAACGCAGACGAGTGCATCATGGGACGGGACTACAAGTTGGAGAAAGAGGCGTGGGTGTCTGGACATAATGGTGGAACCATTACAGAAATCAATCTTGTCTGTGCCGTGGCTCCTGTAAGTACACCCATTGTTTGTGAGCATGTTCGCATCTGCTTATGATTCAAAAGGCTGCCATCCTCCTCTGGTCAGCTCTTCAGTCTAAGCAGTCGCTATTCACGCCTCATATGGCTCTGTCGGCGTTAGTCGACTTTTTTCTCAATTGCGGAAGCATCTTGTATGCCACTACCTTGTTCTCATCAAGTCCGTTGATTCTAAACTCACTACTTCTCGTTCCGGTTATCATTTTGCTCTTGTCGCCGAGCAACAAGCCTTCGAACGCATCTAATCCTCGGAAGCCTCCCTTGAAACAGAATGCCGCCGGTGCGGATGCTGACGTGGATCCTTTGCCCGTCAAGCCCTTTGTCACCCACTATCGCGGCACAATGATGGTCGTCACGTGTGTCGCTATCCTTGCTGTCGACTTTCCGGTCTTTCCCCGTCGCTTCGCTAAGGTCGAGAACTGGGGAACCTCCCTTATGGATCTGGGTGTTGGCTCGTTTGTTTTCTCCGGCGGCGTGGTTGCAGCTCGGCCAATCCTGAAACAGCAGCTAACCGGCAAGACTCAGAGCCTGTACCTGCGAGTGAAGACCGCTATGCGCCATGCCTTTCCTCTGCTGGTGCTAGGCTTCATCCGTTTGTACAGCGTCAAAGGCCTCGACTATGCTGAACATGTCACTGAATACGGCGTGCACTGGAACTTCTTCTTCACCATGGCCGCCATTCCTCTTTTGATGGCAGTCTTCGATGCCGCGCTCCTGTACCTACCTTCGTACGGTCTCTTCGCCATTCTTGTGGGTGTGGTCTATCAAGTCGTCCTCGAATACACAGATCTTACAGCCTACATACTGACAGCGCCTCGGATCGATCTGCTCTCGAAGAACCGCGAAGGCGTTTTCTCCTCAATTGGCTATCTCGCAATCTTTCTTGCAGGTCAAGGCACTGGCATGTTCATCCTACCACGATACCCTGGGTCTCGTAATCCTTTGCGAGGAGTCGTGTTCCAGAAGCTCGCCGTCTGGTCAGTGGTCTGGTGCGGACTGTTCATTCTCTGTACCGACTACAGATTCGCTCGGCTTCCAGTGTCCAGGCGATTAGCCAATCTACCCTACATACTGTGGATCGCGGCTTTCAGTAACGTTCAAATTCTGTGCTTCTATCTCACCGAAGCCTTTCTGTTCCCGGGCATCTACGATCCCAAGTCTAGCAAGGAGACTGCAACAAAGAAGCGCAATGAGGCCAGCAGTCATATCCTTCGCTCCTTCAATCGCAATGGCTTGTCTATCTTCCTGTTGGCTAACCTATTGACCGGCCTTGTGAATATGACTTTGCCAACGATCAAGATGTCTGACCTGAACGCCATGGTCGTGCTTCTTGCATATATGGGCAGTGTAGCCGGCATAGCGCTCTTGCTGGATTATTTGGATGTATCAATCAAGCTGTGAAGATGAAATATAAAATGCTCTACGAAAGATTAACGAGTGCCTGATGGCGGCGAGCCTTGACCGCCTCTTCTTCATCCACACCGCTTCACCACTTCTTCCTATATCAGACATTGAGATTCCTTCCCGCATCCTCTTGCTACACATCTACATTGAAGGTTACGCTTTCACAGTCAGCCAAGTGAAGATGTCAGACTCCGAGCCAGCGCCAAAGCGCCCACGACCCAACAACAGCGCCCAAAAACTCTCCAAGCCTTTCAAATCCCCTTTGAAGCATTCATCAAGCCCCTCAGCCTCCGCCGCCGATCCTGTCCCATACCCACACCAACACCAAGGACCCAGCGCCGCTCACACCCTCTCAACAGCATCAACAGTCCACTCAACCGTGACGCCCCTCAAATTTCTGACGACCACCACAAAGCCCCCCGAACACACCCTCTCCGCCCTCACCCGCCGCACCCGCACCCTCCAATCCGACATCGACACCCTCACCCAAGCGGCCCGTCTCCTCACGCCCCAGCCTCCAAAGGCCACCTCCTCTACCCAGGCTCCAGTCCTTGAAGACGAAGCCCTCACATCTCTGATCCACAAATGGCGCGCCATCGCTCGCCAAGCCGCCGAAGAGCTCTACGGCACCACAAACGACAAGATCAACCGCATGGGCGGCGTATCCGCGTGGCGGGACCAGGAGCGCGAGAAGCAGCGGCGGCAGGCGGAGTGGCGGCGCGAGGATGAGGAGGCTGCGCGTGCGGCTTTGGCCCCTGATAGCAGTGACGGAGAGGATGATGGGGATGAAGAGGACGAGGAAGATGAGGAAATGGCGAGCCTGAGTAAGACTGAGAAGGCGGAGGTGAAAGCTATGCGGAAGGAGGCGAGACAGCAGGCGCGGGAGGCGGCGAAGGAGATGGCGGCGTTGAGGGCGGAGGAGGAGAAGGGGAAGGGTGCAGAGGTGGGGAAGGAGGAGATGATGGCGGGAGTGATGGGGGAGGAGGATGAGGAGTTTACGATGGGGATGATGTTAAAGACTTTGGGGATTGAGTTTGGGGTTGTGGGGTGGGATGGGAAGATGGGGCGGTGGGTGGAGGAGTGAGGAGTGGGTGTTATTTGTGAGGTAGGGGTGAAGTAGGGTGGGGTGAGAGGCAGTATTCTGGCGTAGTCGGAATGGAAGTAATGTTAAGAACGCATGGGACGAATGGGCCTGGCTGAGTAGGGTGTGCTTCTCGAGAGCTTGTAAGACGTATGGTAAATGGTTGAATCATGCCAATATGAGAGTCAACACGCCGGCACCGTCGTATTCAAGTAGGTTCTTAGAAAGCAGGAGACATACGGGACCAGCTGAGCAAGACGGCGTCCTCGAGAGCCTGCACGTCGTGTGAGATCCAGATGAAGAATAGCAACACAAGAAGCAGTACACTGGCGTCGCTAGAACCGAATCAGACCTCGGAACACAAGTAACACATTGATCTGGCTGAAGAGGTCCGTCTCTCAACAGCATGTACTAGGTAAGGCATCTGGTAAAAATAGCGCGATAGGAGAGATAGTCCGCCGGCGTCGCACAGAGTATGCGAGGTCTCCAGATATGGTTGAGAGGTGAGGCTGGCTGAAGAGGTTTGTACCTCAACAGCACATGCATATGCAGCATCCGATTGCAGTATGACAATATGAGAGCCCATGTGCCGGCGTATAGGAACTACGATGGATCTCAAAGGCAACTGAGAGGCCAAGCTTGCTGGAGAGGTGTGTTTTCTGACAGCGTGTGCCAGGTACGGTATCTGGTTAGGACAGGTCGATGTAAGAGCCGATATGCCGGCGTTGTTACAAATACGTGAGATCTCAAATGCGACTGAGAGGCGAGGCTGGCTGAAAAGATGTAATACTCAAGAGCGTGTGCAATGTACCGTATCTGTCTGAACGAGAGTTTCCTGAGAGCCAGTTTGCCGGCGCCATTAAACTAATGTGCGATCTAAGATGCAATCAAGAAGTAAGCGTAGCTGAAGAGGTACGCTTGTTAAGAGCGTGTGCAGTATACCGTATCTAGTTGAAATAGGGAAGTGGGAGAGCCGATACTCTGGCGTCATAATCATGCGTGAGAACTGGAATGCAAGTGAGAGGGGTGGACAGCTGACGATGTATGCATTTCAGGAGCAAGAGCGACATCCTATATTTGTTTGCAATAGGCCGGTGACACAGCTGAAGCGCCGGCATCATAAGAAATACGGCAAGATTCAGATGTCAGTGATCAGTCTTGTTTGCTCGTTACTTAAGTCCAGTTCTCAAGAGCATGAGGTAGGTACCGTATATGCTTGAAATAGGCCGGTGACAGAGCCATTACGCCGGCATCATTGTAATTGCGGAAGATCTAGATTTAAACAATAAGTGTGATTTGCTCGTGAGGTCTGTCTTCCAAGAGCAGGAGCGATGTATAGTATCTAGGTCGAATAATTCAGTGGGAGAGCTGATTAGCTGGCGTCTTCTGCATTAGCAAAGTTTTGAAACGCAATGTATGACTGAGATTTGCTGAACACAGGCAGCGCTGCCGCTCAGCAAGTACACTTATTATATTAGCGTGAAAAAACAGCGCAAGCAGAAAGAGGCAGAATCCAAAATGGTACATGTACATTGGGTTTGCTGTTCACACGCAACACAGCCGCGCAGCAACTATTCAATACACTTGCTTGTCATCAACCCCACCCCCCGGCACCGGCGCACGCTCAGACAGCGCTGCCCTTGAGGAGGGCGTCGTGCTTGCTGAGCTCTTTGAGCTCCTCCTCAGTTGGGCGCTTTGCAGCACCCTCCCAACGAATGGGATCTTGACCTTCGAGACGGCGCAGCAGGAACTTGTACTCGCGCGTCGCCTCATTCACCACCACGTAGCTCTCCACCAGGTACAGCCCATCGTAGCGAACCCCACGCACAGGACAGTACTTGGAGCCCTTGGGATTAGCCGCGCGCATCAGGCGGACGGGGCGGTCGGGGTCGCCCACGTTCTCCTTGAGCAGCGCCGTAGAAGTGGCGTCCGCGCTGGCGCCCGCCGCACTATGCCGGCATTGTCAGTATTTGTACCAAAATGTATGGAGGATAAGCATGGGGTCTGCTCTGAACTTACCTCACCACACCGCAGTACTCGACGGTGTCCCCATTGTCCACGTCGTTGTACTGGCCCGCCATCACAACCGAGAATGCGCCATGCCCGGCCTTGCCATAGATACCCGCCTGCGCGCTGCCATGAGCGCCATCTCGCAGCGCAGCCAGCCACAAGGGGAACCACTGTCCGTTGACTAGATCTCCAGCGCCGGTGACATCGTAGCGGATTCTAAGCACGTCCTTACTGAAGGGAACGCTGTTAGCACTCGCACTTTTGGCTGTAAGAAGGTTTTGCCTCACGCGAGCTTGCCATGCTTCTTGCCTTTGAACTCAATGCCGTGCAGAATGTCAGGCGAGAACTGGCGACGGCGCCAACGAACAGCCAGCTCTTTGGCGTCCGCTGCTATGTCGAAGGGAGGCTGAAGAGCAGACTCTGGTAGGAAGAGAACAGGGAATCCAGACTGCGGCTCCAGCAATCTGGAGGCCTTGACCATTTTCTCGTCCACCTGATAGTGGCGGAACTGGTGTAGCTGCTGTCGAATCTGGTCCCAACACTGCTCAATTGACTGGCCCGGCTTCAATTTGCCATATTTCACCTGGGATATGAGCTCGCGGACGCGGCTGAGATTCTGTGCATTCTGCGGATTGCGCTTATGGTCGACCTTTGTCTCCTTAAGCCACTGAATATTCATCCCCCAGTCCGGATGGTTGGCGAGAGATGTAATCTGTCCAGCAGGAGCGCTGGATGAGAAATTGCCTGCGGCGGTGGTAGAGGGTCTACTCCAGCGGCGTGGTTAGCAATCTGGAATTTCAGACGACAACCCAAGCATTGGGGCTGCTCTTGAGGTAGATGCTTTTTTACTTACCCAGCTTCGCCAAATGCGATTTCACTTGCATCGAGCATCGGAGTGTCGTCGATTTGCATCGGAGCGTCGTCGATCTCCATTGGAGCATCCGAGTCTGCTTCTGCGGGAGTCGCCTCGGCGGCGCTGACGTTGGCGGCTGGAATTTCAGGCGAAGGGCTCACGAACAGATGCTGTCGATCATCTTTCGCCGTCGAAGTGGATGCGTTCGTCTTCGAAGCTGAGTCTTTGGCAGCGTCGGGGTCCTGAATCATTATTGTCAGCGTTCCTGTGTTCCCGCGTATCATCAAAAGACAGCTCAGATCGTCCGCGCCGGCAACCCGGCGCAATCTCAGGCGATCCCATGACAGATCTGAGACATGCTCGCTGCTATGGACTTACCCAATCTTCGAAGCCATCATCAGAAGAGACATCGCCGGCATCCTGAATATTGAAATTGGGCAGGCCGGTGGTAGGCGTCGGCGGACCGTACCACTCGAATCTACAAAATTTGTGTCAGTGCGGGGCATTTGGAACAGCAAACACGACGGTGGAACTTGTTTTGAAATCGTCCTTATTTAGCCGACGCCAGCTTCTGGGCGCTGGAAAACAGCTGTCAGGAACAATGTAATCATACCCACGGGCTTCTCCATAAGTCTTGAGATTCCACTTGAACTGCGATTGTCTACCTTGATCGAGGTAGTCCTTTTTGAGCTCTTTGAATTCGTTCTTCAGGTGCTGCTTTGTCTTCTGTTGATACTCCTGGGAGTGCAGGTATGCCTGCTCGTCGAAGACGGCCATGTCGAGCAGATGCAGTGGATGAATGAAGATCGTTGAGCTGTAGAATAGATGAAGGAACGGAGAGGAGGGGAAAGAACAGAGATCAAGTCTTATTGTCAGCTGCTGCCTGGTGCTGCAATTTCGTCACGCTTGGTGAAGAAGATAGGAGGGTGACGCGAAGAGAGATCACGAGCAAACAGATTACGCAAAGTGCGGCGGCTTACGTAAGTGCTGGGAAGCCTGAAAATGCAGGCGCTTCTAGTCTCTCAGCTGTATCTTTCTGGAAGGTACACGCGATGAGAAGTGATGCGAAGATATGTCTGGATAAACACAAGTGTCGTCCGTTGCTATGGATTTCTGGAAAAGGGGGGACCCATATTCAAGCACGTAGCACTTCCGCCCCCGTCGGGAACATATGCCAACCCACCTACAATACCGGAGCCACAGCAAATACATGAAGAACAGCTATTCCATCCATGGTCTGCTGCGCCAGCGTTTCGGCTCTTCCATCGTCATTATACAATCATGAGGTACCGAATGCAAATGCCCTGCATTGATCCAGGATGCTGCTCAGGCGGGCATGTTATCCTGACACGCACTATTTTAGCGGGCCCGGCCGACCAATGACAATCGAGTGCATCGCGGTTGTACCGGCTCTTGTCCTTCGAGGCAGACGAGGTCCCTTTACGGAACCTGTTCCAGCAACAATCTAATCTAGCAAGCCCGAAGTGGCGGTTTATTGTTGAGGCACTGGAAGATATAAAACAGTTCGACTGGTATATTCAGGCCACGATGGAGCTCATTGTCTTGGGATCACCATTTGATGAGGATCCCCAGCGACATCGATTGCGGCTGAGTTTTCAGACTGCTGTTGAGAGCACATGACAGATGTCTCGTCTACGAAATACAGTGTGCACAGCAATACATATGGTTGTTGCACGTTTTGCAATGCCTCGTTGATCAGTATACGTGAATCGACCTTGTTGCAGGAATCCGGCCGTTATGAGGGTGTATGCAAAACATGAGATTGACAGTCGTACACCTCTGCTTTCTATCAAGTATCGGTGCTTGTAAATCGGGCAGGCGCATTTTTGTTATGCGCACTGTGCGCCGTACCCGGTATTGCAGAGATCTCAATATTTAGCGCGAGTTGATGAATGCCTTATCTGCAACATGGACGTATATGTATGGAAACAGTATTGCTCTTGAACGTTGACCTACCTAGGCTACTCTGCACGAGTAGCGCCTCAGCTTTTCCGCTGCTTTTGCTCGAAACAAGTCCACGAGTGGATGATTTAGTGTTCTGCATGTGTCTCGCAGAGGTTGGGCTTGAGTGTAGACAGCCTGTTATGCTTCGCCAAAACCATATGTAGTAGTACTTTACAACCTGTAAGAATTTATTGAGTATTCAAAAGACTAAAAGGTGCGCATACAACATATACGGGAGATTGTGGACTGTACAGATATTTAAACTTGATGGGCAAAATTTTAAGAAAAAAGGGGTGCTTGGGGCGAATCATCGGGGAACCGGGGTTCCAATATCGTGTGGACGTACCAATTCTAGCTCTTGAAACCCATCTCTTCACCCGCCACATCTCTGAAATGACTGGTTGGTTTGCAGAGCTCGCAACCTCACCTCGCCCGCGCCGGACACGAGCACTTGCCCCAGGTGCAGCGCACAGGGATTACTCGAACCTGCTTGGGTTCACTGGTTGATGGGTTGGACAATTCGAATGGCGGCCGTAGCCCCTGTCCAGGTTCCGGAGAACCCAATCTTGCGAGATTCATGTTTTTAGCCAGCCGCGCGGGGCTCGGGCCGAAGTCTCCTGTGAAATGTTAGCTTGGCACGACAAACTATTAACCAACTGGGCTAAACTGACCTTCAGCTTACTGGACCCTGATAGTAAAATAAAATATAATGATCATAACTTGACGGCTTGGACCCTCGCGACAGCAACGCGGCACCGTCTTACTGTCCACGCATGGTAAATGTACGCCGTTAGCGTGTGAATGCTGCCGTCGGTCTCATCATCGCCAACACTTCCAAGCATGAACGTCTTCAATCTTCGTAAACGCCTGTAATCTTGCTTTAGATAGACAACGCATAGGAAACAATCCTCATCACAGAACCTGCATGATCACTAAGAGATCATGTTGCTCAGTATCGTAAACAGTAAGGCTGGTAAGTAAGTGCACCCACAGATATGTTTCAAGTCTCAGAAAGAAGAACAAGCGCAAGTCAATACTTTCTTCACAACCTTGATCGCAATAGTTCAAGCAAAGGAAGGAGCGTCTTGCATTCTTTCCAAGTATGTTGTTGCTCTTCAAGGCTTATTCTTTCGTAAGATAATGAGGTGTGGTACTCACAAGTCATGGTCGCGCCTTCCTTGCGCGCCTTCCTCGGCACTGTCTTTCGAGTCCCTAGTTAATCGCACTGGTGGCTTCTATTGCACTTGCTATTCACGTATCAGTGCGCAGACTTCAAGACATCTCCCCCCTTCAAAGGAGGTGGCATGCCTTGCCCAAGTTCACAAGCATGCTTCACTGATATTCAAGAAAGACGCAGCGAGTCTTAGCTTCGTGGTCGACCCAGCCTGCGCGTAACAATGAAGATCACCATCATCATGGTTCGGTACCAGTTCAACCCACATCGACCCACAAGCAACCGTGTCCCAGCGGACCCGTCCTGGCATAGAGTCACTCCTTCAGAGGCGCTCAACGCTGTAGATCGATAATTCAAGGCATACTCCGCAGCACCATAGCCCTCTCGCGTTCTGCTTGAACATTGCACACCTCGCAGGCCCAGCATTGTCTCGTGCTAGACAGGATGGCAGTTCAGGTTCCTCTGGCTGCCCGATTCACACGTCCGCATGTGTCACACACTATTCTCAACGCCACGAATCTTCACTGATAGGCGGAGAAGACTTTTGGATGGATCAAGACGTTGTTCATGGACTACGCATCAAAACACAAGGCGTTCTAGGACTGCATGAAGTCGAGCGACTGAGAGAGACTAGTGCCTTACCGCCAGGGCCGTTCCATTATGCCGACGAATCACCCTGCATTGATCATATGCCGCTGCCGGCACGAATCTCCTTCAGCCCAGCCATCTGCATTTTGCGCTCGATCGCACAACATCCTACTTGATCACCAAAGTGAACTTCTCACTACCTCACGCAGCGCGCCGAGACTGGATTGCTTGCATCGATGAAAATCGAGCCCAGGTGGCGCTGATGTCAGAGCGCAGAGGCTAATTTCCCGGCACGGGGGCCCGTCAAGTCCCGGATGTTGCCCAGACAATAATCACCGTGCATTCCAACCTTCATTCTCAAACGCCCGCAGATGGATCAGTTGCAGTTACAGCGCGACATCCATCAAGTGGCCGTTGCTGGCCAAGTACGTACGCTTGCACATGGATGCCAAATTCATTAAACATGCGCGACATCGCAAGTCAGTCGAAGTAGATCCTCTAACATGGTCTCTCCAGACTTTACTCGCCAGACACGAAGCATACGTGGCAGAAGCCGAAGCGCGAAATGCAGCTGATGCAACAGCGATCACCGCATTGCAGACGCAAATCACCTCACTCGAATCAGACAACAAGCGACTTTGCAGCGAAAATGAAGAGCTGTCCACGAATGCGGAAGCTCTGAATGCGGCCGTCGACGAAAGCGAAAAGCGCATAAGCACACTCAATGCGGCGTTGAAAGACACACAGTATGAGCTGTCGCGCATGAGAGTCTTTGCCGCTCGAGCAGAGGATTTGGAACAGCAGCTGTCAAAGGTGGAGTTGGATTGCCAACTTTTGCAAGACACAGTCAGAAAGACAGAGAAGCAAGAAGCATTTGCGAGTGCGAGATGGCGATCCAGCGAGCGCATAATTGGAGAGCTAGAGAGTACAGTTGAGCAGATGGAAGCGGAAGCACGGGTCTTGCGTGAGAATCAAGTGATCGTGAATGCAAGAGCAGAGCGCGAGAAGAGCATGGACAATACTGTCAAGAGTCAGCGCGATGCTGCTGTTCGAGAAGGGTATGCGGACGACGTCAACAGCCTTACCAGTTTTATCAACACGGTACTGCAAGATAACGCAGGGCTGCGTATGGACATGGCAGATATGCGGGACTGCCTCATACGATCACAGGCAGAGACGGAAGAGCTACGGTCGCAAGTTACCTTCGCCTCACCACGCCTGCCATCGCGCCTTTCGGCGCTCGATCTCAGCTCAGAGTTGCAGTCACAGCTTGCACTCCTCCCTACTCCTGACGCAACCACGCCACAACCACACCGTCAAAACTCCTACTTCGGACCGCAAGAGATTCACATACACCATCACACCCACCTTGCATCAGCCGAGCCTGCGGCGCTCTCGATGTCCCTTCCATCTGCCCCAACTCGCTCGATAGCTTCAGCGCGCCACCGTCGGCAACTCTCATCTCGCTCCTCAGTCTTTAAGCAGCACTCGCGCACAGAGTCTGCTGCGTCATCCATTCCGAGTACTCTCTTCGAGTCCGACACTGGATACGAGACCGATTTCACCAATCTCACTCACTCGTCACGCCCCTTCAGTCCCGAGAGCGATACCGTTGAAGGAGCCGCTTCCGTGTATACGCCCAAAGCACCGCCACCGCTGTCACCGTTGAAAGAAGACATATATCGCCCAACAATCAATCGAAGCCACGCGAGCAGCACACGCGCCAGAACGTTTGCGCCTGGCGAGAGCGCGGCAGGTCAAGCCTTGCGCGAACGGTTACAGGAGAGGAAACAGCAGACGAAGCATGGAGGCTACAATCCTCTCAAAGACACCTTTGGTGGCATTTGGGGTACCAAAGCGAAGAAGAGGGACGATGGCGTGAGGCGCCAACACGTTGAGGTGATAACTGAAGTAGTGGACGAAGAAGGATTGAAGGAGTGTTTAGCGGAGGAGGTCAACGAGTGACGAGCACATGTCTGATAGCTTTTGGTTTGTTGAGATACCCCGCCAGCTTTGTAGCCTGGTCATTGAATATACTGAGCATACCCAACTCCGCGTTTGGGCTGTTAGATGTGGGCTTCGCGGCGCACCAATTGAATGGGCGGTTCCCTCAAATGTTACTCGACATACACGCCACAGGGCGCAAAGTACGGATGCAAAGCATGTAATGCCTATTATATCTCATCAGAGCCAGTACATCAGCCCTAGGCCTTGAACAAAAAACACAAGACATTCTGTTGGTGTGTACTCGCATGTTCTATAATTCTCAAGCGTGGTCTTGGTCTCGAAGAATATACTACCGTTGCCGAAGAGCTAAAGCGTATCTAAGCATGCCAAAGCCTCTTCGTCGCCTCCACAAGTCCAACGTCATTCGTCTCAAGCTCATAAAACCCATACGCCACCACCAACGACCCCAGATTCAACGTCCAATCGAAGAACTTCCGTGACTTTGGCACTCTCTTGGGTGGTACGTAGTCGATGATCACGCTCTGGAAGCCGATGTGCGAGTGGATGATGATGAGGCCGCAGAGGACGGCGTCCGTGACGGGGTGCACTGAGCCGCCGATGAAAGGCGCGAGCGTGACGGGGATCATGGCTGCGCTGACGACTCGTTCGGCGGTCCAGTGGTAGGCGCCGTGCATTGAGTCTGCGTGCGGGACGGGGGCTGCTTCGTTGGCTGTGCCGCTGAGGCGCTCTGTATGTGAGGGTTAACTACGTGTTGCAGCAATGATATGTGTATTGAGCATTGGCTCGATGAGGGGCATGTGAAGCGTACGTGGTAGTGGCGGCAGGATCTCCCGCGGGCTCGTGGCGTGGAAAGCTGCGACCCGAGCGGTCATGACGAGCGTTTTGCTGAATGCATTGTGTTGAGCGAGGGGTCGACTGAGCGTCCTCGTAGATGGCGTGGTTGTAGTGATCTTCGACATGGAACGAGCGCTGGTAGAGAGAAGGCGCTGGGTTGGCGCGGTGGCAGCAAATTGCCTCAGCATACAAGGGCGAGCCACTGATGCCATGACTGAGTGCTGCGAAGCCGTCAAGAGGGGAGATTGATAGTATAATCCAACGTTTCAACGAAGAGGTCGTCGCATCACGACCAAGCTAACCTCGGCGGCGATCAGCCCTATGGCCTCAATATTCAGGAACCAAATTTCGTCCAAGCTTGCAGCTCGACCTCCAGCCGAATTTGTTCCTTCAATTCTAGCGAACCTTTCTCCATTCTTTGCATCCCATCTAACTTACTTCTCGAGCCAGCGCATTGTTCACTCGTTCTGCATGGCCTCGAGGTCGCTAGCGCTCAGCTTGCGGCAAGCAGCTCGCAGCCGAACCGCCCTCAACACCCTCAAATCTCGTAATCAAAGTCCGCTGCTCAGAGGTTTCGCTACGCCAGTCAGCCATGGCGCGAAGACGGAGAGCACGACGTTGAGCAATGGCTTTACAGTGCGATCACTCACAAGATCGCGATTGGGATGACATGAGCGCTGATAAGATGAACAGATCGCTACCGAACACTCCCCCTGGGCACAAACCTCAACTGTCGGCGTCTGGATAGATGCTGGCAGCAGAGCGGAGACTGATAAGACAAATGGCACGGCACACTTTCTAGAGCATTTGGCGTTCAAAGTGCGTTTCTGGTCTTCAAGGCTCATCAAGTACGATGGACGCCGCTAACGCAACTGTCAGGGCACTCAAAACCGCACGCAACATCAGCTTGAGCTTGAGATCGAGAACATGGGCGGCCACTTGAACGCCTACACATCGGTGAGTCCTCCTGCATGTCTGAGCTCGCGCATCTGTCCTCCATGGCGACGATCAAGTCCGGCGAGGTAGAACACCATGGCTGATACATATCTTGATTGCAGAGGGAAAACACAGTCTACTATGCCAAATCCTTCAACAGCGACGTTCCCGCTACGGTCGACATACTCTCAGACATCCTTCAGCGCTCGAAGTTCGAACCATCCGCTATTGAGCGCGAACGTGCCGTCATCCTCCGCGAGCAAGAAGAAGTGGATAAGCAATTAGAAGAGGTCGTGTTCGACCACCTACACGCCACTGCCTACCAAGGCCAGCCCCTCGGTCGTACGATTCTCGGACCCAAGGAGAACATTGAGTCCATTCAGCGCCAGGATCTCGTCGATTACATTACCACCAACTACACTGCCGACCGCATGGTACTCGTCGGATCGGGTGGCGTACCGCACGAGCAGCTGGTCAAGCTCGCTGAGCAATACTTCAGCAATATTCCTAACGCACCGCCAACAGACAGTGCTGCCAATACTGCAGCGATGCAGAAGCAGCCGCCAAACTTCATCGGTAGCGAAGTCCGAGTGCGCGACGATACGATGCCCACCGCCAATATTGCAATTGCAGTCGAGGGTGTGTCTTGGAACAGCGACGACTACTTCACCGCACTCGTCGCACAAGCCATCGTCGGCAACTGGGATCGCGCAATGGGCTCGTCGCCGTATCTTGGCAGCAAGCTCTCCACTTTTGTGCACACTAACGGCCTTGCCAACAGCTTCATGTCATTCAGCACATCATACTCAGACACTGGCCTCTGGGGCATCTATCTCGTTACTGACAAGGTCACACGCATAGACGACTTAGTGCACTTCACACTCCGAGAGTGGTCCAGGCTGTCTTATGGTGTGACCGAAGCCGAGACGGAGCGCGCTAAGGCGCAACTGAAGGCTTCTATTTTGTTATCGCTAGACGGCACAACAGCAGTGGCTGAGGACATTGGCCGGCAAATCGTCACGACAGGTCGACGTATGCTGCCCGAGGAGGTAGAGAAGGTGGTAGGTGCCGTGTCGGAGAAGGATGTGATGGACTTTGCAAAGCGATATCTATGGGACCAAGACATTGCAATCAGCGCTGTTGGACAGATCGAGGGTTTGCTGGATTACAACAGAGTCAGGAACGATATGAGCAGGAACGCGTAGAGGATAGAAGAGAGCGGAAGAAGATGTTGTATTGTATGAGATAGCCGAATGGGAGTGCCAATATGGCGGTTCAGACCAATGCATCATTTCTCTACCAGCTCGCAGTCTTGCGGCGTGACAATAGTCTTATCCAGGCCAGCAGGACTACCAAAGGAAGACTGGCATCGTGACTTCCTGAAGCGGTAATTAATGGCTTGTCGTGTTTAGCATCCCAGTTTTCCATGCTTCAATTCAGACCTCTCCTTATGCTCCTTCTCCTTTAGTGCTTCTCAAAGCCGAGAATCAAGCGGTGAAGACGGGTTGAGGCACTGTGCCTCCATTTGATACGGTAAGAGGTATACAACCGGGCTGTGACCGCTCGCATGGACCATGCGCATGAGGCACAGCATGCCTTCCCCTCACGCAAGGGATCGCAAGAGTCATTACACACCAGCAATCGGGCAAACAAACGAAGATCTGGCACTGAAACGCCCGAAAAAGAGGAAAGATTGGACAGACTAAGTCATTGTAGGAATACTGCGGCCAGTTGCTCCACGACTGTGCTACTGAGTCGTTTGCTGCCATTGGCTGCCATTGTCATGAACGTGTGTCCAGCCACACAGCTAAGCGCGGTATGTACTACTGTATCCATTGCCTAGAAGCTTCTGTCAGCTACAAATAGTTCCTCAAATCATCGTATAAGGTAGGCAGATCTTTCATTTTAGTTCCTCTTACATTCAGCATTCTTCCGATTTCATTGGCCTATTCTACCACTAGCATTAAGATTGTTCTCTATTGCATTAGAATGCGCGTGTCGATTACCACATCGATATGAATATAGATACAGCAAACAAGCATCTTGTAATGCCCGGCTACAAGCCTCCAGAGGCTGCAAAGGCCACGTTCAAAGGGTTTGACGGCCCAGCAAGGATATGTCGCACATGTACCTGGAACTTGCCGCTACATCATTTCATCAAAATTGGAGACAGCGGCATCGTTGTTCGAATACAAGATTGCGTGGAATGCCAGCTCAAGGCAAATATAGAGTCTCAACTTCACGACAGTGCGTCGAACAACGAGGAACAATTCTATAGTGCACTCATCCGCGCGCGAATTCAGTACGACGACTGGCTTGCCGGGGTACTTGACAGAGCACCACAGGGACGTTTAGAGAAGCTTGAGAAGCGTGAGTCTAGCTTCGGTTCATACTACTCACATGGGGACAATTTTTCCTAACGGATGAAGCAGGTGCCCTCAAGATGATCATGACACATCCTCGTTTGCAGGACTTTGTTACTCGCATTCCATCCAACCACGACACTACTAATGGCATCATCTATTGCTGTGAGACTGCTGGTTATCCACGTGTCGTTGCGGTAAGTTGAAGCTTCGGCGTAAACCCACCACATACGCTAAGGTCGTGCAGGCAAGCCGAGACTTTCAACGTTCGAAGAGACAGCTTCCAATCACCACCCCAAAAAGTAAGAGCTCATTGCCTGCTTGTTGATTCCTAATTTCTCAGGTTCTGATCCACTGCAGAGCGGAGCAACCCAGCCGGAAGTCAAGCATCATATTTGTCGCCGGAGCCCACTGGCAGAAGGAAGAAAGTACGATCAAGTCTTATGGGCAATGACATACAAGTCCGCACGGACACACCCGCCTCGTCGTTGTACTCACTTTTTAACGACGGCGAGACGCAGAGAAGAAGCAGCTCTGACACTGATGTTCTTGTGTCCGCGGACGACGATGTCATTGAAATTATCAAGCACGCGCCCAGCCAACGACACAATCGGATGTTCGCGCAGGAGGATGCAAGCGAAGTTGGGTCGTTGGCCTCTCATGCCAGAGTCATCAAGGGCGCCCTCGCCGACAGGACCGGAAGTCGAGAACTCACTCGCACACCCACCTTCGGGCGCGAGGCAGACGAGCCCATCGATAGCTCGAATGAGCCTCTTCGAGTTGCCTCGCCGACTCGTGACGGAGTCCCAGGCGGCGCTGACGCCGACGCCAGTGAGAGCGTTTGCGACTCACCGCTACCGCATCGCGCTCTTTCACCAAGAAATGTCCCAGACGCAGCAATGGCGGACGGAAGTGATGTGACTCAATTTCTCGACAAGATAGATGCTGTTCATGCCAATAGCAAACTTTTACGAGACAAGCTGAAACGAATACCTGAGGTAGTCTCGAAAGAGTATGCGTTTGTTGTGCACGACGAAGAAAAGAGCTTACAAAGCCTCGCGAAATCTTTGGTAAGTCTGCAGCCTCCATGCCACCCTTCTGATTGTTCTTGTTATCGAGATCGCCAGTCGATAGCCATTTGTCGCTACGGTACATTCCCCGCGATACGAACGCCAATTCTCGAAGGATCATGTGCAGACAAGTGGCTGACTTTGATAAATTAGGGGAAGGTCGATCAGATGATCAGTGTGTGGCAAGAGTATGATCAGAAGATGGAGTCTCTGCGAAAAGGCGCCACCCAGCATTGAGCGTTTGTCATCCAATGTGCTCCGCATCGGCGGCGCGACTCTCGGCGGACTGCCGTTCGATCTGATACGCTGTTCTGAACCGGCGCGGCTTTTGCATAGTACAACCCAGCCCAGCACCACATATCACAGCCATACGATTGTGATGTCTTACTTCCCACCTTCAATGGTTACCTTCCGCCTGGTTTCTGACCGCGAAGTAAAGGCCTGTTCACGACCAGACAGAACCCTCTGCATCCCAACTTTCGCGTCCGGACCCGCCACACCTACGACATGGCCACCAACTCAGAAAACCCCCAGAGCGGACTGATCTGCGAATGCAGCATATGCAACTGTAAGTTCTCCCGCTTCTACTTCAAGGAGAACACATTCAAGTGTGTCTACTGCGCCTGGCATGCAGACATCCATGCCGCTTTCTCAGACTCCGAGATCGAAGATGAAGCGAAGCGATTTGAGGTGTTGATCCGATACCGCATCAAATACGATCAGTGGCTTGCTAAACTGAAAGAGGCCAGAGTGAAGAGGCGCGACCGACACTATGAGCAGAACGTTTTCGTCATGATTGGAAAGCATGATGGTCTCGAAAGCAGTCAGTGGAGGTTCATTGACAATCGGAATGATCTGGGCCACATCATCGATCAATGCAAGCAGGTAGGCCATGTGGACGTGGCGAAAGCTGCTCAATGTCTGAATGATTCGGAGGATGTCTCAAGTCCACCCACTACGCCACGAAAGCGATCTGCACCGCAGCAAGAAGAGACTTACCCTTCTCCGCCACCAACGCATAAGCGAAAGATGAAATCTCACGCCAATCATAGTGGAGAGACCGTTGATGCTGGAAATGTTGAGCTTCGGACAGATCCTGACAAGTCTGTTGAGGGCACGAGCAAGACTCCAGTAGACGGCGTAGACGGCGGGCCGGCCGTCATCGACCCCTAGGGCCCAGCAGTCAAAGTCGAAGGTGAAAACCAAGATCAGGTCATGATCGACTTCGACGAACGCCATCCACCCTTGCTATCCCGAAAGAAGGTCATGGACGCCTGGAAAGCGCAACATCCACAAGCGATGCATCCAGACGACGCGATTTCTCCAACATCTACCCCAGAAGGCGATCCAACACCCGGCGGAGCTGTTGCAGAGGCTTCTGAACCGCCTCGCGATGCGGATCACGATGCTTCTTCCAACAACGGCGTACAGGCTCCAGTTGCAGCACCCGCATCCCGACATCTGAGCCACACCAGCAGCGACGACAGCGCCACCGCGCCATCAGCACCACATTCACGCCCTGAGAATGCCTCCCCACCAGCAGATCAACACTCTTCGACAGACACACTCAGTCAATACCTGGCTGCGCTTGACGATGTCCGCAACTACACCAGACTTATCCATGAGAACATGAACACAGTCCCTCGCTTCTTGTTGCAAGGCTATGGTGTGGTCACGGCTGAGGACGTCGAAACGCTCAAGAAATTCCGTGACCAGCTCGCGAAGACGATGGGACGGACCGAGAAGTGTCGGACGTTGCATGAGGGATGGCATCAGGATGACAGCGATTGAGAGCACACGCGAAGCTGAAACAGAAACTGATACCGCAGCGTCGCGAGCTGTACGACAATACCAACCAGGCCACGCTTCACTTCGACGCTTGGACAGATTCCCCGTACGTTGAAAGTTTTACAACGAATTACTAGATGGGACGAGGATACAGAGCTTTTGATCACCCTCGCCATGGAGAGACTTCTGATGTAGAAGTAATGAGTTTCGACATATGAAACGGCCTTTGTATGCCTCACACTGCCCTTACAACCTGTAATTATCGTTGTTGGTAGCTGTCTATCTGTCTTCTTTCTTGCGACTGTGCTTTCTGCGACTTTGAAACGCTGGTTCGCAGGGCTTAGTGTCGAAGTTTCTCAGAACAACTTCTGCTTGGGATCTCCCTGCGCTTCTTGCCTGTCCCACTATTATGTTATCATCGGATACTTGATTGCGCCACAGCGCGCCTCCAACCGCACAACAAACTGCGTGTGCTCGTCAAAGCCAGTCCCGAGCCCAGGACCACCGTCACCTCCAGCATCTCCCCTACGATCCAGAGTACTCTTTCCCGTCTCAAGACGAAGAGCCGCCCAGGAAATGGTGTAATCATGTACCGTGTCAAGCAGATCCCGGGAAGCTTTCAAGATTGATCGAATACTGATCATCATGAGTCGGACTTTCTCTGTCCTGACAGCGAAGTGATCGGCCCTCTCATTTCTCTGTCGAGCCTCGCACTTTCAATCGCTTTCAATTTCACGTCCAGAATCGAACTTGCGAACGTACCAAGCCCGACCCAGGCGGGCACGATCTGGAGCAGCGACTCCGAGAGACAAGTACTTGCCAGCCACCCATGCGTCAAT
This sequence comes from Arthonia radiata, assembly GCA_002989075.1. Classification (NCBI taxonomy): domain Eukaryota; kingdom Fungi; phylum Ascomycota; class Arthoniomycetes; order Arthoniales; family Arthoniaceae; genus Arthonia; species Arthonia radiata. The sequence continues at coordinate 1,727,096 of PSQN01000017.1, forward strand.
GCAGCGGCGCACAACCCCAGCGCGAAAAAGATCTGATGATGTGTCCTGCGCTGTTTCCGTATCATCCATGCTGCGCAAGTGAACAACAAGACGTAAGACACGAGCGTGATGCCGATATTCGCTGTGCTTGGGTCACCGTTGTCATCAAATGATGCGCGTTGCGTATGAAGACAGACGATGGCGGCTAGAAGCCCAGTCGCATTAAGTTTGTCCAGAAATTCCTCCCTTTTGAGCTTCGTCATGCTCTGTATGGCCTGTGGCACGCTTGCATCGGTGTGTTTCTCTCCATTTCCAGAGTCGCTCATGGTTTCGATAGGTGCGTCCAATAGTGCTGAAACGTGCTCTATGAAAGCAAGATCAAGATATACAATGGATAATTCGGCCCATTCAGGTCAAGTCCGACTGCAAACACTTGTCCAGATGGTGTCTGAGTGCAAATGGCTGGCACATCGGCATGAGCAACAGCAGCAAACTGGTAGAAATGAAATGCCTACCATATACTGTTGTGTCTTATTTTTTATCTGCAAAACGAAGCATGCTTTGCTCAGGCCGGCCGTCTTCTCAAAGAGCCCAAGGCCTCGCCTGGACGGATTGTCCACAGCTTATCAAAGCTCGACTGATCCGTGAGTCAGGCGATATGTGAGTGCGGTGAGTGGCCATCCCCGCATTCACGATTATCTTCTCCATCGCCTGTGGTGTGATTGGCTGGTGTAACCTGCTCTCTTCATCCAAGCTTTGCATAAATCCACCTCAAATCCAGTCTGGCGTTCTGCCTCTAATTGCGAACCAGAGTTACCGCAAAATTTGTGCTTTGCGCTCTACTAAAGTCGTTTGTGATCGCAGTATTTGAGCCTCTGTCCTTTGTGATCTATTTATAATTGAGCTCTCCGTGTCCTGCACAGCCACAGTCAGCCACAGGAACTCATTTTGGGAGTTGTGAGAAAGTATTTGCCGTCGTTGTCATTAGTATTACCGCTCGAATACCTTAAGCAGGCAGTCGGCGCCTCAGACTCGAAGGCAGTTCCAGTCGGAATCGCGTCCAGCATTATCACTTTCAGGTCACTTCCGCAGACAGAGAAATTTCAGGTCTGGATACTTCCCTGTTTCGCAAGGTGACTGCGGCAGACTTTTTGAAGACCAAGACAAGCCGAGACAGTCATGCACACAATCAAATTACTCGCGCATAAGCTAGCTGAGCATCGTGCCGATTTCTTCTCACCCTCGAAGCCAACTAACGATGTGCCCGACCACCCTACGATTCATGACGCCGTTACGGCAAGGGATGACATCTTTGAAAAATGCTATGCCACGGACACTGCTACTGCTCCAGAACACGACCGGAGGTATCGAGTGTCCAGACTTGAGAATTATCTCGAAATGCTTCTTGTCCATGATCCCGGCACCGACAAGGCAAGTGCTGCATTAGAGCATGGACTCGGCAGCTTCAGCGACGATGGCGAGCTTCCAGGCATGGCCCATTCCCTTGAGCATCTACTGTTCATGGATTCACCCAAGGCAGGTATCTGCGGGAGCTTTTCAAGTCGCAAAGCAGCTGACCATGCTTCTAGTACACACGCGGGAACGAGTATAGTCAGTACCTGCACAAATTAACAGACTCCTCAGGAGGCTACACACGGTCTAGATCAACGAAATACTATGAGCTCGCAGCAATGGAACCGAGCAAGCCGTCAGCAGAGGCGATTTCGGAGTCACCAGCCTCCCCGCTCGATAGCGTCATTTACACGTTTCCCCCGCTCTGCTTCGAGCCTCTGTTCTTGATTTCTGGGGTGGAAATACCGTCTGCGAGCTCCGGTAAGGAGAAGTGTAAGAATGCCAAGCGCAGACTCAAGACTCTTCCGAACTCACTCTCCGATCTAGATGACCAGATAGTCGTCAACAAGGTCAAGGTAACCCAATCACAACCAAGCACTCAGCATGAGCTTGCTGCCGAACTGAAAGCCGTCTACTCTGAACTCATCGCGATTGAGGAGCAATGGCAGAGCACCTTCGTTGCGCACTTGAAATCTCTCCATCACTTGGACAAGCAACTGAAGGGCCCTCTCCAGGCCGCACATGGCGGCACTGACCGTTTCTCGACACTGCTCGCTCTTCATCGCATCCTCTTGCGTGAACATCATGACTTCTTCTTCGCTTCGCAACACCCCGGTAATAGGATTGTCAGCGAGGAGCGAGTAAGAGAACATCGTGTGCCTGCAAGTATGTGGAAGTACGGCATTCACGCCTTCCTTGAACTTTTGAGACATCGGCTTCCTGACTTATCTGGCAACGTACTTGCCCATGTCTATCCGACCTACCAGACATCGCTTTCTAACGCTGAGAGGATACTGCACTATGAGGTGAAGCGTTCCGGAGCTTTCGTGAGCTTTCAAGATGCTATCGAAGACCCGTTCAAATGGCGAAGCTTGACTAGGGTCGCCGACAAATGGCGCGAATGTGGTCCTCAACTCGTCAGCACCAACATTACCGCGCTATGGAGATATGGATTTACGCGTTTAGATTCGATAAGATCGTCTCTGTCCTGCAGCTCCGCGCTCATAAGCAAAATCGGAAGGCTCAGCCGACCAAGACTTCGGTATAGCTCGTCGAAGCCAACATTCGCGTGCGGTCGCGCCGTGATGCCGCTACTCACTCTTGCGATGATCATGACTCTCGCAGTCCCAGCCAGTGCCTCACCTCCAGCCGGAGCGACTGGACCATCTTCCATGGCCTCGCTGTTCAGCCTATACCGAGCTCTCCAGCGGCCTATTATAGCTGCTATGGGCGGCGCGGCCAGCGTATACTGGGCGACGTACAGAACGATCCCGAGGTTCCGCCTGGATAAAGCGGCCATGGCTAGCGGGGTAGTCCTCGCAGCGACCACGTTCACCTGGCTCGCCATCGAGTCTGCCAGGCCCGCTAGAACACCAGTCCAGGAGACCATGCATCGCCCGAATGACGTCTCGATCCTTGTCTGCCTCTCTGTATTCGCGGCTTTGTTTGGGACGATCCACTATGTGCGGCTCTCCCGCGCGCATCGCAGGCACGCGTGGCCACTGACAACACTCTCACGTGTTGGTGTACTGACGCCACAAGACCAATACTTATTGAGGATACTGGCGTGCATCATGCTAGGTACCGTAAGCCTGGTCGCAGCCTACAGGGAAGAGCTTACGCCACACCTGGGTTTGGAGTGGGAGCCTGTGCTGGTGAGCGGATCGTTGATCTTGAATGCAGCGTACGAGGGACGGGAGTGCCCTGTTGATGTTGAGATGGGCTAGGGCGATGATCCTGAAGGAACGCATTTTCGGAAGCGCTATGTCAGTATGTAGAATACAGCGAGGATTGATGAAAGTGATGAACAAAGAGATGATCTGTTTGACGCTGTACACTACGACTTCGCACTGCTATCCTTGCGATGAGAGTAGGACCGCACTCGAGTGCCCGAGCGGCCACAGGAAAACAGCTCGTCTTTGATGATATCACTTCTTGTTGGACACGTCCACAGGTAGAGCACAATGTATGTTGAGCAGGAGTCGCGAGTCCCTGGTGAAGCGTGGAGCTGTGACTCGATTGTCCGAAGGCGCTAGACCAAGTGCTGATCGAAGCAAACCTCATAAAGAACAATGCCGTGCTTGATCAATGTCAGCCACAAAGCTGCATGCTCTCTGTTGCTGCACAGAGAAAAGTGGATGTCAACATAATGCCGACGGTGAACAAGTAGCTGCCATGCGCGACGTGAGTATCAACCGACTCGGCCTTAGACGGCCAAAGAGCACGATCGACCAATCCAGGCTCCATGCCACTCATGGCGAGGATGAACATCGATCCGCCGGAAGCTGCAGGGCACAGATGCGGCGAGTGAGGGCCAGCGAGGGAGCAAGCAGGCAAGGACTGAAAATTAAGGAATACTCGTACTTACAGCTCGAAGCCAAACTCCGACGGCTAGCATCTCGCCCTGGCGCTGTTCCATAAGGCTGAATGGAGAATTCGCTATCAAAGCCACGCATGAGCTGCTGGCCAAGGAGGAAAAATGAGCAGCTGCGGCAGTGCGGTGTATCCGCCACCCAAATCCAAGCATATGAAGTACAATTAGCTTGATACTGCTTCTAACCCAACAATTCCGTTTCAAAATCGTTGCTGACGCTGTCGCCGGTACGGAGTAAGGTAGTATCCCTTTGCATCCCAATGGGGCCCCGTGCCAGCGTTGGCGCTGGGGGCCAACAGCCATCGCTCCAAAGGGATGGCGGCAAAGACGAGGATGCAGGAAGATAATGATGCAGGAAGATAATAATGCAGGTACCTAATTTTGCTAGTAAACGTCACCAAATTATAGGTACCGCGGTCATATCGGGGTTACTGAAGCGTTTGGTGGTCCCGTGCGTTTGGTGGTACCAAGCGTTACAGGGCCCCTGCAGCCCCCACTGCTATTTATCCCGCGTCTGTGCTTGTTAGTCTAATCTCTTGCTCTTCTATGAGCGAGCATAGGTAAAGATAAGTCTAATAAAAAGGCTTCTACTACAGTTATATACACTGGTAGTATATAACACTGTTGAAACTAGACTGATTTCTACCGTACGATCAAAGACTAAGGGGGGTGTTAATCGCAAATTGCCAGGGTGCATGCGGTCGGTGACGGAGACTCTGTAAAGTGTACAGCCGCTAGCATTCTTGGATTTACGTTGCAGACGTGGCGGATTCTATGCGGGCCAAAGTCGGTTAGCGTCACGGCTTAGGGGCTAAGCCTGCTGGGCAATAGCGACATCGACCTTCACAGAGCAAATGACCGAGCAGATCCCTGCTAACGCACAGATCCACGCGTGTATACAGTAAAGTTGACTGACTCGCTCGTGTCGCTGCGCAGCTGGTGGATGGTGGTGCTTCTTTGGACGCGATCAACGATGCTCTTTGCTCAAATATCAGGATAACCCCATTATTCCTATCTCTTTCCCGTTTTCTACTCTCCTTCATAATGACACATATAAATCAAACCAATAGAGAATAGGGAATCATCGTGATCGCTCTGCAAGCCCGTCACCTAATTCGAGGTTGTCGAACTCCAACTTTGGGACGATCAAACAAATGCGATCACCGACCACACCAACTCGCGCCCATGGATCGGGTAGCAGAAGTATGCTCTGTATCGTACTTGAACGCGGTCCCAAAGCTTACCTTTACCATTCAGCACAGAGGCATCTGCTCTTGCCCTACTCTGCACCTCCATCCCCACAAGGCACCCTATCCATTGGCCATCAACGAGGGTGTCTCGAACATGTGTGGGACAACGTCACCATGTGCTGCGGCCTACTTGCTTCATTCGCCACGCTCAGCTGGGTGGCATTGACATCAAGAAACCCAGCCTCCGCAACGCTCAACGAGACTTTCTATGCTCCTCTACCATTCCTTGTTCTGACATTGTGGATGATGTCGATCTCAGCATTCATCGTCTTACACTGTATCCACCTCACCCAAGCCACAGCAAGAACTGAACGATACCACTGGTCAACGCTCAAGCCTTACCAAAACTTCGTTCTTCGATTCATCGCAACGGCGTCTTTGATGGCGTTCGCGCTCAGCCTTCAGTCAGAGACACCGAAGTCACGCTTGGCGGTCACTTATGGACCGGCTGTCGTGAGTGGTGCGGCTTGGTTGAACGCCTTGTGGGACCCGACTGGCAACTCGCTCAATATGGCGGCTGACGTGGCGGGCTGATTTCATATATTACGAGACACATGAATCTAATGTTGACAATGTAACGAATGAGAGCACCTTGCTTTTTTCCTGCTGGAGGGCACTTGAAAGAAGTGCGCATCCCAGCACACCTGTCCAGAGTTTGCTGCAGGATCTTTAAACTCAGACGACGTCTTTGATTGCTATTCAAAAGTGGTTGTCATCTGATGCTCCTGCATTCAGGATTGTTTCTTAGCATGCTTCAACCGCTCTGATGACATCAAGCGGAGCGTAACTCCCGCTGGAACGCTACAATGGTCCTAGGTGCGATATGTTATGCTTCGTCAATATTCAAATACAGACAAAACGCTTGTCCAAGCCTACGGCGACGGAGCGATACAGACTACGCGAATGTTTGCTCACCTGACATAGGTACCAACTGCTGCTAATCTCTTAGCGGTCGGACTCGCGATCGCCAGTCCGTGGACCGCAACAGTATCTCGTGCTTTGATGAGACGCTTGCATTGCGCGTACCGGAAGTGCGACGAGGTAAGTCGGTGATGCAATCGCTAATGCGATGCGAACTGACCGTCGAGACCGTGTAGGCAGGGGAGCAATTCAGTTTCAGAACTTGGTGGACGGACTCCGGAGCATCATCAAACGGCCGCTCGTATCCAGTTGTCACTGCCCAGTCTGTGGGATTCGGCAGAGACATCAAGCTACCTGCCGCTGGTGAGAGAATCGTTGGAGGGCTGTAAGCAACAATGATGGGAGTACGCGAAGAGTGCGTACACCCAGTAGGAAAGCAGGGATTGGTCGCTTCGACCTGTTTTATAAGTGTGCGACATGGCAAGTTTAAGGTACGTACTTGGTGGGGTCCCCAGGGAAGGTCCATCGACGAGCCTAAACCCCGTAGTTGTCATGACCGTACTTGAGAACAATTGAATTGTTTCGCGACTGTGTCTTGCGCGTGAACGCGTGCGAGGAGGACGAACTCGTACTTCACACACGCGCGCGCGGGACTGTGTCACTGTACCCGGTAGAAGTCCTTTGGTATGCGATTGCCAGTGCTACATCCGCGGCCAACATTGACGCTGCAGACAGCCAGAACTGTCGAGCGCTTATATCAAGGGGTAGAGCGTCGGCTTCTGCCCTCTTCGAGGCTGTGTCGACCTTCTCTGCACTGTGCAGGGCAGTAAGGTCACGCGCATCTTCCTCAGGGAGACCCACTGGCGTGCGTCAGAAGTGAGGTTTGAGGAGTGCAGATCGGACCCTAAATCCAAGTCGCACTTCTAGTACTGAACAAGGTGGTACACAGATGGTGCTCTTTCACGGACAAAACCCATCTACTGCGCTTCTGGTGATACTCGAGACACGATCCGCGCCGTTCGGATGGGCTGGTTTCCGCAACCTCTGCTCTCAATCTTTGCATTGTTTGAAGTCGATTGAGATGCTTCGTTTTGAGAATCTTCGACATAGTTCTCTGGTGCTCTCAACTCTAATGACTAGGCTTCCAACGCAGTTCTAAGATTCTTCGAAAGCCATATCTCGAACAGCGCCTTGAGTTTGCAATGTGTGTTATCACAGGGACTAGCAGCTTTGCCGTATGCACCTTGTGGCGCCGCATCGCCCCGTACTCGAGATTTTTATACCCCAAATGTTCGTTCCGAATGGTCGCCTGGGCGATGACGAGCTCGGACAGCCAGATTTGGCACGAAGTCAGGAACAATGGCTCATCCCCGAAGGGCCATACACCGGTACGTCTGTCCTACGGTGAGTACGACTGATATCATGTTATTAACCTTCATACGAAGAGAATGGAGCCTCTGTCGCCGCTGGATGGAATGACGCAAACCGCCGTCAACACTCCAATAACGCGAGCATCCAATCCAGTAACCCACTACTGGACAATATCACTCTCTGCTTAGGTCTCTTCATGGCAGCCTTCACTTTGAGCTGGTCACCGTCCAGTGCCCTCTTCCAGCAGATGCGGCACCATCCCTGACGTTCGAAAGCACAACGTCAGTCATACTCTTCCTGGGCTGGATCATCTCAACGTCAACTTTCATGATGTTGCATGGCGTCCTGTTGAGCAAGCCAGCGGCACCCGACGGCACTGGTCGACACTCAAGCCATATCAAAATTTCGTGCTGAGAGTAGTCGCGACCGCGTCCTTGGCGAGCTTTGCACTGGGGCTGCAATCGGATCAGCACGTGACATCACATCTGGCACTGACCTTCGGACCACCGGTGGTAAGTGGACCGGCGTGGTTGAACTCGTTGTGGGAGCCTTCGGGCAACTCGTTGAATACGGCTGGGACGATTTGCACTTGATGTATGAGGGATGAATGTATAATAAGACATTGCTCGCGTGAGTGTTTCTTGCTCTCAAAGTACCCGTGGTAGCGTTGATGCTGGCGACCACGGCATGGCGAGGTTGCTGCAATGTCAGCATCCCCTCATCTAATGCCGGCTCTGCAAATGACGAGCACCTTTCATGGAATCACATTCTATTTTGTTCACAATGCCGCCGTATTGCAACATCATACGACGGCAGAGGAGTCACATGTGGCCTTGCCTGTGTGCAATTCAAACCCGTGTGAGCTCCGAAGTGGGGAGTAATATGAGCGCTCGTAAGAAGGGCTGGAAAAATCGTACTTTCAGCATGGTGATGATAACGTTGTTAGCTACTATCCACGGGATGGACAGACCAAAGCCGTGGTCATATCGTTTCAAGGCAAATCTTCTAACGACGATGCCACGTAGAAGCTGTTGCGAAAGCAGGGAAGGGCGGGTCGGAACGATGCGATTAATTCCCTACTTCGTTAGTGCCTTCCGCCCCTGGACGGTTCGCCGCTAATCTCAAAAATTCACGTGAGCGTCAGACTATCTTGTCCGCGCTAGCTAGCGTGCTCAGAGTGCGCCCGGACCGTTAACTACACCTTGCCTGCTGCGCGCACCCTGTTCATGGCTCTTTTCAATTCCCCTACATAAGGTCGAAATTCATCCGTCTCGAGTATGATGTCCCACACGCTTCCAAACACAAGATTTACCAAACAAAAAATCTGTTTCAGGAAGACATAGAAGCTCGCCGGCTTCGTCTCGCTTTGGGACGCTACTAGTGTAGCGCTGTATAGTCATCACAGATCACCGTTCTAGGTACCATCTCTAGACGTATCCACAATCGACCCAGGCGCGCCAGGTCGTAACTACTGCCGTCCCAAGACATCCACGTCGTCCAGATGGAGCGTACGGTCAGCGTGAAGTGGTGCACGATCACAATGGTACAGCTGGCAATGTCGGTAAATTATTTGTGCAACATAGGTCTTTCATAATGTGCTTCGCTGACATGTTGCGTCCGCAGAACGGCAAGCTAAGCATAAATGGCATCCGCAATCAGCCACGCCATTCAGCGACTCAAGAAAGTCCAGGCATTCATTTAACGAGTTGCTGCTGGAGAACCTCGCCATCTGCTGTGGTCTTTTGATGGCGACGTTCACGATATCTTGGATCATTTACCAGGCAAGGCTACCTCCCGACGTTGTCCTTCATGAACGCTTGGGAACTCCACTTCCAGTCTTCATCTTCTTCGCCTGGTTCTCTGCGACCACATGTTCTTTAACACTCCACTGTGTTTACCTGGCGCAGACCAAGCCAGGAAGGGATCGCTGGTCCACTCTGAAGCCATACCAGAACTTCATCTTGAGGGTCGTGGCGACAGCTCTCCTGGCATGTATCTCTCTGGGATTGCATCCGGACGGTCCACTAGCCTTGCACGTGGCACTTACCTACGGGCCACCCATCGTGAGCGGCGCAACCTCGCTGAATTCCTTGTGGGATCCTAGCGGCAACGCGTTGAATATGGCAGCTGGAATGGGTGGTTGAGACTGTTCGTTACAAGACCATATCGGCGTAACAGTGTACAGCATCTGTACAGTGATGGGCGAATTCAAAGAAGGCGCCATTGGCGGTGCAGGGAAGGCACAACCGCGTGCTCTGGAAATCGACGAAGTCGAATGGCTGAACACGTAAAGGTCGGCGTTGGAGGAAGTCCATTTTACGAATGTTTTGATGAGTTGTATCATGTCCTTCACGATGTCCATAGGATATTCATTGTTCTCATGAGTCTCTGCGTTTTTGGTCATGCTCCCCAATAAAACCCTCTCCGCCCGCAGGTGCCGGCGTTGGCCGGTAGTTTCTGGGGCCATCGACTGGCGCAAGGTTCTCACCTAAGGCATCTTCATAGCTTGGAGGTGGCTCTTCCTCCCCGGCCGGTAGTGGTGCGTAAACTGTGTTCGAGGGCCCGGCCTGTGTCTGTGCCTGGTAGTTTGCGACGTTCGCCGCCGCTTCTGCGCTCAGCGGTTTCTTCGTCACCGGCTTGTTCGGAGGCTTCGTGGGCCTGCTCTCCATAGCAGCTATGAGAGACTTCGGAGGGGTGATGCCGGACCAGACCTCACATGCGAGGCGAATAGGTAGAATTATCTGATTCTTTGCAGACTGCGGGCCGTATCCAATACCCATACGAACTTCGAGAGCATACGTCCGCTCTATGTTGCATGTCTTGAATGACGGAGGGACAGTCTGAGGAACAGGCTGCTCCCAAGGTGTCGGCTCGAGCGTGATCTGCCGTTGTGGCGGACTCCGAGATGGAAGTGATGGTACCTTCTCGTCCATTGAGTACTCGGCGGTAGGGGAGGCCGTCAGCGACACCTCAGACATCTTCCTATCCATCGCAGCTTCCGACGCCTTCTGCTCTGCGGCTGACAACGCCTCCGACGCCCTTCTTTGGATCCCGGGCTGACCGTTGGCAGACCGTCCGGCGCTGTTCGTACGCATGGTTCGCTCAGCTCCTGGAAACTCCAAGTACTCATTGATGTTACTTCTGCTTGTCACAACCCAACTGCTCGCCTCCGTCCTCACAACCTGACCAGCTCGGATCTTGGTGCTTCCTACAAGTTCCACCTGCAGCGTCTGCAGATAGAGCGGTAGTGAGCCGTCGTCGAGCCGTTTGATGAGTAGTCTGAGCGGTAGCTTTTCGTTGCAGGTCAAAATAGCAGGGTCTGGTATGCGAGCGTCGACTTCGACCTTTGGCGGTATCTGCTCTTCGAGGTTAGCAGATGCTGACGATACCGAGCTTTTCTTAGCAGGGTTGAGGTTTGACAACACCCGCTTCATCCTGGGCTGTGGAATCCCTCCGCCCATGAGGTTGATGTTGCTGAATTGATAGTTGCGACGACCAAAATTCTCGGAATCTGACCTGGCGGGACGGATCTGCTCGATTGGGATGAAGTTGATTTGGTGCACCTGACACTCGAATAAGCTGAGCAGGAACAACCACATGACGACTTAGACTCACCACACGAGGGTTTTCCTTGTAGAACTCTCGACGCTTGACTGTACATTTCACATAATACCTGATACTAGCCAGCCCAGGGAAGTCCCCCAACGTTGGCGGTAACGGCGCCTTAATATGGTGGGAGGAAGCAATCTTCCCTTTTTGGAGCAAATTCGGGATTGTTTGCAGGTTATTGATAGTACCATAGCATGAGTTGTTGAAGGGTATCTGATCTTGAATGAGTAACGTTGCGCCCCATCTCCACGTTGAGCGCTTACCTTGAACGAGAACGGGTATTCATAATTGCCCGGCGGAAGAGTGGTGTAAGTAGCATTTGGGTTCTGGCCAGACTGAGGAAACACAATCTGTGCGTGATACAGCACCTGTCGAAGTCAGTCTCACTGGGAGTTGGGTCTACAGCAGCAACCATGGACTGATCTTTTTAACGGACGTACCTTGTGAATCTCCAGTACGGGCTTTGGCTTGTCATCATAGTCATCACGAGGCGGTGGCGTGAGCTGAGTTGTCGACTCGCCCTCAAGCTTCACAACGATGCTAGTCAACGGCGTAGTGCTAGGCAAACGAAGAATGATCCTTCCTTTGACGAAGTCTAGATTTGTGAAAGCCTGGTGAGGCGTCTCTAAAGCTATTTGAACATGCATTGTGATGATGTTGCCCTTAAGGCAAGGCTGAAGACCACGCTTGAACAATTGTTGTGGAATCTGCCAAGTGATGAGCGAGGAAGTTGCGTTGTGGTCACATCAGGGGCAGCATGTTTGTTTAGGCCAAGGCCAGCTTATAGGTCAGCTTCGGCTACTCGAAATAGCGAGAGGGCATGAAACGAGGATGCCTAATGCTAAGCATGCATTGACGAGCGTCCTCGGTGCACTTTGGTAAGGACTTCGAAATAATAGGACAACGCTGCGGCTCGAGATTCGTCGCTCCAAAAGCACTGCCCACTTGCCAAGCTTTCCCCTTTTTGGCCGCCTGCAAAGTTCGACTATTCGACCAGCAGCGCAGTAATGATAAAGAGCCTGTCTTGCTCGAGCTTGCTGAAGAACAGGTGTACATCCAGTAGCGTTTAATTGTTGCAGGGCTGCTATATAGCAGTCAACCCGGTGGAAATGTCACACCTCTCATTCATGGTCATGGTACCTTGGCTAGACCCGTAAGACGTGTAACCAAGGACGGCGAGAGGGCAGGAACACCGGTGTGTGCTGGTCATGTTGCGGCCAAACTGTAGGGAGTTTGAATTGAAGCAATCGATTTAATCTTCCTCCTCGATCGAAAGCCTCCCCTCCCCTCTCAGACACCTCCCAATCTTCTCCCTCATCTGTCCTCGGCTCAGTTGCAGCACGTTCATCTTCCGGTCTCTGCACATCTTGTCCCAGTCACACTTGACCGCACCCTTGCCGTGAAGCCCACCATCCATCCGCACCGCATGTTTTGCAACCATCGAGTGACACCACTCCTTCTCCCTTGGCGTTAACTTCTTGCTCTTTGCAGCAGACGGACCTCTCGATTGTCTCTTTGCTTGCTCTTCGAATCTGTCAACCAGTCGCTCGTCATCCTGCTGTGTCTGCCCTCTTGTACTCCCCTCTCCTTCATCGTCGTCAACCTCATCTTCATCAAGCCCGAATCCCCACGTCCTCTCCGCCGCCGTCCCCTTCACCTCATCACGCTCATTCTTCTCCACCTCCTCTCCACCTACCACCCTCAATATTCTCCCATCCTCCCCCCTCACAACCCTCATCTCCCCCACCACACCCTCACCCTCCAACGGCCCCTCCAGCCTCACCTCCCCTCCACTCAAGCCCATCCCACCCTTCCCCTTCAATCCACGCCCCGTCTCATCTCCCCTCTTCCTCTTCACACCCCTCTCACCACCCTTCTCGCCCCTCCTCTCCCTCATAACCCCACCAGGATGCACCGTCCCATTCACCTTCTTCACAAACCCCAGCTTCTCGAAATTCTGCTTCGCCGTGAGCGCATGGTCCCAGTGGCCCGCGAGCAGCGGGTTCGCGCGGACGGTGGCGCGCGACTTTTGCGCGGTGGAGCGGTGCTGCGTCTTGCTGCGGGGGTGGTTGAGGGAGGCTTGGGTGTTTTTGCGCTTTTGGAGGGGGTTGGTCATCGCCCGCTGTTGAATGTGGAGAGCAGTGTTTTGACGAATTGGAGATTGCGCGGGTACTCGGAGCGGGAGGTTGTTCACGGATTTGGGCGTCGGTGCAATGGTCAAAATGAGGAAAATATTATAGAATTTCGAATGAGAGATGAAAGTAGCCTTTTTCATGAGGCTTGGCGCCACCCTGTTTCTGCTCGCCGCGAAGAGGACGAAGACGTCGATGATATATTGAAAAAAGGAAGCCAAGGAGCGCACTCGTGCATGCAGAAAACGCGCAACGCATTAAAAGACTTGAGTGTACTCATAAACAGTCGTTGCAATTATCTCGCGTCTCATCTACATCCATGCGGGCCATGCTAAACAGAAGCGTAACAGAATTCATCTCGGGCCTCTGCAAAACGGTCTGCATTTTGGTATCCCCCTCGAGGTATCCAAAGGCAGCCCACTGACTTCCTCGGCGCGCAATTGCTCTCATTCGCTTTTCGTCTCATCAACAGTCCAGTGTGTTCCGAAATCGTACACAAAGGGTAACGCTGCGCTGCTATCGGGTTCGTGAAGACATTATCGGGTTGGCTCTACAGGCCCACCCGATGCCTGTCCTCATCTTGCGTTTGTTTTTGGTGGCACATGAATCGCCTTGCTTTTGTGTTCAAATGTAGCTTCACCTGCGCTCAACCATGCGGCGCCTCTTCCTTCTTCTTCCAGAATCTGAGTGCTCTACTGAGTCGCTTCGTCCTCTTCTCCTTGGCTGGCGTAGACATTGGATGATCAGCAGAGCTGACATTGCTCAGACCGCTCGACGTTCGGCATCTTTCTTGCTCGACCGTCAGATTGTTCTTTGCGGTGCCAGATCGTGACATGCTCATCAAATGAGACAAGCTTACTATGCTAGAGCGCTTGCGTCGGCGCTCAGCCTGGGATGCCATGCTCAAGTTAGAGTGTCGGCTCTGGCTGCCCAGAGGCGTGCTTGGTGACGCAGTACTCCCAGCATAAGCATTCACCCCGCTCATCGTGGAGCTACTGCTCATAAGAGAAGGTATGCCATCAGTCGACGCGCTGGCAGTGGTGTACGCGTCACAATGAAGCCTAGGTAGGTTCAATTGTGGTGCGTCAGACATCGAGGTTGCTGCAGTGTCGAGCTTGGGTGTGCTCCATGCGCTGCTGTGTGACTGATCGTTTGGTGTGGATCCGAATGAGCTCGCGTCTTGATGCGGCCAGCAGCCCGCATCCAAACCAGTTGCATGCTGAGAGATCGGGCGTGCTTCCAAGTCACTTGAGGTCGGACGAGAATCTGGACCCTCCATGAGCTGCGGCGGCCGGAGCACAAAGTAGGAGCCATCGTCTTCCTCGGGAGTTGAGTCAGCGAGGACAAGTGATTGGCGGTTGCTCGAGGCCTGTCTGATAGTGTGGGAACGACTAGGAATATCATCCTCGTTGGTCGGAGTTGCAGTGTCGTGGCTGTCAGAACCTTCGGAGATTAACACACTCGATCGCTTGGCCTGGTCGTCCTCGAACAAGGAGTCACTCGAAAGGTGAGAGCCGATACCAAGCCCAAATCCAAGCTGCTCGGACTTGCGACGTGACTCCTGTCTGAAGTGCTGCTCTTCTTCCTTGGCGGAATCCAAGTCTTCTTCTTCCTCCTCAAATACATTCTCGATCTCGAAGCCCTTCGCGGATGCAGCTCCTCCGGTGTCGGTGCGTGGTATACTGGGACGGTCGAAGCAGCTGGGAGCACTCTCTGTGCGCCGGTGCATCGGGTGGCCTTGTCGAAAGGTTGGAGCATCAAAGCCCAGCCCACTACTATGCATGCTTTGTCTGGCTGCAGAAAAGCCTTTCGCACGGAGAATGCGAACGTCTTCAGCGGTCACTGTTGCAGATTCCTCAACGTCGTTGGCGGAGTCTAAATCGATGATATTGTCGGAGCCCCTGCTGGATTCGAGATCGAGACGTGGACTTCTCTGAAGTGTAGGCTGAGAGGCGGTGCGGCGATGGGAAATCTCTATGGCCGATGTCGGGTCATCATCAAAATTTTCGCTGAGTACTGGTGCGTCGTCAAAGCCGGAGGGTGACGGCTCAACGTCAGCGTGCTCAACGATCGATACAGACGGAAAGTCTCCCAGTGATTCATCGCTCTTGAAGCTACTATCATTGCAAAAGTAGTCTTCCGGCTGCATTGAAGCATAATGCGACGGCAAGGAAGACGCCGCGATAGTTGCCGGACGATGGCTCAGGGTCGGACGGTCACAACGTGGTTCGATGCCATCGCTGCTATGCGTGGGCCGCAGGGCGGGTGCCGTACTTGAGGGCCGGAGTGTTGGCATGGAACGATGAGGTATCACGTCGACGTTATCGGCAAAGCTGACACGGGTTGGAGAAGCAGATCTGGCGGACCTGGAAGAGTCGGTACGCGCATGCAACGATAGAGAGCCAAAGTCAGGCGACGGAGTCGCCAAGCTGTTGTCCTCTTTGGGTCTGTTTTTGAAAGAACCAGAACGGTTGAGAACACCGGTCAAGTCATGTGACATTGCAGCTGATCGACGATGCTTATGGCCTCTCTTCGGGCCTTGTGACACAGTCAGCGTATTCGAGTCTGAAGAATCTTGCTTCTCAGGCTCTTCGCGCATCTTGTCGCTCGACGGGGTTGACGCAGTCGCTGGGCTCGGCTGCATTTCAAAGGTGGGTATCTCCGAGCGCGTGCGACGATGTCCGTGTCGGCTCTTTGACGGGCTTGACTGTGAGCCTGAAGTGTGAGGGGAAGAGGGCGGAGAAACGTTCTGTAGTGCTGTGTCGACGCTCCCGCCAGGATTGAAGCTAAATGAAGGCAGCGCAAGCGACTTATGCTTTCTGTGCTTCGCGGCATTCTCTGATGCTCCTGATATGGAAGATTGCAAGCCATCCTCGGCCGTCCAGGGAAATGGGTTGGTGGGGAGTTGGAAGTTTTCGGCGAGAGGTTGCTCCGAGGCATCGACGAATGGTAGTTCGTTGACTTCTATGTCTGAGTCGATGTGGGAGGAGGCCATCGTGAAGCCAAAATCGGAGGAAGGTTGGGACATCACATCCACCATTGCGACTCCTTCAGCAGGAGTAAGGACTTCGCAGTAAAAGCCTCTTCAAAGCTGCGGCGGGCCGACGATGCACCCAAGTCGGCAAGTCGAAAACTTTTGGTTTTTTTTGATGTTTATTGGGAAGTATAGCGGTCGAGAGAGGCGATGATGCACGCTTGATAGATCGATTGAAGGCTCACTCGCTGACGCATAAATACGCAAAAGTCGATTATACTGCAGGTGAGATGGCTGTCAGTTCCCGAAATGACAGTCGAACGCGCGCGCGCAAATGACTGACTTAATGGGTAAATGCAACGTGCAAATGGGATCCGCAGGACCTCGATGATAATGAACAAGACTGTAGGTTGAAAGGAGTGGATAGCACGAATGCAAGCAAGACAGATCAAAGGAATGGACGAGGAAAATGAAGTTCCTCTTTTGGAGCGTGAGCGCTGAAGGAGAGTTGGAGGTTTGGAGGAGGGCGGAAGTCGAGGACAGGGAGGATGGGGTGGGTGAGAGAGAGTAGAGCAGGAGTGTGAGGGCGGAGGAGGCCAGCTCAGCAAGGCAAGTTGCAGAGGAGTGCACGGACTTCGCAACCAAGCTAGCGCACCCACTAGCTCCAATCTGAGATTGAGACTCCACCCGCTTTCGACCTCGCGGGGGCAGGAGAGAGGGTGGTCAGGCCGAGGAGGATCAACAACGAGCAGTGAGCACCATACGACGCTCACGCGGACACTGGCCCCAACAGGATAACTGCCTCAGCTGCGTACTTTATTCTGGGGAGAAGGGCACAGCTGTCGTTTGCAGAAGATAAGATGAATGAGGAGTTCGCCCCTGATTCATGGGTCAATTTGGCCTCATCCGCCAATCAGGCCGCCCTCTGCCTCGAGCTCTCAGAGACTGACCACAGTATGATGCAGCCGGCCAGAATATGCTCTTAATCCGAGCATACTGGCTCCATCAGAGCTCCCCATCTTGTCCACTCTGTGGCGTCTCTGGACTTGGTCGCGCCCTCGTATGCGCGTCAGCTGAGCATGCCAAGTTTTCCAGCCATCTGGAACCGATAGCGCTTCCTTGTCCTTGTGCCGCAAGGCCCGTCAGCAGCGGTTGGAACCAGATGGACCCTACAGAGATCCTGCAGATCTGCTACCGTACACATCCTAGACCAGCATACGAATTCTATGTACAAGATGCATATCTACCCCTTGACCTTGTTATCGCGACACCTTCGCCATGGCCTGCGACATGCGGGTCTAGCACGCTGTCCGTTCAGCTGCGCCTGTGAAATTATATTGCTGGACTGGTATTCGTTGTCTTCATATGTGACTGGGTTCGGAGTTCTTTGCGCATGCGGGTGCCGTTACTGCAAGCGCATCTCAACAACGCATTCTCCGAGCCGCTCTTGAACGGAAATGCTTACTATGGACGGCATCGTGCAGCGCTGCATATTCTCAGCCGCTTCGTTATGCGTCAAGCAACATAGTCGATCAATATCCCTCCTTGGCGAGCATGTCTTGTAATGATCAGCGTCTTGCATACCCAGAGCACTCGAGAGTAGCTCAGATATGAGCAGACTCACCTGCAATGTCCAAGTACAGAGCCACCGCATTGAAAGTACGCTTCTTGCCCAACAGGCTTTCTCGGAACCA
The DNA here is from genome assembly GCA_002989075.1 of Arthonia radiata. NCBI lineage: Eukaryota > Fungi > Ascomycota > Arthoniomycetes > Arthoniales > Arthoniaceae > Arthonia > Arthonia radiata. The sequence goes on from PSQN01000017.1 coordinate 1,744,912, forward strand.
CCAGCGGATCCGGTTCGTCCAATTGATGAGATCAAGATGACTGACCTCTAACAGCGTCCCTCGATAGTTTCCCCAAACGCTACTATCGATGCTGACAAGCCCGTCATTGGGGCCTTCGAGACCTGCAATGATATCGTGGCTCTGTTTGAATACCGAAGTCCACGCTGGCTCGAAGCACGCTCCAAAAGAATAGTATTTCACTCGCGGGTCGTCAAGCACTTCTTGATTGAATTGTGAGGCCATGTATGTTCGCGTGAGCTCTTGAAATGCTCCTGCAGGGATCGAAATATTCTGTAACAGCTTCGTTACGCGAACTACATTCTCGTCTGGATTTCAGTGTCAGTGAGTGTGGAGGCCGACATCGTAATGATGTACATACTGCCAATTTGTTGCAGCATGTGATCTGCAAAGGACGACCCTGATAGGTGATAACGGTCAGCTAAGGTGAGGCTTCGGACATAGGGTTTTCTAGTAGAGCTCAACGGTGGCTGACCTCTGTGTGGTGTCGCAATGGTGGTGAGAGACGATACCTGGAATTGAGTAGGTTTCAGTTTAGAGATTAGATATCTCGAGTCAAGACCTCTACGCAACAGGATCAGTCTCGTGCATGAGGTTGTTACGTGGCACGTTGTGTTTACCCCTAGCAAGAACTCAGCATTTCGATCAGAAAGATTTGAGTTGATGCTCATACCATACTGTGACTGCTTGTTCGTCAATAACATTAGAGATGCAGCTAAGCTTGTGGAGGCTTACGCGATGATGTTGACGCTCTCGTCGGACACTTGCTGCTCAATAGCCTCCTTGAGAGCTTCTGCACGCTCTTCAATCGAGCCTGCCGGAGGCACAGAAGCGATGAAAACCTTCACGCCAATGGAAGACAGCGCCTCCTCAATACCTCGCCAGTACTGTATACCTGGCAGCCAAGTGCCAGCTACACGAAGCTGATCAAACCCAAGAAGCCCGTGTGTCAATACTATCGGGTTCTTTGGCGCCTCTGAGCTGGCGTATTAGTTCCAAAACGGCGAGGAATGTACCTCTTCACTCACGGTAGGTCTCTCTGAGCGCGGCGTAGTCATCACGAATCACTCGACCAAGTTGTGAGAGACGGCTGTCCTGAGATTGTGCTCTGTAGTGTATCCCCACGCCGGGAACATTTGATCGGACGAAGAGCCTCCCTTGACGGGCTGCGTATAACTTGAAAGCCAACCGTATGGTCATCGTGAAGGGCTGAGCGGAGATCCAGAGATGTTCCGACGTACTAGCATACTGGCTGTCTAGCTACGCGTATGATGATTTCAGTCCTCAGCAAAATGCTCGTAGGAAGTATGGTACGCAAGCAGATCTGCCACAGTTTCAAGAGTTCTGGTTGCTTTGGGATAAACTTGTTTATCCTGGCACGCCTGGGACGCTTGTTGCAACGGGTGATCTCCAACGCTGCCAAGACCGCGGCGTGCGGCATCGATTGCGGCTTGGAGGTGGGGCCATGCTTTTTCGACTTCGCCGGTCAGGCAACCTCTGCTCTTGAACGGGTCATCCGCATCGCTGCCGGCGTAGTCGCTGATCGACCAGGCTCTCTATTCTAATAACACAAGCCAAGGCAGCATTGAGCGCCGATTAAGAGCTAAAGCCCTACGCCCACCGGAGTCAACCCAAGACTTTCTGTGCGACCTGGTTACGACCAGCCAGACATACGCACTTCCTAACTCGAGGCCAATACAGACGAGCTACCGTCAAAATGAGTTTCAAAGGCTTTTCGAAGAGTGTCGTGCGCGTACGTCTACCAAACAAGAATCGGGCACACGAGCCCCAGCAGCATCACCCCACGAGAAGACTCGTAGGCTGATGGGCATCACAGGCGCCGCAAAGCGTGAAGCAACGGTTTAACATGGTATGCAAGCACTGAGCCCAAGCAAAGATATTGTGACGCTCACAGAATGTGCGTCGCAGGGCGAAATCACGAAAGACGCAGTATATTCTGACGCTGAGCGGCGGTTTGCGGAGATTGAGCGGGAAACGAACAAGCTTCATACGGAGTCGCGAAAGTGAGTCTGAGGATTGACTTATGCAGAACAAGGCTGACACCGAACAAGATACTTCGATGCGATCAATGGTGAGTGGGAGCGGTTTAGGACGCCTGGCTTTGACGTGTTCTAATATGCACAGGGATGCTCACGCATCAAATCGAATTCTCCAAAGCCATCGCCGAGATCTACAAGCCCATCTCTGGGCGCGCGTCTGACCCAGATTCCTACATCGATGAAGGCAACCCCGAAGGCATAAGAGCTTGCGAGGAGTACGAGAATATCGTGCACGAATTGCAAGCGACATTGCAGCCCGAACTCGAAATGATTGATGCACGTGTCATCAAGCCGGCCATGGAACTGCTAGAGGTCAGCAAATTAATGCGGAAAGTAGCCATAAAGAGAGACCACAAGCAGCTCGACCACGACAAACACCGCAACAACCTGAAAAAGCTCCAAGATAAGAAGGAAAAGACGTTAAAGGACGAGAAGGCTATGTACAAAGCTGAGAACGACGTCGAGAACGCCACACAAGAGTTCGAGTATTTCAACAATCTTCTAAAAGATGAGCTGCCGAGGCTGTTCACCCTCATCCGAGAGTTTATTCAGCCACTCTTCCAGTCATTCTACTACATGCAATTGAACGTCTTCTACACACTACACGAGCAAATGCAGAGCATCGACATTGGCTACTTCAACTTGACCGCAGACATCGAAGAGGCCTTTGAGCTGAAGACAGGCGACGCAAGGCAGCAGCTGGAGTCCCTCGCTATTACCAGATTCAAAACGACTGGCGGCAAAACAAGGCCGAGTCAACGACAATACCCTCTCAGGCCAGCACTGGAATCAGGAGGTGTCGGAAATAAGCCGCTTGCGATTGACGGTCCCAGAGCCAGCGCATCGCCCAGCCGCGTTGCTTCAACCCGTGTATCCTCGGACCAATCTACCATCTCGGCACCACCGCCGTACTCGCCTCCTAGCAGCGCAAACGGTACAGCTGGCGCCCTGGCCGCTGCAGCATCCAAGAAGCCTGCACCGCCTCCACCAAAGCCCAAGCCAGGACGACTGTCTCATCAAGCGGAGACAGTCACAGCGTTGTATGATTATGAGGCGCAACAACAGGGTGATCTTTCCTTTTCGGCCGGTGAAGTGATTGAGATCGTGACGCGGACGAACGACCAGAATGAGTGGTGGACGGGTCGTGTGAGTGGTCGCCAGGGCCAGTTCCCCGGCAATTACGTGCAACTGAGTTAGAGACCCAGAGGTATGATGAGACACGGTCTATCGCCGCTTGCGACCCTGTAGCGTTCTTCTCGGCTCGCTGCAATACATAATTCGTAATGCATCATTCTAGATTGATGTCCATGTCTTTCTTCATGTCTTTGGTTGCTCCTGAGATTCTTCAGCAGAAGAGGGGCTGACGTTCTGCATCTTGCTATATTGCTCTTCTAATTCTTTCTGCATTTCAAAATCGGCTTGTCTCTCACGCTTCACGCGCTGCTGTTCCATATCACGAACGACACCTTGGTGCATTGCCTGCGACAACCGTCAGTCCACAACTTCAATTTTTATGTGCTGATTCGCTTACAGATTTCTCCCATCTCTGTGAAAAGTGCACAAACATGACGATTCCAATTGCGCCTATAGATGTTCCGGCGAACGTGAGCTTGGCTGCAGTCGACATAATCTGCGATGAAAGTTCATGACTTGAGATCTCGACTTGATTTAGGAAATGCAGCCCTATGATCTGAGCTCGGGCCAGTTCATAGCTTCTTGGGGCGACTCTCGTCCCGCGCTATCCTATGCAAAGGCCTGCGCGAAACAGCTGGCTTGTCTTCTTCGCCGTCTGCACGCTTCTTCAATCGACCTTTACACCCTTTCGCAACGATGGTAGGCCGATTAAGGTGATCAGGATAGCAGCGCTTGTGCTAACGACATTTGCAGTCTGTTCAGAACTCTCAAGGCATCCAGACTCTGCTAGACGTACGTCCAGCGGACCCGCAGCGACGATTCGCAAGAGGCTCACAATAGCATCAGGCAGAGCGAGACGCACAGAAGATCGTGCAAAAGGGTATGTCAAGTTTCTACGGGCAGTTCGGGCGTATATGCTGACGTTTACGAACAGCTCGAGAATGTATGTTTCGCTTGCGACTGCCAGCAACAACCTCAAGACTGTCCAGACAAGCTTAGATTGGGACTGACAACACGTCAGACCGCACGAAGCGAGTAAAAGAAGCGAAGTCAGAAGCCCAAAAAGAGATCGACGAGTATCGAAAGCAGAAAGACGACGAATTCAAGAGATACGAGAGTGAGGTACGGCGTCTCACCTTGCATCCTCGTCAAACATTTCCCTCATACCCCACACATGACTCCGCACGCGCACGCTGACGCCGAAACAGCAAGGCAGCGGCAACAAGCAAGCCGAGGACGAAGCCAACCGCGAAACGGAAGCGAAACTCAACGAGATCTCAGAAGTGGACAAGAAGAGCGGAGATCAGGTGGTGGAGGACCTGCTCAAAGCTGTCACGACTGTCAACGCACAGCCCCGAGATCGCTCATGATTTGGGGCACCTTGTCCTCAAGCGAATACTGTGGTGGGTTATCATGTTCCCTTTTAGCATCCATCGGCGCACCGGGTCTCGACCTCGAATCGCGAGATTTATTCTGATCTTACAATCCAATTCGAGCGCATCGGCATGATACGCTAGGCATCACATACGATGGTCGGGCATGGAGAGGACTGTCATCCATATGTCCCCGTAGACGAAGGGAAAAAGTCTGAAGCATGTCTTTGATGCATGCCGACAAGGTCTTCAAAGGCTTCATTCGGGTCTTGAGCGAATAAAGATCGAAAGAAGACATTACCTCGACAGCATTAGACTCAAGGGCAAAGATGTGGTGTGAGGTCAGATCGTATTCCATGTGCTCCTTGCAAATGCTCGACTCAAGCTTCTAGAATCTCCTCTGACAAGCGTTAAGCTTGTACCTTCCGAGGCTCTCTGTCAGTGGCAGTCACATTGGCATGAGCCAATTTCGCAAGGTCGCATCGATTGTCAAACTAGAAAACAGCTCGTATTCGCTACAATCGCTCTCACTTTGTATAGCATCAGCCACAACTCTAATTCTAAAAATACAGAAAAAGCTCACAAACCTTTCCACTTCAGGGTAAGGTCAATGCTCAACCACGCCTGTGTCAGCAAGCTCACTCGACTTTTTTCCCATCCGATCGCATAATCCTTCCTCACGCGCCCTGGTCACGTCAGGAAATGTCACCCTTCGAGGCTGAGAATACCATCGCTGTCATCCTCGTGGCGTCGGGCTGACCGTGCGGCTCATTGGTTCTTCGTTGTCACCGTGAGACCTAGCGGCCCTGCAAGTTTGCGTAGTATTGAGTTCGTTCTCAACACTCGCTTCGTAAGCTGATTGTAGAATGAGTGGGCTTGGCTTGACAAACAGTCGAAGAATAGACCGGCCACGAAAGACAGTGACCATGGGCCATGGTATAAGAAACATGCTGCCTGTCCACCATGAAGATCTTTTCCTTCCTCATCCTCTACTACATCTCCACATACACTCACTACAGTAATACTCGCTTTACGAATTTCATTAATATTCATTGTTTCCTTTCTCACATCAGTCGACACCAAGCAAAGTATCTACATTAATCTCTAATCAACATGCATCAATCATCCATCCTATTCGCAGGACTTGTCAGCGTCGCTGCTGCAAGCATCTCGGTCACTACTCCTCTTCCCGACCTCACTCTATACACACCTTCTGCGCAACCTCCCAAGTACACTCCTCCAGTGGCTGAGCCGCCGGTGTACACTCCACCAAAGGGCACACCACCCGTGGTCAGCCCACCAGTGTACACCCCACCCAAGGGCACTCCACCAGTTGTCAGCCCGCCTGTGTACACACCCCCGGTCGTCAGTCCTCCAGTCTACACACCACCAAAGTACACACCCCCAGTGATCAGCCCTCCAGTCTACACACCACCCAAATACACACCTCCCGTGATCAGCCCACCAGTCTACACACCCCCAGTCGGCCACCCGCCAGTCTACACCCCACCACCCTACAACCACCCCAACATCACAACGCCCGCACCGCCCGGCAAGAACACTACAGTCACTCCTTTACCGCCGGTCTACCCGAACACCACGAGCACCAGCACCATAATCACAACCACCACCGTCTGCCCCATCACCACTACCGACAGCCACGGCAAGACCATCACCACCTCCACCACCAGCACGCAGGCTATCACGAAATGCCCTGGTGGTTGCCATCAGCCCACGCCTGTCACCCAGCCAGGCCAATCACAGCCGCAGCCGCAGCCTCAACCTCCTGTCGCTCCGGGCACCTCAAACAGTGGATCGAACGCTGGCTCGTCTTCGAACAGCGGTGCTTCAAGCAATTCTGGCGCTTCGTCTAACAGCCAAAGCGGCGCCTCCTCCAGCAGCCAAAGTGGTGCATCATCAAACAGCGGCGCCTCATCAACCTCGAACACCGGTGCAAACACCGGCGGCCTCACAGGCGGTGCAAACTGCCCGACCTGCAAATGCGATGGCGCCACCGCGACAGTCACCGTGTACGCGCCTGCGCAGACTGTCTACGTGAACGCTGGGTCGTCTTCAACCTCAGGCTCTTCGTCGTCTTCGAACTCCAACAGCAACTCAAACAGCGGGTCGTCATCTAACGGTGGTAAGCCTGGCGCCCCGGGTGCTCCAGGTGCCCCAGGACAGCCAGGCCAACCCGGCATCCCCCAGCCTCCTTACCCCGTCCCGGACAACGGCACCCACCCCGCCGGTCCTACGGGTACAGGCGCAACGCCACCGATTGGCACGGGCGTGAAGCCGCCTGTTGGCACTGCGACGCTGCCGAAGCCTACGACGACGCCGATCACTTATGGCACCGGGAAGCCGACGGGGTTGAGCACGGTTTACAGGAGATGATTGCAGACGAGAGGGATGAAGGGGTGAGGGGACGGGAAGGCAATGTGATTAGCGAAGGCGCTTGGGTACGGGGATTTAGTCGCTCTCTATGGTTATGAGTTTCTTAGATGATGGAAAGGCATGATGACGCTCCTTGGATACTTTAGTGCTCGCCACATGATGATGAGACAGTAATAACACAAATGTCGTGACCTTCAGTGAGTCTTCCTGATCTTGTTGTCTCGAGTAAGAGACCGTTGCCGATGGAGAAATGGGCAGTGAATGGCGTGCTCAATTAATATTAGTAGTCCGTACTTTGTTTGTTGTAGATATGAACACAGGGCTGTGAATCTCGAATGAAGGACGTTTTTGGACTTTCTCTTTTCTGCCCTCCCGCCACCCTCTTGACGCGCTTGTTCCCGTCGTTCTCGCGTCATGGAGGTGCTCTCACGTTCCGCTTCAGAGCAAGACAGCCATGCCCAGCGCTCCCATAGCTAGCGCGACAATGAACGCCTATGAATATTAGCACACAGCGTGGTAAGATGCGCCACCTACAACTCACCATAGCCAGACCCGTGTCCGCCACTCTCGTCTTCAGCACGAAGCTCGCACTACCACCTCTGGAGCGACTTGCACTCCGGCTCACCGTCCCACTCCTGGTCGCACCAGCAGCAACAGTCTTCGTGACCGTAGGCGGCTTCAAGGTCTTCTGACTCTGTTCCGCCATCGTCCTGTCCACAGCACTACCGCCTGTCTGCTCCGCCTTCAGCATACTCGCGTACTCGCAAGGCGTGGAGATCGCCTCCCCGAGACCATCTGTGTACAGTACATCATCGTAGTAAGCGTCGGGATCCGCGGTGGCAACGTAATCGAGGCAACTGACGTAGCGTTCGTCGAAACCCGGACCATCCCAGTTGTTGCCTGAGTAGCAGAAGCAGGAGGCTTGGTCTGCGAAGGCGGAGGCGCCGAAGTTGGGTGTTGCGGATGCGCAGGCGGCGTAGGCGTTGAGGAGGGTGGAGCAGGCCTCGCCGTTGGGGTCGGGGGTTGTTGCTCCAGCGGCGTCGGTAGAAATGGCGGATGACGTAGCAGATGATGGGAGTATGACTGAGGTGGGAGGCGGTGACGTCGAGGTAGTGGGTACCGCAGTGAGTGTGGGCGTATCCGAGGAGATGTAAGGCGTGAAGTCAGTGAGCGCTTGCACGGGCGGATATGTATTCGTGGTCATGTATGGGTCTGAGACCGATACGTCCATGGGATAGTCGTAATCGCCCATGCCGGTGCCAGAGGCAGAGCCACTGTCTGTTGTAGCGTCGTTGTCGGTCCCTGATATGTCTCCACTTGTCGAATAGATCAAGGACGTGTCTGAAGGAATTTGGGCAAGGCTTGTGTCATCTTGAGGTACCGCAGTCCCAGTGGTTGGCACGACGACGCTCAGCACAATGGCACCCCGAGCCATCAAAGCGATGAACTTTTGTAAGGTCATCTTGCGAGATCTTGTGGAGATATTGAAGGTAAAGTTAGCACGCCAGCCAGAGTAGATTGCGCAAAAGACGAGAACAGAATCTTGACGCAAGAGACGGGGAAGAGGTTCTTCTTCTACCTGCAGCCCAAGTCTGCATCGTGATCCCAAGACGTGCGTTTGTCGGTATGTGAGACCTATGTCGAGAGATCAGGCCACTTACGGTCTACGCAATGGGCGCCTTTCGAGGTCAATGGCAAGGCTGCATTCAAAAGGCATGGAAGCCGTGAGACAGCGTCCTAAATGATTTGTGGACCGTTTGAATTGGCACATTACCTTTCTTTGTCGTTTGCTATGTTTTACCAGCTGCGATTGTGATTAGCGGCCACGAGGAGATGCATTTACGTATCGTGCACTGAGCAAGGGACGATATCAAATAGCAGAATTGTCAGATTCACTGTCGCGAACCTGGTACCGTTGGGAGTTGATCAATCGACTAGATGCTAATTGCACTCCACATAGTCATAATTGGGTCTCCGGCTTCGTGAAAACGGTTGACCCGGGAGCAAACGCGGAAGTGCTGAGGTTCAGCTCAGACGGACAGGCGAGGCGAGCTGTATTCGATATCTCCTGATCTGGTAACTCGTCTCTAGTCAACTTGCACCAATCCGAAGCAATGCGGTCTCGTTTCTTGAAAGCATGTACTCACAGCGGCCGCAGGCATATGCGCCCACACCATACAGCTACACACCTCAGTCTTCGTTGAACACTACGATCAACCTCGACGAGGAAGTCAAGCTCTCGACCACGACAGCAGAGCGAGACCTCTACGAATCCCTCGCCGAAGTCTACAGCATCATCGTCACGCTTGACGGTCTTGAAAGAGCCTTCTTGAAAGACTCAGTCGGCGAGAGCGACTACACTGAGACTTGCAGTCGACTGCTCAAGCAGTACAAATCCAATCTCGCGGACGACAACGTCGCTCGGTCATTTGGGGACCTTGAACGTTTCAAGGCAGACTGGCAGCTTGAGTGTCCAAAAGCTACAGAAAGATTGAGGATCGGCATACCGGCCACAGGCGTTGATCACGGCTCGAATAGACAGACACAGCAGCAAGGCAATGGTGCAGAGAACTCGCTGAAGCTGCTGGCGATATCAGAGGCGTTCATCACGTTGTTGGACGGCATTAGGCTTGGGTACAGGTCGAAAGAGAATCTACACCCTTTGCTTGCGGACGCTATTCAAGCCGTCAACAAGGTCACCGATAAAGATTTCTCGGGCAAAGAGAAGATCGTGCAATGGCTCATCACGTTGAATCAGATGAAGGTTGCTCAAGAGTTGAATGATGAGCAGACGCGGGAGCTTGAATTTGATATGAACCGAGCTTACCACGCCTTCAAAGAGATTTTAGAATGAAACAGTATCTCTGCTGGTGGAAAGGCTTGCTGCACATCGGACGAGCTTGTTGAGATACCCAACAGTATGGCGGAAGCATACCCTACTGCTGAGGATAACGATACACCAGATGGTGTAATACATGGTCAGTAAAACACGTTCTGGTGGTGTTGACTCTCCGCTCACAGGGCTTAGTCTTCGACTTGCCACAGATGTATCAGAAACCAAGCGCCAAGTCGTTGGTCGAAGCTCTTGGACTTCTCAAGGTGCAGCCTCGATCCTTCGGCTCTGAATCGCACGAGGGCTCTCAGGTCAGCGCAGAAGGGGTGCCTCAGTACTTGACGAGTATTGTAGGATCTTCGTTAGGATGGGTTGAGTCTGATATCGATCGAGAACACATATGGGAGCTTGCAAGTCAGAGACTAGCCGAACGGTCGGGTCGCAGTGGCATGGGTGCCATCGACAGGAGCTTCTGCATCCCTTTGCCTCATCGAGGCTCGCAAAGCATCAGTCTCATCATTCATGAGCCTGCTTTGGTGGAAGATCATCTGGGCCTGAAAACGTGGGGCTCATCATTCGCAGTTGCAAATCATTTGAGCCAGCTATCTCACCATTTCGTATTCCCGGCCAATGACAGGATCAACGGTAATCATGATATTGATGCAATGTGCTGCACTCCACCTACAGTATTGGAGCTAGGCGCAGGTACAGGAGTCCTGGGGCTTGCTTTCGCTGCGGTTTTCCAGAAGCACGTCATATTGACTGACCTTCCAGAGATCGTCCTAAATCTCCAACGTAACGCAGCATCCAACGCATCGGTTCTTTCCGAGATAGATGGAGCCGGCACGACGGTCGGCGCATTGGATTGGAGCCAGCCTGATGTTCTGCTGCAGCTTGGCAATGACAATGCAGGGTTCGTGCATGAAGCTATCAGCGACTTTGCAAACATTGCTAATAATAGCGAACGATTCGATGTCATATTGGCAGCAGATCCAGTGTACTCGCCACAGCATCCAGAGCTGCTGACCGATGCCATTCGGCAACGCTTATCGCCTATCGCGAGTGCAAAGGTACTGATAGCCTACCCTCTGCGAGTAGAGTATCAACCACAGATCGAGGAGCTCGGCCAGCTCATGCACACCAAATGCCAGTTGAACTTGTCAACGACTGGGAAATTACGAGGCGCCGACGATTGGGAGGAAGAAGTGGTGTTCGAATACAAGATCTATACCCAGCGTGACGGGACATGAATTGTTTGGTAGCGAAGAGACGCCATGTGCGTGCCATGCAGCTGTGCAAACCTTGTCATACCACAATGAACAACATCGAAGAAGGCAGCTGTGTGCCAGTCGTTATGAACGTTTCGGTGGATTTGCAGCTGGGTGCACGCCCGTGAGAGGAAGCTGTGTTCTGATAGCAAGGATGAACGGGCAAGCATGCTGCAGGACGAGTGCTGCAAAGGCACCCCAACGAAAGAGCTTTCACGTCCCTGAATCGTGGTCTGTGCGCTACCCCTATGAAGCAACGTTTCTGCTCCTTCGGCACTAGCTTCTCTGATTGCACGCAGGAACACGCTCAATTCAGTCAAGCTCAATCGATAGACTTACTTTGAGTTGAATAGGGTTCCTCGGTTTCTGCCAACAGTGAAGTCTTGCAATATGGAACATGCACGACAGTGTATAGTATTGCAACTGTGTGTCAATGCAGCAGGATTTTGCCGGTATTGCACCACGATACGCAAACAACCGGACGAGGGTTCCTGTGCTCTCACACGTCGATATTGCATCACCTGCGTTCTCGCTAATGAAGCCAGCACGCTCCCGATAATCTCCTTCTGAAGCGCGCTACATTCCTCGTTCTCGTTCGCCGACTCCCCTCATATGCCTTGACGCCTCTCATCATCTTTTCGCACCCGTGTAATTTAGATGGCCTACACTACCGTTGTACTTATCATTACCCGGTGACGCACAGCCGTCCTCTCGGTGCATTGATTGACAGCCGATCCACTCGGTACTCTTGTCCTACTCCCCTAAAGTAGCTTCGTCTTATGTTTTTATATCTACCCAGCCTTATCCGCTTCTCTCTTTTCTTCGACCGCACCTGAAACATCACACTTGCGTGCGTTGCGCTCGGCATCCACCACCACGTTCGCTACTTCCTGCTCACACTCTGCAACGATGCGCCATTCACTCGCTACCATGTCGCGCGCACTCTACCTCCTGGCTATCATCGCCCTCCTCATCGCGCTCGTCACAGCCGCTCCAACAATCCACGCCGAAGCCATCTCCCCCAGCTCCAAGACCATTGCGCCCGTCCAAGACACTGGCGACTTCGCTGATCTCCTCGACTCCGCCGCCGACACCGCGCCGCCAATCCCCTCGCGCATCCCCACCAAAGACGAAACAGCCACCCAACTCAATGTCTACAAAACACAACCGCTCACCCTCGCGCATGGCGTCGAAAACATCCTCGACCGCTTCGGTCTCGGCGCGCAGACGAACGTCATCCTCGACTCCCTCTGCCTGCTGGCCTACGCCTACCTCCTCCGCCTGACCTCTCGCTCCTCGAAATACATCATGGAGCTTACGCAATTCCTCGGCTTCTTCCTCTTCCCGGCCCTGCCCTTCATTCAATGCGCCAACAACGCCTTCCGTACACTCTCAAACACCCTCCACGACGGCTCTAGCGGCATCCGCCATACCCTCTCCTGCCTCACCGGCCACTACGCCACCACATTTACCACCCTCCCCTCCCCGCTCTCCCCCATCGGCGAAAAACCCAAACCAGACAATATCCTCTACACCGATGACCTCCCAAAGATACCCACTATAACTCTCATCCGCCAACGCCTCACGCACATCCCCACGCACGAGCTCGAATCACCCACGTTCAACCACCTGCACAGCCTTCGACGTCTCGGCGGCTTCCTCCTCGCGGCCGTCACTATCGTCGCGAGTATAACTACACTGCACATCCACCTCGACCACCCCGTCCGCTCCGACTGGGACTCCGTCGGCATCGCCTCGGACCAGCGGCACGGCTGGCTCTCCGCCTCCGCCACCCTCTCCTCCTTCCTCTCCGTCCTCGCGCTCATCACCAACTCCTCATGGAGCATCAAGCCCGACTTCGCGCGCCCGGAGACGCGCACAGGCGTGCTAGGCGAGACGGAGGTGTTCGCCGAACTCGCACTCGCAGCTGTAGTGCAGGATCTATTTGCCGGCTTCAGCGGCGCGGATAGCTTCGCGGGATACGTGGCGAGCGCGACGGCGAATAAATGGGGACTGCTGGTGCTGGTGTGCGTGCTGGGGATTATGAATAAGCGGTTGGTGTGCGTGGCGCAGTATTTGTTTAGTAGTGGGAGGGCGAAGGGGAGGAGGGGGAGTGGACAGGTGAGTAGGCCGGCGGTGGTGGTGGGGTGTTTGATCGTCATGGCCTGCGTGGGGGGATATCACGTCCTTGGCCCACTGATGGCGGTGAGGGTAAGGGGAATGGGTGGGAGCGTGAGTGCGATGGGCGCTGTTGTGGGGACTTCGAGTGGGAGTGGGAGCGGGAGTTTGAGCGATGCGTTGAGCGGGCCGGGGTGAGTGTGGAAGGGCGCTTTATGACTTATGAATATTGAATACCCGAGGAAGCGAAGATGTTAGGCTTCGTAGACGGATATGGAAGTGGTTGTGTGGAAGACACGACGCAACGGAGGCTCTAGAACTAGCTGTGCGATTTCAGCTCCATAGAAGAGAGAGTACACCATGTCAATGATTTGAATATCAGCTACTACTGCTGCTCAAAGACTACGCATTTCAAACGAGTGGTTTCATTCCTGACTACATAAGCCACGGCCCTGACTAGCTGACTAGCACGACCATGCTCGATGTTCAAGGTACGATGGAAAATTCATAAACAAGTAACTCCTACCACCACTATCTCGATCCGAAGACCGATCAACGAATCGTCATCCCCTTCGCGATGCTCGCCTTGGCCGTGCTCGCCGCAGTGGCGGAGCTGCTCGACGAGCCAGGCTTCTTCTCAAACAGCTTCCAGAACTTCAAGCTCTCATCTGCGGCAGCCGTTGCCAGCATCTGGCCATCTGGGCTGAGACAGCTGTGCAACACACGGCTTTCGTGCGCTGGAATCTCTTGGTTCTTGACGAGGCTAGGGTAGCTCCAGAGGCTGATGCTGTTGTCAGGGAAGCCAGAGCTGGACGCAAGCTCCTTGTACTCCTTGCTCCATCGCAGGCTGGTCACTTGGCTGCCGGTGTCGATAGAGTTGACGCGTGCGCCAGTAGTCGTGTTCCAGAAGTGGATGTGACGGTCGTGAGATCCACCGCCCGTGGCGAGCAGGTTCGTTTGCCATGGGCACCAACTAAGAGCCTTGACAGCCGCGCGATGGTTGGTCTTGGAAAACTTGGGCGCGTTGAGTGAGCGGGCATCCCAGATGGAGACAAGGTTATCGTTGCCGCCAGTAGCGAGCTGGGCACCATCTGAGCGCCACTCGAGGCCACAGACTTCACCAACGTGGCTGACGAGCTCGGCGACCTTGTGGTCGGCGATGCGGACGTCGTGATTGTAGACAAGACCGGAACGGGCGCCTGTCGAAAGCAAGTGCTTCGACCATCCCATGACGCCAACGCGCGTATCATGGCCGTGCATGGAGCGAAGCTTAGCACCTTCTTCGACATCCCAGATCTGGACTTCGCCTGTACCGAGACCAACGCCAACGTATGCACCATCATCGCTCCACTTGACTGAGCTAACATAGGTGTCGGACGGGCACTCAAGCAGCGGGTTGACCGTGCCAGACTCTGCTGACCAGACGTATACGCTTCGCTCAAGACCGATAGCGACTTGGTTGCCCGATGACCAGTCGAGGAGGTTCAGATAGTAGTCGTCCACCAAGCCAGGCGCATCCAAAACGCGCTCTGGTGCTGTGAGCACCCGGCGGCGGAACTGCGCTGCTTGGGCAGCTGGCTTGAGTGGGCGATTGTATTGGCTTCGTAGATCAATTGGCCTCGACGACTCTGGCGGAGCGGGTTTGAATGCGAGAATACGGGTGTTAAGATTCACGCCGCAAGCATTTGCGATTGAGGACTGGTAGGCCATCTCCTCAGGAGCGGGCTTTGTGTATTTTGGCTGGTCCTCATCGTCATTGAGATCGAGGCTGTCTAGAGCTGCAGCCGCGTCGTCAACAGAGGCTCGACCGCCGATGTCGAAAGCGCTTGAGCCCCCAGTGAGTGTGGAGTTGTCGCCCTTGCTAGACTTCGGACGCTGGGGGTTGTCGAGCTTTGCGTTTCCGGATATGAGGCCTTCACTGGCCGTCCGATTCGGAATGAAGCGATCTGCGGTATTAAATCCACTCTTGATTGTGGTCTTGGTCGGACGAGCCCGAACGCTCCCGTCGCGTCTTGATCGCGATGGAGTATGCTTGTTGGAGTGGCCAGTGCCAGTGAGCGCAAAGTCCGACTCTCGTTGGTCCAATCGGCGGGCGCCGGTATTGTGTCGGGCAATGTTTGACTTTGGTGAGTCCCGGACGTGTGTCTTTGCAGCAGACTTAGAGAAGTAACTTGATCGGTGACCGGTGAACAGAGGCTCGTCGGAGGGCTCAGTGCACTGACGTGCGGGTGTGGCCAAAGAGGGACTCAACCTTGGTTCGCGGTTGCCATTGATACCTGATGTTCGTGGTGAGGGCGTCAAAGGCATGCGGCCGCCGGCGGTCCGAGACTGGAACATGCCGTGATGGCTTTTGATTGGCGTGGAAACTGCTGGAGATGCCATGCTGTGAAATGGGCAGACTTTGCTTCGAAAGCAAGCTAATACCTCTAAAGAGTCTGCTGTTGATAGAACCACAAAGATGTGGTTTCTGGTTAGTACTGATGTCGGTTACCAACAAGTTGTCGAAAGCTGTTGTATTGTGTTCCGGTGATCTGGGAGGTCCCAAGTGTCACAACTGAATGGATCCTGAGATGTTTGATTAGTAGTTCCTTTGACTGGTTTGCAGATGCCGGATATGTTGGTAAGCCGAAACGCCTGGCAGGGGTATCGAGGACAATCGGAGGGTCGATCAATGAACTGATTAAAGCATGCAGAGATCTAATGGATTGCAACGATAACAACTGCACAGGATGTGTGATGAGGTTGTTGAAGGTACGGAGTGCCGAAGCACAAGGTAAATGAAGGGTGCGGGTTTTAGAGGAGGGGGAGAGATATAGTGAAGAAGGAGTAATGCAGCTTAGACGGCCAGTGAAAAGGACGTAAATAGCTGGCGCTCATAGGGCTGAGCTTGGTAGTCAAGGGCAACCCGAAGACCGCTCCGTATCGGCCGGGTAATCAAAATTGCATTGGGTTTGGCGGCTGCGGCTACAGTTTTGGGACGAGTTTCTACCACGAACGCTGGTTGCTCTTGCCTCACCAACGAACGTCTGTCCGTGACGCTGCGTCCCTTCTCTGACAACACACTGCAACCCTCATCATGAAGCTCTCACCGCCAAAGCCGTGCCTTTCATGGCCCCACTCTTCTTCTTGAGAGGGTTCCAAACTGCAACTCCAGCTTCCTCTACAACAACCCCATTTCGACAACCTTCACCAACTCTTTCGGAACGAACCTACGTCATGTCTACTAGCCCGCTACACTCACGTCAACTAGAGAGCTATAAGCCTAAGATCATCAGCACCGTGGGCCAACGCCCTGCTTGTCTCGTAAGCGCTTCAGTGACTTATGTTGGTAACAACGAGATATACGCTTTCGGCGGATTCGACCAGTACACCGACGAAGTCTACAACCATGTCTTACGCCTGAATATCGAGACCAAGCAGTGGAACCTCGTCGACAACTATGGGGACATCCCTGGGGTGCGCATGGGTCACACCGCTACACCCTGGAAGGGTGAAAAGGTCGTGATATTTGGAGGTGAAAACGAGCACCGCTCATATTTGAACGACCTCATAATCTTCGATCTGAAGACCGCTTATTGGCATCAGCCCGATCTCAATGGCATCACACCCAAGGGTCGAGCCCGTCACTCTGCTGTAATTCACGATGACAAACTCTTTATCATTGGTGGACTGAGTGGCCACGACAACAGCACCATCCTGGATGACATGTGTTATCTTGATCTGAAAACGTTGACGTGGTCGCGAACCTGGCAGTTCGTTTCCCGCTTCGATCACACGTCCTGGATATGGGGTGGCCGACTCTGGGTTTTCGGCGGCCTCACAGCAGGCATGGAGAGAGCTAGTGACATTTGGTGGCTAGACATGAAACAGAGCCCAATATTCAATAGCGAGATGGCAACGGGTGGCATAACTAGGCCGCCAACATCGGCGAGAAGTCCTCGTCCAACCGTTGCGGGAGCTACTGCTGTAGCGGGTGGTAGCACAGGCTATGCAGCCAACTCGAGCAGCGTGCAAGTTGCCCAAGCTTCCAGCGGAGCAGTGCGCAAACCGCCCAAAGCGCCCGGTTCCATCTCCTCGTTGACATTCCATTCGGGACCGAACATTCCCATGCAGACTGTGGGAACACACTTTCATTCCTACTCCTCCGGATGCCTACTCGACTTCGTCACACCAGCCATTACAGGAAACCTCGAGACCAGCCTTTGTGCCTTGGACTTTGAAACCATGAGGTGGGAGAAGCTCGCCGATGGGAGGGAGCTGTTCAACTCCAGCTACAGGTGGCACTATTGCGCGCTTAACCAGGAGGGCACACATGCGTGGCTGCTAGGCTGCCCAATCGATCCACCGCCCAACAACGCAGGACAGAACGGCGAGTATTTGAGTGACGTCCTCTCTATCGACCTGCGCAAGCTTGGCCTATTGGGTAACGACCTTGCTGTCGACTCCAGGAGCTCGGCCAGGCTGCCGTTATCTGACGCGACATCCTCTTCGTACCTCTCAGGCATTGGGGGTGATCTCGCGCGTACGTTTGACAATCCGAACAGCGGCACTGACTTCACTGTAACTGCTGAACCCGACGATGGACTCGACTATGACGAAGACGAGAAGTCTGGAGTGGAGCCTATGCAAGATGTCTCGTCGCCAGAGCGTACAACCTCAAAACCAATACACGTGCATCGGCTGATCCTGGAAACTCGCTGGCCTCATTTCCATCGCATGATCAGCACACACATGTCCGAATATCACACGCGAAAGCTTCACATTCCCGATCCGTACCCCGTGGTACGTGCCTTTCTTCTCTATCTCTACACTGACAGCATTGCGACGCACGAGGGGCAGGGCCCTTCTTTGGATGATGTTGCTGGCATGTTAGTCATGTCCAATCTGTATGACATGCCACGTCTGAAGGCTCTCTGCCGCAACCGACTTGGACGAGAGCTGGATGTCAAGCACTGCGCAACCATTTGGGACCGTGCCGGGACGGCCAACGAAGAGTGGCTCAAGAAGAGAGCCGCACGATTCTGCATGACACACTGGGGCCGCGTCGTGCAGACTACGGGGTTCATGAACCTCAATCGAAGCAGCATTGTCGAGCTTTGCCGAGAAGTTGATCTCGAAGGACGTGTGCTGGGAGCAGATGAGCTCGAGATTGTTGGCGGCCTGGGAGGAGCCAAGTTTGGTGGCGCCGGGTACCCTCGCGAGGCGCGCTCCAGAGCAGGGGCTAGCTCCGGCAACCACTTGGATGAAGGCGACGAGGGTGACGAGGACGAGAACATGGATTTCTAACGACGCATTGCATAACGATGGGTATGTGCATAGACGACTGGCGCTCTACTTTCCGGTTCTGGGAGGCGTGGAATCTGTAGCACAAGCATGAGCGGAGCTTGACTTGATACCCAACGGCAAATACTTCAATGATAAGAACTGAACTTCCCACTGGTACACGGCCATTATATATACCATGTGGTCATAACGGTGACACCCATGATATGCATGCGTTGGCCCGAGAAGTACCATAGTACCTCATGTATCTGCACCGTTCACGGCTTCTACTGACACTTCCCCGGCGTCCCTTGCAGCACGCCGCGGCTAAGGCGATCATCGTGTTGAGAGAAGCTCATGCCAGCATTCCGATGCATCAATACTGATAGCTCTGGGGGCGAATTCCCTATAGATTGCCGTCGTACATGAACTGTGCGGCGTACCGGGTCTGACTCGCGCCGTGCAGGATTAACAGTCGTGTTATAGATATGCTAAACGACGAAAGGCTTTCGTGGCGGGCCACGACTCCCATCTAGGAGAATTTGTCGTGGCCGGCCACATGCGGCTGAAGGGCGGTGATTTTGTGCAACCGGCTGATGTGCTCCCCCATGCTGGCCACGACTGCGTTCGACTGGTCAGCAAGCAAACCAAAAGTCAATTGTGTGGGTGCGACACAAGCCGTTGGAGAATATCGTCTCCGCAGTCACGACTCTTCCCAACGCAACGGCTCCTGCATGTTTCAGTGGCTGATGTAGAGTACAGAGTACAGTGCTCCCTTGACCACTACCGGCTGATTCATGATTCGCAGCCACGCAGCCACGAGGGTCTCGCTCACAAGGAGGGCGCTCTAGGCTGTCGAAGAGCAGACGCGGACTCTGGTACCATTGCACCATGTACAGATGGAGAGGAAATAGGGGTTGCGGTGCAAGGAGGAGGTTACAACAGCATGAGTAGGACTCTATCGCACACGGCGCGTCCCGAGCTTTGACGAGCCTACACATTACGCACTAATGAAGATCGTGACTCGATGGTTCGCCGTTGCCAGCCTCACGCTTTTCCCTACGGCCTAGCGCTCACTACTGCACGCACTCGTTATTACCTTTCAAACATCCCTAGAATCCCCTCACACACCCTCCCTTCGGCTTTCTCGACCTACCCAGCACCCCGATAAACCTCAAACTTTCCTCAGCAACTCCCTTTCTGGCGTGCTAGCCTCGGGTTGGCCGTTTTCGGCGGCAACGCTGGTCACGATGCACGCGCATCCCATTGGCGCTCAAGACGCCCGTACCCCCAGCGTACCGATCAAGGTCTTCTGCTGCAAGCGTGACGCTCGAGCGGCGCGCTACTCGGTGGGTCTCACGCCAAATCCATTCGAGGTGAGGGGTTCATTGACCAGACCTCGTCTGTCGTCGCGGGTACCTGTCATCACTTCACACCTCTGCCTCAATCAATAGAAACGCGTGCGCCAAACCAGTCGTCAGCTGGACAGCTCGCGCTGGTTCGATGTGGAAAATATCGCTTCACGGGAGCCAACGAGGTGGCTTTGGCCTGCCCCTCATGCAAAGCCGCCTGCACTCTCCGTTTTGACACCTCCATGTTGGTCCCAGCTTCCAAAACTCTCTCACCTCAACCCCGTCAGACTGGCAATGCGTTCCACTGCATCCCGACTCATAGCCGCGACGCTACATCGTAGTCGCTTGCAGGTCTCCACCTCCAATGCTGCGGGCCGTCGCCGACGATCATTTTGGATGAAGCTCGCTTGATACGTCTCGTGCTTGTTCGTCGCTGCAGCAAAACGTTCGCCTACCCGAACGAGACACCTTCCGTTCCACCTCTATCGTTGAAAGTTTGAATAAGAGATCACGCCAGTGGCTTGAGCTAACTCTGCAAACGTTCGACCTGTCCCCAACTCTACTCTTTCTTTATTTACGGAAGCAATTTCCTCACTTCCGCACCTATCCTCGATGATCTACTCGCAAGTGTTTGTTGATCGTCGTGAGCATTCGAGGTGATGAGGCGCTGCGTAGGTGTCTATTGAGCTGCAATGCTTGCCTAATCGAACATTCTGGTGCTTTTTGGTACTGCACTCTAGACGGCAAAACACCAAGCTGCTTTTGCACCAGACTGCACATCTCTGCTTTTACTATTTGGTAATGGATTGGCAATTTCTGGCATTCGTGGCGTTGTGGTATGTGAAGCACCGGTGCTACATGAGGCTCCTGCCTTGCACGGCTGTACTCCCAAGCTGACTACCTCAGGCTTTACCGATACACACGATTAATAGTCAACTGCTTTTCGCACTGGACCTTCAGACCAATATCCAAACCTGATGATCCCAGGTTGGGCCCGGAGGACGTCACCATCATCGTTCCCACCCTCGACGGCGACAGCGATCGACTGAGGACGATGGTACAATCGTTGCTGGCCAATCGCCCGGCTGAAATCATTCTGGTGACAATCGATCGCAATTACAAACGGGCTTTCCGCTTGGCTACCGACCTAGGCTCCAACAAAGTGCGAGTGATGAGCAAGCTCCATGCCAACAAACGCCTGCAGATGTGCCATGCAATCCCAGAGGTAAACACCGCTATTACCGTCCTCGCCGACGACGACGTCTGGTGGCCATCGACCATCCTCGAATGGATCCTAGCACCGTTCGACAAGGATCCCAAGATGGGTGGCGTAGGGACATGTCAACGCCTAGAGAGAGCGGTCAATCCCAGCTTCTCACAACGTTGCTGGAACTTTCTGGGAGCCATCTACCTCGAACGACGCAACTTCGACATCTCCGCATGCACACATATCGACGGGGGTGTCCCGTGTATGTCGGGCAGGACGGTGGCCTACCGTACAAGTATTTTGCAGAACGCAGACTTTCAGCACGAGTTCACGCATGAGACTTGGCGCACCTACACGCTCAATGCGGATGACGACAACTTTATCACGCGATGGATGGTATCCCACGGTTGGAACACTTATGTGCAGTATCACAAGCAAGCGGAGCTCACCACCACGCTCGAAGATAACCCCCAGTTTCTTAAGCAGTGCCTGCGGTGGTCAAGGAGCAACTGGCGCAGCAATCTGAAGAGCATGTTTGTTGAGAGGCACATCTGGAGGTGAGTGATTTTGATTCCGTGTCTCACCGACCTTCTGGCCCCGACGCGGCGAGCGCTTCACATGCGCCGGGAACGCTGTCGAGCTCCTGAGTCAAGTCGATCGTCAAGCCGTGGCAGACCATCGCAGTTCACGCTAACAAAGTTTCTTCCATCGTTCTAGGCGACAACTCTGGAGCACCTATGCTGTTCACCTTACCACCTTGACAGCTTGGTCGGCGCCGAATGACGCGCTCCTGTTCTGCTTGCTATGGCGTGCAGGAGAACAGTGGGCGCCAGCAACGAGATTCTACGCCATGCTAGCGCTGTCCATGTGGATGCTGCTGGCCAAATCCATCAAGCTGGTCGGCCACTTCATCCGCTATCCGGTCGACATCTTCTTCCTTCCACTCTCGATCCTGTTCGGCTACGCCCACTGCTTCCTCAAGTTCTACGCAATGTGCACTACACACATCGTAAGTCCACCAAATTTCCTTGATCGGCAGATGAGCCAAACAAGGTTCCACCAGAGCTCTTCTGGACCTGTGTCAGCTGAGACAGCTGAGAGTTTGAGGAAAAGTACTGGCGTAGTCATCCCACCTCTCCCTGTCTTGCCCCACTTTGTCCCCTCTGCCAGAGTTTGGTTCATCTACCGGCGCACATTTTGTACCACGGTCGAGATCAGCGCTTGTTTTCTCGGCGTCCCCACCTGTTCGCTTGAACGGGAACTCATCATTTCTCGAAGACGCTCGCTCAATGTTCCTCTTTGCCTACCACCCTATTTCCTTGCGACAGCTGCTGACTGAATCTGCCACGTAGACAACCTGGGGCAGTCGACAGAACGCTGACGCGGACGACAACTATCGCATGATCCGTTTACCGTCATACTCCCTCGAAGACGATACCATCTTCTCACCACTTCTCAAGCCTCACAGGTCTACAGAAGGCGATACCGTCAGCTCGCCGCCTTCGAAAACTTTCTACCACTTAGAAGACGACATTTCCACCGTGGTATCGCCCAAATCCCTGTGTTACACCGAAGATAATACAGCGTCTTTGCCGCCATCGAAGCGGTCTTGGAAAGTTCCTTATCGCGACTGCAAGAGCGATATAATGTTCGCCAAGCCCTCTCGATGCGCCACAACCCTTGTCTGAGGATCATTAACATATGGTCCAGTCTTTGATGGTGCTGAGACGTCAGGACCTGCAAAAGTTTTACTATTTCCCTTCACCAAAAGCCATGATGTTCTCAAGACGAGCGTGGCATGATTTACGACTTTTGACGGCACAGATTTAAAACACGATTATGAGCATATCCAGCTACGGACTGGGTGCTCTAATCATGATACGTGTAATACTAGACGTGTGAAAGACTACTCGAGTCCATGCGACCCAAATCCTTTGAAGTTTTGGAAAACTGAAATGTAATTATACGCTTCTTTAAATCGCTTGAAGGTCGGCTGATGCTTTGATGTACCATCAAGGTACCCTGCAGGCTTAGGTCACGATGTGGTGTGCGTCGCTGCAGGGATATCGCTAGAGTAGCCCTTATCAATTATGCAATATCACGGTTCGACGACCTATGGCATGGCTTGCCTGATCTCGCACAAAGGATCCGGCCCGTACCGACGTCGCCTGACGAGCTTCAAACGTATTGGTATCCGGTGCGGAGCTTTACTTCCTGAATAAATGCTTCATCATCCGTCGACAGCACTCTTTGCGTCCCCGCTGGAGTTTCGCAGTCACCATCGTATGCTCCTCGATCGCGTGGAGCAAATGCGTATTTGTTCACCCTGATGCTGTGCGGTCACTGCATAGCAATGCACAGCTGTACGCAACTCAGATCCCCAGCTCTGTTGGCAACCAAGACTACTGCAACGATCCATCGAGCAACGATAAGACGCGATCCTGATCTATGCAGAGCATCGAGAGATCTAGGCCTTCGAAGCTCGCGCGCTTGAGGTACACTGATTATAACTTACTGGGCATTGGCGAGCAGGCGCTCTTCTTGCGTTTAACAGACATTGGTTGTACGAAAGACGCTAAAGCGAGCACTGAATTCAGTGGGGTGGTCAAATCATGGCCTCGTGGCCTAACATCTATGGGTAGGATGTATGAGCGACGGCTTTGAGAACACCCGCCAAACGTTCCCTCGGCAGGCGCCACCATGCAGGATCTCAGCTCCCCTGCAGAGCCGCCAGTCATGTCACGTCCCAAAGGCGCTCCATCTTCCCAGCAGCTTGGTACGGTACCAGCAGATCTGGAGATGCCGTGCTGTTGGATCTAAATTTCTCTCCTCCCACTCACTTGGTCGCTACGCTCACGTACATTCACGCCTCAACAAGAATGTATTTTCGCGTACAGTGCCGAACCAGGCTGCCGTCAATGCAGTCATCATATCACCAACATCGCTGCACACATCGCTGTGAAGCACAACGCCACTTCATGCTGCTATTATCTATCGACGTTGCCAAGCCGCACGACCTCCTCCACTCGCTTAGATCTTGCTGCTGACCCCGTCCTGCGGAATCTTGACCACGACCTTGCCCCACGTCTCGCGCGCACCAAGCGCCTTCAGCGCAGGACCCACGCTTTCTAGTCCCACGAACTCCTGGTCCGTGTAACATGTCCCTTTGAACTTGCCTTGAGCAATCAGATCATAGATGCCGCCCCATACCGTATCGACGGTGCCTGGCTCCATCGTTGCGTACATCCCCCAATGAATGCCAATGACACTCACGTTCTTCAGCAGTATCCGATTCACAGCAAGCTTTTCAATCTCACCGCCGGCAAAGCCAACGACCAGCAGCCGCCCGTTCCACGCCGTGCATTTCATGGACAGCGCGAGCAAGCCCACAGAGTCGTAGACGATGTCGACACCCCGACCATTCGGCGTGAGATCTCGAACTTGATCTGGCCAGTCCTTCTGCCGGTAGTCGATCGCGTAATCCGCGCCGTACTTCCGCGCAATGTCAAGCTTATGCTGTGTGCCAGCCGTCGCGATCACCCTCGCGCCATACGCCTTGGCGACCTGCACCGCCGCGAGCCCCACACCTCCAGCCGCGGCATGTATCAACACGTAGTCACCTCTCTTGATACCCGCTCGATGCACTAACGCGCCATAGCTGGTCGGTGCCGTGACAAACAAACCCGCTGCCTCGAAGAAGCTCCACCCCTCCGGCACTGGCAGTATCCTCTCCTCTGTCACTGCGACTTTGTCCGCAAAAGCGCCCTGTGCAGATCCAAAGATTCGGTCGCCGACTTTGAACTTCGGTGTGCGGTCATGGGCTAGTTGTGAAGGAGCTTTGAGGACGACGCCAGCAAATTCGGCGCCGGAGATCCATGGGAGGGGAGGTTGGTGTTGGTATTTGCCGCGGATCTGGAGGAGGTCGAAGAAGTTTGTGGCAGCCGCGTGAATCTGGATGAGGTATCGGTCGTCTTGGGGTGTGGGTTCAGGGACGGAGGTGACTGTAAGGTCGTCGGGGCCCTGGGTGGTGTCAGTTGCGTGATGGAGGGGGAGGTAGTGGGGTGCGGACTTTGACGTATTGTTGGACCTGTACGCCTCTCATCTTGCCAACTTGCAATGATGGACGATGGAAATCGATATGTTGTGTAGTGTTTGAAGGCTCATGCGGTTTCGCGAAAAGTTCCAGTCGTATTTGCAAGCCGGAAAGTCCGGAACATGCTCACGTACTCATGCTGGTCAAGCACGCTTTCGTCTGGACCTCGGCTGAATAGGGTCACTCAGGGTGCCCACAGCAGTGTATGTGGCGCAAGCAGGAGTGTGGCTTGACATGCTTGGCAAGGCTCTGCACATGTCATCGCCGAAGCAAGCGTGTCCATTCACTTCTTGCTACTTCTTTTGAATACCACCAGACAACGCCTCAACTTTGCTGCCTACGGAAGACCTTTGTAATAGCCAAAGATACCACGGAGTGTGCTGTATCCAGCAAAATTCTTTCCTACTGCCGCCAATCATCGTCGTCTCACTCACGTCGTCTCGTCAAAGGTCATCTGAGCAGTTCCTAAGATGAGCGAGGATGCAACAAGCAGCGAAGCTGCACAGATCACGTTCAACATCAAATCATCCTCTGACTCTCGCCATACTGTCACCGTTGCCGATAATATCACAGTCTCAGACCTCAAGCAGAAGCTCTCCACACCAGAGTATGCCGACATACCACCAGAACGCCAGCGTCTCATTTACTCCGGTCGCGTAATGAAAGACCCTGACACATTGGCCACATACAAGATCAAAGATGGCAACACCGTTCATATGGTGAAGGGTGCTGCCAGCAACCAACAGAGAAATCCAGAGACCGCGGGACAGTCAGGATCACAGGTGCCACCCAACGCTGGCGTACCCCAAAACCTGGCAACGGGTACTGGATCAGACCCATTGGCAGGACTGACAGGTGCACGGTATGCTGGCTTTGCGCAGATGCCTGGAGCAGGCATGTTCGGACCTGATGGCGGAGTAAGTTGTCGATATGCATGTGAAAATGTTCCAGTTGCTAACAGGTTCACGCAGATGGGGGCACCTCAAGGCCCTGAAGAAATGCTCAGCATGCTTGAGAACCCGATGGTCTCAGCACAATTCAACGAAGCCATGAACAACCCACACGTCATCCAAATGCTCCAGAACAATCCCATGATCCGCGATAATCCAATGATGCGGGAGATGCTCAACAATCCTGAGATGCGGCGCATGATGTTCAACCCAGAATTCATCCGCAATAGTATGCAGATGGGCCGGATGCTTAATGGTGGCGCGAGGGGAGGGCAAGGTGGCGGGGGCATGCCTGCGCCTGGGGTAACAGATAACACACCGCAGACGGAGGGGCAGCGAGGGCAGCAAAATCAAGGCGATCAAATCCAACAACAGCCACCAAATCCTCTAGCTATGATGGGAGGCATGGGCGGTGGACAGCAAAATCCCTTTGCGATGCTCAATGCAATGGGCATGAACCCGCAAGGACAGTCGCAACAACCGCAAAACAACGCGGGCACACCTCGACCCTCTACAGGCAACACCACGCAGCCATCATCAGACAGTACATCAAACAACTCACAACAGCAACAACCAGCCAACCCATTCGCCAGCTTATTCGGTGGCCAACCGCAGGGTCAAGGCCAAGGTCAAGGCAACCCCATCATGGACATGGCACAACAGATGATGCAGAACCCTGAGATGATGCGTTCGATGATGGGCTCCATGGGTGGCATGGGAGGCGCACCTGGAGGTCAGCAAGGCGGCCAACAAGGACAACCCGGTCAGATTGGTCAACCAGGCCAACAACCAATCAACCCCTTCGCGATGCTCGGCGGTATGCCAGGTGGCGGTATGGGAGGCTTCGGCGCGCAACAGCAGCAAGACTCAAGACCACCAGAAGAGCAGTACGCTGAACAACTTCGCCAGCTCAACGAGATGGGGCTGCACGATTTCAACCGGAATGTGCGGGCCCTGCGCATGACTGGCGGGCATGTCGAGGCGGCTGTTGAGATACTATTCTCCGGTACCGTGTGAGCCACCGATCGTTCGAAGCGAAGACAGCAAGCATTGTATGGCGCTGAGGCGTTGGCAACACCTCGATGAAGGTCATAAAGGAGTGTAATGAGCATTCAGGTCTATGGTGTATATGAGTAACGAACGCTGACACTTGTGATGGGAAACATTTTGAAGCGGTTGTGAGTATTAAAATTTCAACAGACTTGATGCTGAAGCGACGACGTATCGTCTTCGGCATAGAGAATCCTACCAGAAATGCCTTGTCCTGCACTCGCATGGGTTGCTGGCTGCGCAGCTTTGCAGTTCAAGGTGCGCACTTGATAGCAAGCTAACATCGAATATCCATCGAGCATCAGCCAAAATGTTTCTTTTCCAGCTCTATCAGTACCACAATATGTATATTCGACCTCTGTGATACACCACTCACGCCCATGTCGGTGTCCTATCATGGTTGGCGTGCGGTCCTGAAGACCATGTAGTCTAGGCTGACTGATTTCAAAAGTTCAAGAGCATCAAGAACCATTTCTCCACTTCATCTCTTCTTCATCTCTTCCCAGCGTTCAAGCTCCGTAATCGTGACAAGCCGATGGCGCTCTCTCTGTGTGCTCAGACGTGCTGCCTAGACGCTCAGACACGGCACGGCATAAAAGCTGCCTTTCCTGCTTTCTTCTCCTCTCGGTATACCACACTCGCCAGCAACCGCACATCGAACAGCATATCACACACACCTCGTACTTGTACATAGCAGCTATACGCAGCACCTGTACAAAACACGAATACGAAGCACCCAACGCCACCAGCCATCGCACTTACCCACCACCCCACAACATCCACAACAGCACCATGCCCACCCCAACAACCTTCGAAATGACGCTCTTCCAATCCCAAGTCCGCAGCCGCGTCGGCAAGGGCGCGGACCGCTTCAGCGAGAAGGAATGGCTCCGGCTGTATAACGATACCTACGAACAGCGCATGTACGAAAAGCACCAACGCGAACTTACCGAAGCATCTAAACAAGCCGACGAGAAACTAGCAGCCCCACTAGAGCGTTTCGCCCTCAGCAAGGCCGTTGAAAACTACCATGGGGACCGCGCGGATATTAATCATGCTTGTGGGAGTGATGATATTGATGCGGCGTTGCTCGAAGGCAGTCTTGCGGCTGAACAGCAGCTATACAGTCCAGGTGTGGGTGCGACGCCCTTTGAATCGGAAAGCGCCAGAGACGCGGAGGCGATGTACATCAACAAACCGCTCAGCTATGACGACTGGAACGCAGAGCGACTGGCGCGGAAGCAGCCTGCAGGGCTTGCGGCGCCGGAGGTGGAGTTTGATATTGGGGATCTGCGGCGGCTGGATGTTGGCGATGACGTGAAGCCTGACTCGATTGAGGCGTTGCTGGACGATAGCAAAGCGGACGAGGAGCAGGAGAGGAGGGATAGTGGTGTTGGACTTCAGGATGAGGGGGATGAGGATGAGGGGATTGAGGGGGTGGTGGCGTGCAAGTCGGTGCTGGGTGGTGACGGGACGGGTGTTGAGCTGGAGGGTAGGGATAGTGCGGGTGAAAGGGAGCGTGGTGCGGATGAGGTGGTGGGTGTGGTGGCGCGAAAGGCGCGGGATCCGTTTGAAATTTTGCTGCCGGGTATGAGGAGGTAGATGCAGCGTGGATTGTATTTCGTGTTGGGTGTTTTGGGTAATCAGGAGGGTCAGCGCGATCATCTTGGAGCTTTTGATCAGCGGAAAGGGTATTACATGGGAGCTCTGGCATAGCTTTGCTCTACTTCAGCATACCTAAATACTTCATGTCTATAGTGAAGATGTGACGTGCCCCTCGAGCGCTCTTAATGAGCTCATTCAATTTTCGTGGCCATCATTGGATCACGCTCCTCCCAAATCATTGAAAACCTGCAATGCCACCTTCACACAACCCTCCGGCGCCGCCTCACCACCATTCCAGTATATGCCAGCCCCACTAGCCTGGCAGAAGACCCACCCATTCCAATCCTGCTGCTCAGTCGTTCCGTCACCGTTACCGCCAGGCCCACCCACCGCGAACAGTGGCAGTTGGTTGTGCTGATGGAAGCACCCGTACCCGGTCTTCAGGGTGATTTCCCCACCATTCGCTGGCACCGGACCAGGCTGACCAAACAGCAAAGGGTTGTTGAGGGAGCCGTCGTCGCACCCGGAGCCTTCGGCGCAGAGGGAGCTTGTGCCAGTGTCGTAGCTGAAGAAGGCCGCGTCGGAGAGGGTGGTTGAGGGGGAGGCGACCAGGATTTTGGCGCCACGAGAGACGGTGCGGATGGCGAGGCCGACGGTGGATTGGTCGGCGGGGTTGTAGGCGGCGAGTTGGAAGGTGTCGTCTGGGAAGGGGAGGGCGACGGGGTTACAGAGACCGACGCCTTGGGGAGCGGGTGCTGCGAGGGCTAGGGAGGCGAGGGAGAGGAGGGTGAGTTTGTACATCGTGATAGTGTCTAAGCAGTGATTTTCTTGAGCGGAAAAGGCCTGATAAGTCGTTGATGGCTTGAGAGGATGAAGATGTGGTGATGAGCGTGAGGAAGTAGCGGTATTCAGCAAGGAATCCGCTTCTTATATTCTCACGGCTTTAGATGCGTAGATGCATGTCAAAGCACCTACCGTTCTCATCCACCCAAGCCAAGGCAGTGCTACCCCAGACAAATCTAATCCGTCGACGAACACGAAGTCAGGTCAGCTTACTCTGCCGGTGGACAGGTCAGAACGATCCTCGGGCATACGAACATCTTTTCAACCTGTCAACAATGCCGAACGCCGTGGATATGACGGCAATCATAAGAATAAGTGAGGAGAATGATCAACCTTCCGCCAGAGCTGCATTGCTTTGAATCCGCCAGACGCTAGTAAGCCACAAGAGGTTAGCAACATGTCCGAAAAGACTTAGGCTAAGCGCTAGGGGCAACTAGTCCGCTAAATTTAGTCTATCCGAGAGTTCGTCTGTGCCGTATTCAATGGGGGAAGTGCTCGCGAGAATGCAAGTAAGATGGACCTCTCCCATTCCCTCAAGCTATGTCAGGTCCTGTTGTGGGGCAATGGCGGTTGAAGATTGTGGAGCCTACCTGGTTGTAACGATCGACGGGCCGCATCCGGTGCAGATGGCCTGCGTGAAGGTCATCTGATCTAGTCAACTGTCATCACTGTGTTGGAGGTGGTTCTCAAGATATTGAAGGTGGTCAGACGCAGCCGAAAGCGAATACATAGCTCGACTGACTTGTTGGCCATGTGGCGTAGTAGCAGCACGTGTTGGCTGGCTAGAGGCGTGAGAGCTCAACTGTATCTGGGAGAGAAGCGCGATGCAAGACAAATGAACATAAATTATTCTCTTAGAATTTCTTGAACATGTGCCTGCAGAAGCTTTTTCGGAGCCAGCTTCAGCAAAAGATCTTGACATTCGAATTACATGGTTTTTAGACTTGCTAGATCGCGAAAAATAAGGATATGCTTCCGTAGCCACTAGTTAATAGAGAGTCCAACACGTGTGCAGGGATAGACACCACCCTCATGGTTGTCGACATTAGTGGAATCCAAGACCGGGTCGTAATAGATCTGCGTCAATCCGGTCGTGAAACCAGGGATTTGGCAGAGCAGCCATGGATCGGTTGGATGAGTGCCGCTTTGGTCGGAGTCGACCAGGTATTGGACGCCTGATGGATCACAGCTGACTGCCAGTCCACCGCTGGGGTCAGACTGCGTGGTGGTAAGATTGAGCAGCTGGTTCTCAGTAGGCGACAGCGACGAATACAACGTAGTCCCGGAGCGAGATTGGTGTAAGTCTGCAAGGCGGCCGCTGGCAGCGTCGAAGGAGAAAGCCGTAGCGTAGTCCTCAGTAGTGGTGGAGCCGAAGAGAATTTGGTAGGCAGTGATACCGGAGTTGTCGAAAGCTTGAAGCCAGGTCTTCCTGGTGACGTCGCTGAGAGGTTGAGCAGCGAGCTTGAAAGTGCTAGGGGCGTCGCATGCTGTCGGAGCCGCTGCAGCAGTGCTTGCTGCAAGCAGTGCGCCAGCTATGAAGGACTTCATGACGCTTAGGTGGATATGGTGAGCAGAAGCTGGGGTCTTCGCGGTTCTTGAGGGTGGTGTAGACTCGGCTATTAAGTAAGAACTGGGGTTGTCTACTTTTTTGAAGTGGAATCATGAAATGTGAAGCAGCTGGTTCTTGTATGTTGTAATGTAGCACTGAATAATACGGAGCAGGTCGGTCATTTACGCCGCTGTCACAGCCGCCTGCTCAGGTTGCTTGCGAGACTACACATGGTAAGCGTCGGGGCCAGACATCGCTTCATTGTCCGGAACGATCTCAACAAGATTCGCGCAGGGATTTCACGCTGTCAGCAGGAAGCGGCTCTAACTTGCCAAGGCATCGTTGGGGCCTCCTTTTTATTGCCTTGCGATCAGCCGCGGGAGAGAGCGAATGAATACCGTGATGCCGAATGACTATCTGTTGGAATACCGGACAAAAGCATGTTGATTCGTCAATGTTCAGTGATCAAGAGCCAGCATCAAAGTTGGTCGGAGGATGACAAGCTACTGTCCAGCTTCGAATCAAGCAGCCATTGACATCCCAAGCTTTTTTGCCCGCCTCGCAAGGCTGTCTAGCTTCGTGAAATCTTGGCGTTCACAAAATTGTTACCACAAGACAGAGGTGTGCTTCGTCCAAACGCTAGAAGGGTTTGTACCTCAACACAATGCCTCAAAGCAAAGCTCAGAGGAAGTTCGAGAAGAAACACCTCCCCGGTACCCTGAAAAAGCGGAACGAAGTTAAGAAGATCAAGCAGCGACACCAGCAAAAAGCCAAGAAGCAAGAACGACGTGCAGCCCAAAATGGCACTGAAGAAGACGAGCGGAAACAAGTATCGGCAAAAGCTGAAGATGACAATGTTTCCCGTGAGAAAGCTTTCGAGAGCATGAGCGTGGATGACCTTTTCTCTGGGGGTTTCGCTGCTGCAAAGCCGGCAATCAAGCCAGGGAAGCGTCCAGGCAAGAGAAAGCGTGCGGATTCTGACAACGAAGATGCCGATCAAGCTTCTGTGGATTCTGTGGAGGATCGTGCTGCTTCTGACGCGGCTGCCGACAGCGAAGTCGAGGACGAGGACGAGCTCCAGGCACATATGAAACAGCTCGACGACTTGTCGAAGAAAGATCCCGAATTCTACAAGTACCTGAAGGAAAATGACCCTGAACTATTGGATGTTCAAGACGAAGCGGACCTTGACGGAGTGGATGTAATCAGTGATGAGGAAGAGGACGCCAACGCCCATAAAGGCCAGAAGAAGAAGTCCAAAGAAGAGAGCAACGATGTTACTGGCGCGACCGTCAAGCGTTGGTCACAATCAATGGAAGAGCAGCACTCGTTACGTGCAATGCGCGAGGTAGTGTTGGCCTTCCGAGCAGCCGCCCACCTCAATGACGAAGAATCCCAAACCTTCCGTTATACCATTACGGATGCGAATGCGTACCACGACCTACTACTATGTGCGCTCACCCAGGTACCCAGTGTGCTAAACCACCATCTCCCTGTTAAACAGCTTTCGAACGGCCGCGAAACCGTACCCACAGACACCAAGCAATTCCGCAATCTGACTACATTGTTCAAATCACACACCGGGGCTCTACTACATCTCATCCAAAACCTCTCCGATGCCGCGACAACACGCAGCGCTCTCAACTCTGTCCTCGCCTTCATTCCATACATCCTTTCCTTCAAGAAGCTCGTCCGCGATGTCATCCGCACTACTGTCTCCATCTGGTCCGACCCCGCCCAGACCGAAGCCGTCCGCATCACCGCCTTCCTCCTCCTTCAATCTCTCAACAAGAACGGGGACGCTGGCATCAAGGAGACCGTGCTCAAAACCGCGTATCAAGGCCTTCTCAAAGGCTCGCGAGCCACAACCATCCACACCCTCTCCGCCGTGAACCTCATGAAGAACAGCGCGCTCGACCTCTGGGCGCAGCTAGCACTGACCGGATCGAAGGACAAAGACAAAGACGCGCAGAACGTCCCCTACACGACCGCATTCACACTCATCCGCGCCCTCGCCATTCACCTCCGCCAATCAATCAAACACAACGCCAACGACTCCTACAAAGCCGTGTACAACTGGCAGTACGTGCACGCACTC
Source organism: Arthonia radiata (assembly GCA_002989075.1). Taxonomy (NCBI): domain Eukaryota; kingdom Fungi; phylum Ascomycota; class Arthoniomycetes; order Arthoniales; family Arthoniaceae; genus Arthonia; species Arthonia radiata. Next base: position 1,778,119 of record PSQN01000017.1, read on the forward strand.
GACTTCTGGTCCAGAGTCCTGAGCACGCACTGCAATTCTCTGACCAAAGCAACGCACGGCCGTGAATCACCGCTCCGCCCCCTTATCTACCCACTTACACAAGTCACGCTCGGCGCCCTCCGTCTGATCCCTACATCCGCTTATTTCCCACTGCGCTTCCACTGCACCCGCGCTCTCCTCCGCCTGTCAAGTGCAACAGACACATTCATTCCTCTCGCCGCCTCGCTCTGGGAAGTCCTCAATTCCGCTGAAATGCGCAAACCACCCAAACCCACCACGGTCAAGCCCCTCGACTTCGAGACGAGCATCCGCGCGCCGAAGAGCTACCTCCGCACACGCACGTATCAAGATGGCGTAGGCGAGCAGGTCGTCGAGCTCCTAGCTGAATTCTTCGGCGTCTGGTGCCGGAGCATTGCGTTTCCTGAGCTTTCGATACCGGTTGTGGTCATGCTGAAGCGGTGGTTGAAGGACGTGTCGCCTTTCGTGCCGAAGAACCTCACAAACGGCAATTTCAAAGGCAGAAAAGGCAAGGCTGCTAATGTAAAAGACACGAAAGGCAACAAGAATAGTAAAGTAAACAGTGGTGTGCGTTTACTGCTTGAGAAGATTGACGCGAATAGCAAGCATATTGAAGAGAGGCGGCGGAAGGTGGAGTTCTCACCGAAGGACCGGAGTCAGGTTGAGGCGTTTGAGAGGGAGTTGGTGTGGGAGCGGACGCCGATGGGGGCGTTTGTGGAGGGGCAGAGGAAGCAGAGGGAGGAGAGGAGGAGGGTCTTGGAGGAGGCGAGACGGGCGGACGAGGGACGGAGAAAGAAGGGAGAGGAAGAGAGCGAAGAAGAGGAAGAGGAGATGGAGGTTGAGATGGAAGGGGAGGATGAGGACGAGGAGATGGAAGATGAGGTTGAGATGGAATCAGACTGAGCTTGGTTGTCGCTAGTAACAGTGTGAAGAAACTCCATAAGTATGAAAAGCGAGGCCTCAAATCAAATATAAAGCGTAAGCCTAATCCTTCATGCATAACTCGTTCTACAACCCAAACGCCAAACAATGCTTCTAACAAGCCCACTGACGCGGACCGATCAAATTTCAAACCTCTCAACCCAATGCCTCGCCACTGTCCTTCCCTCCCCAAAGCCCGGCCGTTGCATCCGAACAATAATCGCCGCGTGACTGTGGTTAGCCTTCTTGATATGCACCGGGTACTTCTTCCAGCCCACCGCGTCCAGCGACTCTTTCATCTTGAACTGCTCGGGCGTTAGTGCCAGCGTCGGGAAGTCCGGGCCGTCTTTATCGTCGTCTTTCTTAGAAGATAGAGAGGCGGGATAGGAAAGCAGATGGTCGGCAGGCGGTGTGAGCGCGGATGCTGCAGCTCCGGTGGCGCCGGCGGGTGCGTTGGAGGGTGGGTGGTGGTCTTCACCGTAGGCCAAGGCGTCGTCGACGGAGGTCGTGGGCGTGGATTTGGGTGGCTGCGGGTAGCCGTTGGGTGTGGGCTGGTCGTCTTTAGGGGGCGATTGCGGCTCATTGCTATTGATGCGCCTTGCACTCTCCGCGATGCTCTTGCGCTCTTCAAGGACTTGCATGGTTGGATCCTCGTCCTCTGTGGAAGTTTGCTTCTTACCCGCTGGACACGTCTGACCACCTTCGGGCTTTTTGTGCTCGTCCGCATCTTTCAAATACTCTTGGCCATCCTTGGCGGTGAGCTCCCCCATCATCTTCTCAGCCTGCCTTTGCGCTTGTTCGATCATCAGCTGGACTTTGTACCTTCCCTTTTCGATGCCGCCTTTGCCTTCAGCGTGTTCTTGTATTCTTGTTGCGCTCTTGAAGCTCTGAATGCCGGCATTGGCGAGGAAGACGGTTGCACCTATGGGCGCTAATGTTCCGAGAAACAGGTATAGAGGTGCTTTGTTCAGGGCGTTGCGAGCACCGTTGGCGAACGCTTCACCGTAGGTAGGCGTTTCGGTCCTTTTCGCGGCCATAGCTTCTGTGTGCGGTGACTCTCCCATAGGATGCTGTAGTATGACATCTTCCCAGTCAGGAGTATAGTTGATCTTTAAGGCGTCGAGGTCGATGAATGGGTCAATGTCTTCGATGCAAGCGGTGTAGAAGGGCACGGCGCGGTCATTGACGACGTTGGCGTAGAGTATACGGTGCTTAAATCTTGAAAGTGCGCGGACGAAGATGCTGTGAGGGTCTGCGAGGACCGAAAGGATAGGTCGTCCCGTTTCCTGGAAATTGTCTGTACACCAGAGCTGTTGGCCAGAGGCGGAGAGCGTCCGGGAGCCGAGATTGTTGAAGACTTGATTAGCCCATCCTAGCAGAGGTGTCCGCGTGCCGAGATGTGGTGTTGCAAAACAGGTGAAGTTCTATGCAGCAAGTCAGCCGGTGGTGGTTCCCAGGATGCAACGAAAGCCATACAGTAGGCTGCATGCGCTCAAAGTATCCTCTGCTAAACAGTAATCCGATAGCATAGCGTGCTATAAGGCCACCGAGTGAGTATCCCACTACACTGATCTTCGTGATGTTCTTGCCAGCATTCCCCAGTTCTTCGATCTCATCTTCGATCTCTTTGGTGACGCGTTCTCCACCCAGCTCGATTCCATCGTACGTGAAGTTGCCAATGTTGCGCTTAGCGACGAGGAGGTGTAGGCCTCGGTCTTCGAACTCTGTCTGTAAAGCTTTCGAGATCTGAGCCAGATGACCAGGGTTTCCCCAGAGGCTAGCATGGTAGGCGTCAGTATACTTCACTGCGATAGGGTGGTAGGACGCGAGGCGACGGCGTACCCGTGAACAAAGACGCAAAAATGGATATCAGTAGCAGCTGGTAGCTGTTCTGTGTCTTCCGGCATGGTATCTGTAGCCTGTTGTCTGCAGCATGCTGAGCACAAGATCTTGAGCAGGGCCGCTCTCATTTAGCCCTTCACATGCCAGTCGAGCGTCCTTCCCGCGCGATGATGACGCCGCCCTCCAACACCCCTGTTCCTTGCGAAGCTAGATCTCAACGGAGCCTAGCGCTTAGCGTACCTTGTTCCCGACCTTCAATCTGCTGCACCTTTCATCTGATGGAGTTCATCAACTCTTTCCATCCACTTGCAGCAGGCCCAGCAGTTGTTGCGAATCCGTTACGAATCTCTGGATGGATCTGGAGCATGTTGGCGGCAATGGTGAATGACTTCGTCGTCAATGGAGGCCAAAAACAAGCACAGACTGCAAACAGCGGTCTTTCGTCCATTGCTGCTGATCATCGCTCCTTATTAGCATGCTGATGCGCTTCGAGGCGATGCGCAACTTTCGTTGAAACACTACAAGAGACATGGACTCATAAACCCTTCGCTTCCAATCTGCTACCGTTGCCACAATCCTGACTTCCTAAGATCATTACATCAAGATGTTCTCGAACAAAGGCCACTTCAGCAAAATTCCTTGCCCGGTAGGAAGCGACTGTGATCTCATCGTCTGCTTCTTTCTCCACGATGGCCAGCCAACAACTGATGCTGACGCCATGGAGGTTGAGCCTGTGGCAGCCTCCAGTCATGCCCAAGCCAAGCGGGTCAAGGTGACGTCTCAGACAACAGAATCCATACCAAGCTCATTGAATAATACCGTGCAAGCCACGCCAGCGTTCATGGGCACTCTCATATCTCAGAAGCCGCAACCCAACAAGGCCTCGGCTGTGAATGGGTCCAGCAAAGCGCCAACCAGCGATCAGCCCACGGCACTGCCAAGCAGCCACGCACCACTCATCGCCTCTGAGGCACGACCCGTCTCGCCGCCGCCTCATCGTAAACCTCAGCAAGGTCCCGCGTCAACGCCAAGCAAGGCTCCAGGTCTACCAATCAAGCATACCACGGAACCGCTCACGCCACGCATGCTCGTCCAGGCGCCCGCTTCTCATCAGACGAGGACGCTGTACCTGAAGAAGCTCCACGAGGAGATGTGCAGGCTGAATGATCAGGCTAGGAAGGAACCTGCTATGCGTGCTGTCGTCCTCGAGTCGGCTCAGCTCAAGACACTCGCACTCGATGAGGAGCAAAAGATCGCCCAAGACCACTTTTCAGTGTACGGTAATATCATTAAGCTCCGAATGGTGGCCTACAAGAAGATGTCTGCAGAGCAATGGAAGCTCCATCTTCTTGAAACTTGCTCGGTGGGTGAGTCCGCTGAGCGACAGAAGACGCGCTCTATCATCAAAGGTGAGCGGGTACTCGAGACTGGCCTTTCCGAGTCTGAGGAGCGGCAGATCTTGCCTCGTTTCTTTGCCAAGTTGCACGGCCTGGAGAAGTTTGGGTACGTGACCGGTGCACCGACGGATGAAGAGATTGAAGAAGTCAAGCAAGGCGACGAAGTCAATGGGGGATGGGAGAAGTGCTGTCGGTGCCAAACTCGCTTCCAAGTCTTCCCCGATCGTCGCGATGAAGACGGTGCGTTGACATCTGGCGGCAAGTGCGTCTATCATCCGGGTAGGATCGTTGCAGGTGGTAGAGGTCGTGAAACGGTCCACGGATGCTGCAACGATCCCCTGGGGAGAAGTGTCGGTTGCGACAGCTATCCTTGCCATGTCTTCAAGGTAGACAATCCTGCTCGGCTTGCGACTGTCATGCAATACCAGTATACGCCCGACAACGCTGAGATCAGCAACGACAAAGCAGTGTCCATGGACTGTGAGATGGGCTACACGACGAACGGCTTCGAGCTCATTCGTCTGACGATGCTTTCATGGCCCAAGGGTGAGAAGGTACTGGACGTATTAGTGCGACCACTTGGCTATTTACTCGATCCCAACACGCGTTTCTCTGGCGTGAGCGCTCAGCAATTTCAAGACGCAGTACCTTATGACCCGGCTGCCAGCGCCGAGACGCGCCAGATCGTTGGCTCGCCGATTGAAGCGCGCGGTCTCTTCTTCAAGCACATCAATCCTTCCACGCCGGTCGTCGGCCATGGCCTGGACAATGACATGGCAGCGCTTCGGGTCATCCATCCGTGCATCGTCGACACGGCGCTCCTCTGCCCACACTCCCGCGGCCTGCCATTCAGACGTGCGTTGAAGCAACTCTCGCAAGATTATCTATTCAGGACCATCCAGAACGCCGGGCTTGCAGGCCACGACTCTGCTGAGGACGCGAAGGCTGCTGGTGATATCGCACTCGAGCTGATCAAGCGTAAGTGGAAGAAGATGAAGGACGAAGGCTGGAAGTCGGAAGATGGGAAGCTGGTAACCCCGAAGATACCCCTGCCCGACCATCATGACAAAGCCGTCAAGAACGGCGAGCTGCGCAGTCAGGAGGAGACTGAGAAGCAAGCTGAACTGTCACTCATGGAGGACCAGCGCAACCTCGAGGAAAAGAATACTCGCAAGCGTACTAGGGACGATCAAGATGATGCTATGGGCGAGTCTGAGCGTGTCGTCCTTGATTACGACTAGACGCTGGGACAGCGTGAGGTGGGCATGATCTGCGGTCTCGAGCTCTTGAAGCAACAAAAGTCTCTCGTGTACGAAGTAAGGGAACAAGAGGCAAAGTGTACGATTAGCGGGCGTGGGCAGCCGATACCTGGGACGAGTACGACTCCGAGCTGTGCTTGGAGAGACTGGTGATTGTAAGATTACATTCTGATGTAACGAGAACATGAGAACACAATGTCAGGTACAAGCCTCACAACGAATTCATGGGCTCGAAATAGCCATGCATCTACGTATCTCCTACTAGATGTTTAGTTGTATTGTTTCTAAGGTGAGATTTGCCTGACGTGTCAAACCAAAGCCAGAAGACCGCGGACTCACTCATCCGGCTCGTCTCAGCCCTATCCTATAACCATTGTACTTTTATCTCCTGCGCCTCGTATTCTTGCGCTACATTCAGCTCTGACTTCCACCTCTTGCAACCTCTGTCAAAAAAGCAGAGTCCGTGCCATCTCTCTGTTTCCAGGGTTATGCTCTGGCGATCACACGAGCGGTCCCGTCCTCCCTTGCAGTATAACCATATGCGCAGGCCACTTTAGCTGTGCCCGATGCTCCGGTGCACACGCTGGCGTGATTGCATAGCGTCAGGAATCTTCATTGAATTGCGTGGTCGGCACTAGTTTCGACGGACAATCCTTCCAAATCCTTTATCATGCCGCCGCCCGCACGACCATTGCGAAAGACCAACCCTATAACAATGTTCCTCGCCGCCATCCTGATCATAGGATTTGGCTTCTGGATATTTGGAGGGTCTGAAGCGCCTGTAGAAACGCCCGCGCCGAAGACAAGTAGCAGGCAACTGTTGGGTTCGAAAGATGCGGCCTCCAACTTCCTCTCCCCTCCCTCACTACCCTTCCGGAAACCGAAGAAACCCTATGAAAAGCAACCACCCCCTCCAGTCGTACACTATCACCTCAACAATATCACAACATCCGCCGACCCGGTAGCGCAGCGGGAAACGGTCCTCATTCTCACACCACTTTCTCGATTCTACCCCGGATATATCGACAACTTAATGAAGCTCACGTACCCTCACGATTTGATCAGCATAGGATTTATAATACCAAAAGATAAGGATGGGAATGCGGCAACGAAGCAGCTACAGGAAAGCATAGCGCAGATACAGCAGGGTTCGGACTCGAAGCGGTTTGCGAGTATTACGATATTGCGGCAGGACTTTGAGATGAGCATACCTTCGCAGAGCGAGAAGGAGAGACACAGTATGGCGATACAAAAAGTCAGAAGAGCGGGCATGGCGCGCGCAAGGAACTCGTTGCTTTTCACCACTCTGGGTCCAACTACATCGTGGGTGTTGTGGCTGGACTCGGATATTGTAGAGACGCCGCCAGGGCTGATACAAGATCTCGCGCGACATGACAAGCCTATCATTGTGCCCAACTGCTATCAACGGTACTATAACAATGACAAGAAGAAGATGGCTACGCGGCCATATGACTTCAACAGCTGGATCGATAGCGAGCAAGCGCAGAGCATTGCGAAGGAGATGGACAAGGAGGACATCCTGCTCGAAGGCTATGCTGAGATGGCTACCTACAGATTCCTCATGGCCGGCATGTACGATGCGAACAATCCTGGAGACCAGCATACAGAGGTTCAACTGGACGGTGTGGGTGGAACAGCGCTGCTTGTGAAAGCAGAGGTACACCGCGACGGAGCCATGTTCCCGCCGTTCGCCTTTTACCATCTCATCGAGACGGAAGGCTTTGCCAAGATGGCATCACGGTTAGGATGGAAGTCTTGGGGGTAAGTTCGCAAGCTTTCAACGGTCTGGATATGGAACCCTTTTCGCTAATCACTTCCTCTCAGCTTACCGAACTATTTTGTGTTTCACTACAACGAATAGAGCTGTTTTTACATGCTGTTTTGGCCTGTTGTCGGCCACCTTGTTTTCGGCATTGTCCCATTCATTGCATGGCGCTCACGGTGGGGAAAATGGGCAATGTTTGGATATCTGGAGAAAGCAGATCTCATGATCTCAAATCATTTCCTCTTCTTCTTCTTCTTCTTCTTCTTCTTCTTCTTCTTCTTCTTCTTCTTCTTCTTCTTCTTCTTCTTCTTCTTCTTCTTCCTCTTCCCAGTGTCCTTATCTCTGTGTCAGCATTTAGTAACACGGCCCGAAAGACCACTCACAATTTTTAGAGCCAGCAATCTTCCAGCCAACATAGAACCAACAGCAATACCATATTTCGAAGAACTTTTGATCGGATAGCAACACATGCGACCTCTTTTGCTGACTCAAGATGCTTTAGCGAAGCTTTTCGGCGATCAGGAAGAGTCCCCACAGCTCCTGGCGCCCGCCGCCGAGCTTGTAATGCGGAGCTCTGGCGTCACTGCACTGCGCGCTGCCCCAGACCTTTTGGGATCACCGTACCAGCAGAATTGTGCATGCTTTGGTTTTGGGAACCTGATAAGCATCATTCGAGCCTACTATTGAGCATGGACTTCCGCGGAGCTGCATAACTACCTCTGAGTCCTCCTAGTGACCGCTGTGATGGGCTACGAAACCACCATCCACTTCACCCTCGACACCATCTGCCCCTGGACTTACATCGCCAAACAGCGCCTCGACGCCGCGCGTGCCCAGATCAAGGAGTCGCACCCAGACGTACTTTCCCTCCTTCCTCACCCGTTTCATCTATTCTACCCCGTCCAAACTCCCCCCTAACAAACTCAGGCAACATTCCACCTCCACATCCACCCCTACCAACTCCACGCCGACGCCCCCGAGAGCGGCGAAGACAAATACACCTGGTACCTCCACAACAAATACAACGACAGCGAAGACCAGATGCAGAAGTACACGACGTACATGACCGCCCTCGGGTTGTCTTCAGGTATCCACTTCAAATTCCGCGGCACGATCGCGAGTACGTTGAACGCGCATCGTGTGGTGCAGATTGTGCAGGAGAGGTATGGGGAGGAGAAGGCGGAGGGGGTCGTGAACTGTATGTTTCATGCCCGTTCTATGCCGAACCTTTGGTGGAATGAGAAGGGTAAAGTGTGAGGTTATGTGAGGCTGACAGAACAGCGTTATACAACCAATACTTCGAGCAAGAGCGGCATCCGAGTTCGAGAGAGACGCTGCTGAAAGCGACGGGTGAGGCGGGGATACCGGATGCGGAGGCAAGAAGGTTTGTGGAGGACGAGGAGGAGGGGTTGAGGGATGTGAAGCAGAAGATCGGGGAGCAGAAGGGGAATGGCGTTGATGCTGTGCCGTATATTATTGTTGAAGGGCGGAGACGAGACTTCACGCTTGAGGGTGCGAAGGAGGTGGGGGAGTATGTGAGGACTTTGGAGCAGGTTTTGAAGGAGAGTACGTAGGGCGTGAGAGCAGGTGCTTGATGAGAGTACATGGGACCTTGATGTTGGTTTTTCATGTTGTCTGTACACGGTTGATCAATCTGTGTATTTCAAACATCCATAGAGAAACATTTCACCCACATACCGCGCTGGTTCAATGTCTCCACGTCACAGCACCTCGCTCACGGATCATAAGCCCCCCACATCGGCGGCACATACCCCTCCTCACTCACCACCCGCCCCGGCGTCGCCATCTCCTCCACGACCTCCTCCTCCGTCACCTCCGGCTCCTTGCCTTCTCCCCAATTCCTGAACGGCGGCCGCGCCTCCACAGGCACCCAGCTCCCATCATCCTCAACGCGCCAATCCGGCAATATCTCAAACCTCAACCCCTGCACCCGCTCCCGCACCCACTCATTCCCCAAATCCAAACTCGTGAACCGCTCCAGAATCGGCAACGCCCGCTCCCCTTCTCCACCCAGCAACCTCTCACAAAAAGTAGCGTAGCACCGCTCGAGCTCATTCCAGCAGTCTCTCAAACCCAAGTTCCCTGAATTCACAGCCTGGTCATCCGCCAGCAACTTGGAGTCCTGCGCCGGCGCCAGTTTCAAGCGGAGGTGCGACAGCGCCTTGAAGCCCTCAATGGCCTCAATAACGTGCACGAAATGCGTGTGATGCGGGAAGATACTCGTATACGTGAAGGCGCGGAGCCAGCTGCCAAGGGACTCAATCTGCATGCTCGTCAGGTTGATGATGGAGGGGGGCCGCTTCTCGAAGTAGTGGTAGGTGCCATATATGTTGAGGGAGGAGCCCTCGGCGTACTCGAAGGACTGCCAGTAGCGTGAATGCAACAAGCCGTAGCCGTTGGAGTCGCTGTTGGCGTCTTCGTAGTTTTGTTTGCGCTGGTCGCTGAGGTTTAAAGGTGAAGGGGGAGGAGAGGAAGGTTTGAGTATGGACTGGTGCAACTCGATGCGCTGGAAGGGAATGTGGAAGCTCCAGAGGTCCGTGACGTTCGTGAAGCAGTGGGCGAGGCGCGCGAGGAGTTCAGGCGGCGCGACGAGGACGAGGCGCGCGGGGTCGATGTAACGTTTCGTCAGGCTCCAGAGTTTCGCGCGCTCTTGGACGTGGTGGCCCGCTGTGTCGAAGTTCTTCTCGTAGCCGGCTTCGGAGTACGCGAGGAGGGAGGAGCAGCCCGGTGCGCGTTTTTGGAGGAAGCGCTCCAGTGCCAGGGTTTTGGGCTTCACGCGCGTCGTCGGTGACTGGCTGAGTTGGTCTTGCACGTGGTTGGCCATCATGCTGACGTAGTGCTCGTCAGCGTCGCTCAGGTCGGCGTAGCTGAGGCAGATCTCTTTCTTGTTGTAGTCTTCTAGGAGGACGGCGTCGGGGCTTAGAGCTTTCATGCTTGCGTAGAATGTCTTTTTGGTCTTTGCGTCGGTCCATTGTCTGGACTGCCAGGTGTGCACGCGCTCAGATAGCTTGGCTTTGCGCTGCTGCTCTTGCGAGTCGATGTGCTCTATGGCTAGTACGGCTAGTCCTTGCAGCTCGGATACTGACAGCCGGAGGTATGTGAAAATGAGAGGAGCCACCATGCGGTTCCATGATGACGAAACAAGGGAAAGACTCTTTAGAGGCTGGTCGGATGAAAACAGATCTGGTAGAGAGGGTTCTTGAGCGGATTGAGCTACAGAGGGAGGAGGACCGTCAAGGAAGGAAATGATATGCTCGAGTAGCTCGTTGGGGAGGTCTTCGAGCTTTGTAGGCATCTTGAGCGTCTTCTGGGGTGAATCATGCGTGAAACAAAGGTTGTTCGGGAAGGAGTGACCGGATGATAGATGATGATGCACAAGAAGATGGGATAAAGGGCATCGGAAGCTAACGAGGTGGGGCATTCTCGGATCGGACGTTTGGATGAGGGTTAGATTTTAACCCTATTCAGAAGTGCATGATATTTCCATCTTAACAACGACAACGACATGGCGCTCTGGGTGGTGATCTGGATAAAGAACGACCGACAACACAAGCTGTGCCTACACAACATGTGAATTGCGACTTGAACAACAGCTTTCACATTCACATGAAACAATTGCAGCCTCCGGGTTTGCACCGAAGTTGGAGGCCCTTCAACCTCATCTGTATAATCCGATCGCTGGTCTGCGAACCGCCCTGTAGCTTTGCATGCTACCACAATTGAATAAAGCCTGGAACCACAAGCCTTGTGCAGGGTTAGATGGTATTATTGAATGCCCAAGCCCCAGCGAAGGTAAATGAAGGCTAATGTCGCACACAAGCTCCAGCAGGCCTGTAAAATGGTGCTGCTGCAATATTGACCGCGGAAGTACTGGTGAACGAAGCCTTGAGAAAAGGCTCGAATACCCTTGCATCGCTAGACAAGCGGTAACGTGTCTCAAGCTGGTTCCCCCCTTCGGACCCCATCTATGAGGGTAGGAATTTTGCGTGCCTCCGAATAAGAAGATGTGAGTCATTGTTCAAAGAGTGTAGGATGCTCAGAGGAGTGACTGATGAACGTATCGACAGTCGGGCCGTCCAGCCCTTCGAAATGTCCCAATATTGGCAGCTCGCTAGCCTAGACGCTAAAGAAAGATATGATAATCGTGGGAGCTTAGCGAATCCTCGCTGCCGTGGTGAAGAGCTGGCGATATTGCTCACCAAGGCGAAGTCGCCCACTGACGCTGTGCTGGAATCTGCTTCTGAAGCGGGTGAAGTGTATCTATAGTCAGTCACACACTGTCGCCCCTCAGCTATGTGGACTGACAAGTCAAAGCCTGATTTTGCACGATGTCGAATCGGGAGAGCGTCGAGCTGCATCGGGATCTGAGGAGAAGGCGGCCGCAGTTAAGCCACCCAGACAACATCTGCCGCTTGAAATCCTAGGAGGCGTCGCCTCTGCGCTTGCAACGGATCAATATAGACTGGGCGATCTCATTGCTTTCGGCCTAACGTGCCGATCTGCGTGGACGGAGGCAAAACGCTGCTTCAAAGAAGCTGTTAGCCAGTGTTCTGGGCGGTGGGCTTGCGACCGTATTGTGTTGGTCGGCGACTATCGTGACTCGCAGGATTACCCGCCCAATCTTCACCTTTCCGATCCCGAGCGCCTCGCGTTCGAGCCAGTGGTGTTCAGTGACGAAGAACTGGCATCTGACGGCGACGGGCAAGCAGAGCGAAATGAGACTGAGTACCCCACTTGCCTGTACCAATACGCCTGTGCAAACTACGAGGTCGTCGACCCTCTGCTGTCGATGGCCTTTGCATCTGACGACGTCTTCTTGGAGATCTGCCAGCTTCGCAACTCAGGCGCAGTCGCTGTGGGCGTCGCAAAGCAAATGCTGTCAATGGCGTTTCCGACATGGCACCTGCTCTTCCCCGCGCTCGAGGAGATTGAGTACGCTCTATGTTTCCCCGAGAAAGGCGAATATGTACTGTGTTCTGAGGTGTATAGACTTCACACTGAGTCAATCGAGGGAAATCCTGAGTCATCAGAAGACAGTCAGGTGTTCTACTCTCGCTCAAAAGACGTGAACTCCCGCGAAGCAGGAGAAAGCTTGTCTACTCTGCTGCCTGTTGAACCAGCGATGAGTGTGCTCAGGAATCTGAGCATGGTCGGTCGATGTATTCTTGGTAACCTTTGCCTAACAGATGACCCCAGTGGATGCCTGGAAGGAGGCCTCCGCGGCCCCTTGGCCGGGATCTCTATGGAGATTCGGCCATTCGCCGAAATCAAGGAATGTGATGGGCGCTGGAAGCGTCTCGAGGCTCGGGAGGCCTTTCCTCGATCGCCACGCGACCACGGTAGCATCCAAACATGCATCACCGACTGGCGTTATCCCGGCTCGGTTGCTTGCTGGAAGCACTCTCGATTCCAGGAGCCGGTGAGCGAGTGCGATCTAAAGAACTGCAGCGAGGCACTTCTAGATTATATGGTCAAGTGTGGAATTGGGCCATTAAGGAAGTGTGCTATATGTGTCGAATGATGTGGACGACTTCGTCTGTCAAAGGGGCAGTTGTTCGGCATGAACCGGCAAGCTCGCGCTCAGTAACAAAGAGCATGAGCAGTTGCAGGTTCCGGCTGAGCAGTGAGCAGGCTTTTAAATTGCCGGGTTCATTTTCGGCTGGGCGAAGCCCATCAGCACAGGCTGTGCCATTCAAGAAATAAAGGATTCCAGGAGAGCCTCCAACGCCTCACACGTAAGGTTTTTCTGCAACTCCCGCCTTCATGCCCCTCATAAACTCATCCTGTCGAGGCTGAGCCGGTCTTGACTGGTATACCTCTTCACCATGCCCAGCTTATAGAATCTTTCATCTCCAGCTGCAGTCCGACCGCCGATGTACCAACTCTGCCCACCGCCGAATGCATCTTTCCATGCCGTGGCACCGCTCTCTGAATCAATCGAGCTTCGTCTTGCTGGGGAGCACCGAGTCTCTGATGGCGTTCGGCTCCTCTGAAAGCTGCTGTGGCCCTGCCTTGGCGGTGGTGATAGAGGTGGTGTGTATGCTGGTCTTGGTGAGCGAGGCGGTGAAGTGCTGTGGGTTCTATATGCGGCCGGAGGACTTCTTGCAGCTTGAAAGGCTTGTGCGGCTACAGCAGCAGCTGTTTGAGATGTATGCGATGTAGCTTTCGTCGCAATCGGACGTGCTTGTGAGGGTGTCGGTGTTGGCGATGTTGAGCGAGTATGGGCGGAGAAATGATGAGCGGAGGACTGCGGGGTCGTAGCAGCAGGAGATGCTGTTATAGCTGCCGGTGCTGCCTTTTGAAAAGCGGAGTGTGCTCGAAAGGCAGAGAAGAAATTCGCGAAGAAGGGTCGGTTGGGCGTTGGGCCCATGATATGAAGTTGCTTTCTTTGACTTGTGCGATGTCGATGCTATTGTGCCTGAGCTGTTGCACTCCTGAGGATTCGGTTGTGTTGAAAGCCGTCAGACTGTGCGCAAACGGCCCGAAAGGATATGCCTTCTGCAGTAAGGAAGGTGTTGCGGTACCTGCTCGTGACAGCTCGCATGTGATGACGGAAGTAGCCGTGAAAGACGAAGTTCAGGCAGTCAGACGCAGGCAAAGTAGATTTTGATCAGTATAATGGGTAAAGCAACGCGATTACAGCCTTTGAGACCTCTGGTGGGAGAGGTGGAGGGATGGTGTCGCTTAAGAGGAAGAAAGAGGTAGAATGACATGTGAGCTTCAGCAAGCTTTTGTCATCCGAGAAACTCCGCCGCCAGCACCCCTCACAGCTAGCCTATTACCAGCCTTGGCGCGCTACCCCAGACACTATCACCAAGCTAACAAGGGATTCAAACTGTGTAATGTGTAGGAGTAGAGAATAATGATGAGAGGATATGGTCCATGAGTGGACATAGAGGACTGGTGCTGCCAAGATGCGAGCATGAGTAAGATGCAGTTAGGAGCTTCGTAGGCATTATCATGCGAAATCATGCATCAATTTCGTGCTCTCAATCCACATCCGCACAGAACGCATGGCCTGGTGCTCGGCCAAGGCAGCCACAAGCTTAAGCTTGGCCTTGGCCGGTGATCGTCCTCCCCTGACATCCCTCATTCTGTTCACACTGCTCTCGATCTTTGCTGCTCATAATCGACTACCTCAGTGCTTCGGTTTGGTTGGTGAGTGCTGGAAGCCACCGTACTTCTTGATGACCCGCTCGATGCCATCCATGCCCTTCTCGAGAGTCTCCAGCGTCGGACCGTACGATAGACGGACAAATGGATGACATGGCGAGTCGAACAGATCGCGGCGCTTGCTCGGGTTCAGATCGAAGAAGATGCCTGGCACGACTATGATCTTCTCATGCAGGCACGCTGCGAAGAAATTGAGGCCGTCGCTGATTTCCTCGGGCAGTCCGCGTAGGTCAAGCCAAAGGTAGAAAGTCGAGTTCGGCACGTAGGGAATCTCGAAGCCGATCTCGCGCAACCTCTTCACCACGAAGTCACGCTTCATCTTGAAATGCTTTTGCAGACCCTTCATCTCCTCCTTGACGCGGGTTGGCTCAAGCATTGGAACAGCAGCCTCCTGAAACGGGTGAGACGCGCCACCGTCAAGATAGGAGCCACACGAGCCAAGAGCCTTGATGAACTCCTTGGGGCCTACCAGCCAGGCAACGCGCCACCCTGGGAGACGGAAACGCTTCGTGAGGCCATCGATGATAATAACATCGTCCTTGTCCACGTCATGGATGTTGTCTGCAGCGGATATGACCGTGCCATCACAGTCGGTCTCGTAGTTGTAGCCGCCGTAGAACTCATCCATGATCAGCGTAGCGCGATCGCGACAGATGTCTTGAATCTCCGCAAGCATCGGGTTCTTGACGACCTGACCCGTTGGGTTACGAGGATTCGACGTTAAGATGACAGACGTTCCTCGGGAGATCTCCTCAGCAATCTTGTCGGGATGAATGTGGTATTGGTCTGCTTCAGACAGGGGCACCGGAATAGCGGCGAAATTCCTGAACAGACTCAACATCTCGTTATACGCCTATGGTTATCAGCATTGTGAAGACATGTTGTCGGTGACCAATACGCACCGTGTAATCAGGAATGAAGAAACCAAGGTAAGCGTTTCCCAAGACAGCAGCAATGCGTATCAAACCAGCACGACCACCTGGCACGATGCAGACGTTCTCCCACGTATACTGACTCGTCTTGCCCTTGCGGTGATGCTCGTTGTACAGATGGGCCACGGCCTAGGGCGTTACGTGTTAGCAGGATGCATGCTGAATGTTCTGCTTTCAGAAAGAGCGTATTTAGACAGCGCCTCCGTCTCAGCGACTGAGATCCCCACAAAGAAACAAAAGAGAGGCAGCGTGGAGGCTGAAGACTTACCTCGCGTAGTTGCCTTGTACCAGCCGTAGGAGCGTACTCACGAGCAGCGATGCTGACATCGATAGTGTGCGGTCTTGGCGCGATACCAGGGATCTCATCATCAACCTCAGGCGCACCTTGACCTAGGTTGGCCCACGCCGCGGGATTGTCGTTGAAGCCACATTGATAGGCTCGCTCCGTACACCAGATGACGCCAGTGGAAGCGCGTGAAGGATCCAAGCCAGCGTGCGGTTTGTGACCTTGATGTGCGTCACGGAATTGGCGATGGATTTCTGAACGGAGCTCTGAACAACGTTAAATGAAGCAATTATAAACACTGGGCGATGCTTGAGCTCACCAGTATCAGTGGGCTCCTTGAGGGTTGAGAACCTGCGCAGCTTGCTGGGGATGCCAGCTGAGGCGTCGTGGATGGAGGCCGAGTCCATCTCTGTATGCAAGCTTGGCCAAGACTGTCAAACGTGCAGTGGTACCAGCGGAGGATATGTCACGAAAAGGGTATGAAAGAGTGAAGTATGCAGCAGTTAGGTGGCGTGAGAGGGGTAAAGCAAGGAACGGAGGATGCGCCTACTGGACGATGGCTTTGTTATTTCATGAGTCGGTTGCTAGACGCAAAGGGTTGCATGAGGAAACAGCGGTGACGACAAACAGCACATGCTCTGGCGCCTACGTTTGCCGCAAGGCGCGACCAACACATTTAGCTAGCAGTGTCTTACTGTTGGATTTGTAAATGTTTGTGGAGAATGCGAGGTCCAAGTTGCCGTGAGTACGCAGTGGCCAGAGCATCACCAGCGTCTCGTCTGTGATTGGCCACTTTTCGCCTAGCTTCTTCAAAGGGCTCTTCCTCACCTCTTTACTCTTCCTCCATCGTCGTTGTTGATGCGACTTCTGGCCTCAACCTCCTCCTCGCAAGCTTGAAGCCGTCTTTGCACGTTCAATCGCCGCCACAATGGTATGTGATCGCCAAGCTGTCCTCCAATAGAGGTCCGAAGGCTCATTCGTCCTGCAGGTTGGAAAGATCGATGGCACCCAGGGCTTCCCTGGCTTCACGCCGCCGGGGCCTCGCCCGGAGTATAACACATACAGATCGCCGCATGGGCCACAGTATGCACAACTACAAGGGCCATGTGGCAGCACATGTTGATATGAGGACTGCAGATACAAAGTTGGGTTCAACATGCATGGTTTCAACCGGAATTCGATGAAAAACGTGTACGTCTGCAACCATGCAACACCTTTCCCACGAGCCACAAGTCATGTACCGCACCATAAATCGAGTGACTGACATGAAACATGTACAGCGCCCGTACTGGAGGACTATTCGGTGTCGCGGCCGGCATCGCTGCGCTTTACTTCTTCTCCGACGTACCCAAGGTACGAATCGATATCATGCAGAGAATGCCCATCATCGGCAGCCACTTCAAGAGGGAGATTCCGCCGGAGGACAATCCCTTCTAGACATCATGGGCATTGTGAGTGTGGGCAAAGCATGGGAATCGGCGTGTCCTATTTGTACATATGTGGCGTTCGGATTGAGGTCCGAAATCCTGCTCTCCGGATTGCAAAAGTCCTCTAGTCGCATCAAGATCAAGCGTCCGCGACATTGCATCTCATGGCTGCACTCAATTTGTGGGCAATCTACCAACGACCTCCGCCATCTCTTCGTCAGGGTATATTCGGAAACCCTTGTCCTTCGTAACACTCGCCAACTGCACGTTCTTAGAGTCTAGCTTCTCTTCCATGACCTGCTTCAACGTCTTGAGCACCATTACCTCAGCCTCCGGTAGTGTCAGCGATTTGTGGAACTCGTTCTGCAGCTCGGCCTGTGCGCCCTCTGAACCCGATCCGATGGCTTTCGCGTCGTATCTGTAGAATGTGCCGGATGGTTCTGCGTGATATCTGAGA
The DNA here is from genome assembly GCA_002989075.1 of Arthonia radiata. Taxonomy (NCBI): domain Eukaryota; kingdom Fungi; phylum Ascomycota; class Arthoniomycetes; order Arthoniales; family Arthoniaceae; genus Arthonia; species Arthonia radiata. The sequence goes on from PSQN01000017.1 coordinate 1,795,638, forward strand.
TACATTAGCCTTCCTTGTTGGTGGCTTGGGTCCACGCAGCGCTCACAGCGATGGTCCGTCTTCGTCATATCCCGCAATCAGCAGAGCCACGCCAAATGGTCGACTCATGACACTCTCCTCGCCTTCTGCCCCTTCACCGAACCGTAAAGCCAAGTCGCAAATGCTCTGCGTACAGCTCTCGACCTTCAAGGGCTCGTTGTAGTGGAACGCATGCGATTGCGACTCTACGCGCGCATGCTCAATCATGCTGCGTGCATCTGCTTGCAACCCGGACATGGCGCAGCCAATGTGTCTGTCGATCTCGACGATCTTTTCGACGGAGGACGCCTCTAGGAGTGTGGAGGTGACACGCTTCTCGACGCCTAGGATCACGCCTTCACCCGTTGCGACCTGACCAGTGTTAACGAGAGTCTGCTATCCAGGGTGCAACAACGAGTAGCATACACCAATAGCTGTGGATCCGAGCTTGATGGCTTCTAATGAGTATTCGACCTGGAAGAGACGGCCTTCCGGCGAGAAAGTGCTGAAGAACGATCATTAGCTGGTGCTGGAATTTGTTGTCGCTACAGACATACTTGATGCCGCGGTCTGAAGATCTAGGAGTCAGTTGCATGCTTTGAATCTTAAGGCGCACGCAGTAGGACATACCATATTCAGACCGAGCAATGAACATCCTGAAGACGAAATGGTTCGCGTGGGACCCTGAGATGTTATTGGAGAGTGAAGCTCTGCGGTCTTTTTGAGAAGCCTCAGAGATAGAGTCAGAGGGCCACGATGTAAAGCTCTTTGCTTTTTGAGATCGGAAATTGGAGACAGGCAGCGGAGCTTGCGTATCTCATCTGAACGAACACGAGAGGTGCCACTAGCGTCTATCACCAGCCACACACACACGCGCCACATCTCAAGTTGTGCAGAAACGCGCCCCACGCGTCAACCCACCACGACCGTCTACAGAGGCATTGTATAGCACGCCAGCAGCATTCAGCAAAGACAAGATTGTAAGACTCGGTGTCGCAAGAGTACAATGATCCGTCTGCACAAGGATGTCAAATTACTCCAGTATACGCGCCGCTTCAATCGCTGAACGCCGTTCCTCCACACAGAAATCGACAGATCGCGCACGACTAACTTCCGCCTCGGGTTTTCCGGATCCAAAACTTAGCTCTAGAGAAGGTGGCTTCGGCGTGAATGGTGCAGACAGAAAATCAGCTCGCCGTGAGCCCTTCAAAGCGCCTGCGCTGCCGACGCAAACAGCCAGGAAATCTCGAGGGTCACCTCGTTCTCTAGAGCATCGGTCGAGCTCCAGAAGAGCCGGCCAAGATGCTGCCAGAGGTATGCGAAACCACTTACTCCGTACAGGGTTGAACTGATGTTATTGCAGCAACGTGGAGCCCTCAGGCATCACTCGTCTCATCTACCACCGCACCACTCGCTTCACGAATATCCACGGCGCCTCTCTCTTGTTTAGCACCTGATGACCTCCAGCCAGTACATCTGTCTACCCTATCGCTTGCTGAGCAGGAACATGCGATCATTGAAGACATCTTGTTCGTCCTTATGGGCTTTGAGGGCCAGTACATACGCTTCAGCGATGTCTATAACCCCGCAGAAGAAAGAGAAAGGCTAGCAGGCCCTGATTTTGTGATTCAGCCGGGGCTAGATCCAAGCCTGCGAGACCTCTCATATTCGCTAGTCAGGATGGCTAAGCACTACATCGCGCTCGAAGCCTTCGTCGAGGTTCAGTCGCGTGAGGAATTTGGAAGAGTGAACCATGCGCTTTGCGCGGCCATACGGAAATTGCTCAAAGATTATTTGACGCTCATTGCGCAGCTCGAGTATCAACTACTGACCAACTCGTCATTCACATTGCACATATTGAACCTGCACACGAAGCAAACGAGCCATATGCTGTCGCATCTGTATTCGCTAGCCCATGAGATCCTAAAGAGGAATTCGATGCTTGAGGATGACTTGGACGAGTCCGACGATCTAAGTGACGTCGATCAGATTATCGAGAACCTCCGCGAAGGCAAGGATGCTGGAGACGTGGGTGGTCGCAAAGTATGTAAAGGTGGGCAAGTATTAGGTCTGATCACATCGAGGCTAGCAACACTCGCGGGTGACCCCGCCGCTCGAACCTTACTCAATACATTGTTGCGGGAAGCCAGTCGACCGTACTTGTCAATGCTGAACGAGTGGCTGCATCGCGGCGCGATACGGGATCCACATGCGGAGTTCCTGATCAGGGAGCAGAAGTCTATTCGCCGTGAGGGCCTTGAGCAGGACTATACGGATGAGTACTGGGAAAAGCGATACACAGTCCGTGAAGACGCGGTGCCTCCACAGCTCGCGAGTGTGAAAGAGAAGGTATTACTTGCTGGCAAATATTTGAACGTCGTTCGAGAGTGCGGGGGGGTGGACGTTGCTTCCACTGTGACAAACGCACCGCTGACCGTGGACGATCCGCGGTTTCTGGACAATGTTCAGGATGCCTACGCCAATTCGAATGCGCGTTTACTCGCTTTACTACTAACCACGCATTCCCTTCCCGCAAGACTAAGAAGTCTCAAACACTACTTCTTCCTTGACCGCTCGGACTTCTTCTCATACTTTCTAGAGCTCTCGACCTCCGAGCTTCGCAAGCCCGCCAAGGTGGTGAATACCGGAAAGCTGCAGTCATTGCTGGACATTGTTCTACGGCAGCCTGGCACAGTAGCCGCAGAAGATCCGTACAAAGAGGATGTCAAGGTCGTCATGAATGAGGTGTCGTTGACGAATTGGTTGATGCGCATCGTGAATGTTACAGGCCTCGATGTGGATGCCGGCAACACGAGCATCAATAACCTCATGACACCAGCTGTTCAGCCAGCGCCTACGGATGATAAGGACATCAATGGCTTCGAGGCTCTGGTATTCGATTACGCTGTCCCTTTCCCATTAAGTCTAGTAATCAGTCGGGTCACTCTGACACGATATCAACTCCTCTTCCGGTATCTATTGTCACTAAGGCATTTAGAGACATTACTGGTGGGCTCATGGACTGAACATATCAAGACTGCCTCTTGGCGACATCGCAGCAGCAACCCGCGAATAGAGATGTGGAAACGCAAAGCATGGACGCTGCGGGCCAGAATGCTGGTGTTTGTGCAACAGCTTCATTACTTCTGCACAGCTGAAGTCATCGAGCCAAACTGGCAGTCGCTCATGAGCCGCCTCAGCGAGCGCAAGGACAGTGAAGACGGCAGTCCAGGGACCAAGCGAACAGTGGACGAGCTGATGCAAGACCACGTTGACTTCCTGGCGACTTGTCTAAAGGAGTGCATGCTTACTAACAGCAAGCTGCTTCGTATCAACGCCAAGGTCATCAATACGTGTACCATGTTCGCGAACTATACGTCGAGCTTATCAAGATATTTGTACGCGGCCGATGCAGATTTGTCGGCGAGCGCGGAGACCAAGCCCGAGGCACCCACACGGGGGGCGTCAAATGCCTCGAAGACCGCGAAGCCGACCGAAAGAGAACGAGCGATCGAGCACGACCCGAAAAAGCTGGACGTGATGAACGACACGCTCGATAAGTACGAGTACCACTTTAGCAGGCATTTGAAGATGCTGCTGGATATGCTGAACTACTTGGCTGCTACAGAGACTGTTGTATTCCTAGGCCTTTGCGCTCGACTCAGCACAGCAGCCGAAGGAGGTGGACCAGATCTACCTACTGGAGCGGCAAGCTGATTGAATGGGATGAAAGCACTGGCGTTTAGGTGTGATCACCTCTGTTACGCGCTCATGAGAAACGGCTGGGTCATGTCTAGGATAGTGAAGGAATGGAATGTACGCTATGTGGTGAGCGAGATCTGCCGCGTGAGGGGTGATCCAATGACAGATGCCGCTCTTTATGCTACTAATCTAATGGGATGCGCATCACCACTCCAGCAAGATACGGTGAGTACTTTGGTACATCGCCGATGCGGCTCTGCGCTTAGTGTCTTGTTGATGTGGCGTCAAGTCAGATGACCTGAGCACGAGGTGGTTGAGCTGGCCTGGAGGCTGGAGCCCAAGTCTTGCGTCGAAACGAATGAGCATAGCGTAGGAGCTTCCTCTCAGCGACGCAGACGCGCTTTCCCCAAAGCCAACTCGGACCCCAAGGGCAGACGTCATTGTTCGCGGCACGAGTGTGCCGAAGCTCGGCTTGAGATGTGCTTGAATTGTTGTTGATGCATGCCTCCTCCTGCTGACGTGCAGATGTGTTCAGGTAGCAAATAGCAACTCATAAGGGTTTCTCTTGCAGATAGAGGAAGTGTATCTCCAAGCACTCCAGAAAGTGAGATACCACTTGGACCCTGGGAAGATCTATCCCGAAGGTGAATGTTGAACCATGGATGACAGGAACAAGCCGAGGTGGATCGAGTAATGATCCGCGGCCAAGAGGGTGCGAGTCAGGTGAGTGGGCTCGAAAAAGAAAAAGCAAGCCCCACGCACAATTCTTCCGTTCAGACGAAGGCACAACTCACAACATCTTCATCTTCACGTCAGCCGCCCAGTATTTAGTCAGTGGTGAACCTCACTCCTCAATCAACGCTTTCCAGCCATCGCCTTACAGTTAGTCGATTCAGACTCCAGCTGTTGTTGAGCACTACATCTCGACGCCACAAGCTCAACGACGATTCTGCCTGACTGTGAGATTCGACAGGGACTCTGCATCTGTCCCAACCCATCGGTATTTCACAACAGCCCGAAGACATCCGCGCTGCTGGGCAAACACACACAGCTTTCCCACCTTTTGTTACTCCTCTAGAGCTGCTCCTCACATTACACAGCTCAAGCGCCGATCTTCATCCAATCCAGAGACGCTCAGGAAGTTTCGCTTCTGCCTTTAATAGCAGCTTTACCGGACTGCCAACCGTCTCAGGTTTGCAACCGTAAATCAGCCGCCCATCAATTTCCCTGTCAGCCTGTCTCCAATTGTTCAGTTCAACCATGTCCAACTACGAATATAATCAGAGATCGCCCACATATTTTCTGGTTCCCTCACGGCTCTCTCGTGGTAACACAAACAGTTCTCACGATAGACCTCGCACCGCCCACGCTCCTATGGGTTCCTCAAGTTCGTCCCACAAGCGGGCAAGCCCACGCTCGTCAAGGCAGGCACCACCCCCGTTAACAAATCTGCCTCGATTCCACCCTGCAAACTTTGCCAACTATGTCGCCTCCACCTCATCGTCCACGTCCTCGAGCACTCTAACATCCCCAGAGTCACAGACGGACAGCCCCATCGGCCCACTCTCACCGCGTACTTCACGGCAAACCTCGCACCTGTCTGAAGCTCAACGGCAACTGTACATTTACCACAAGGAATTGTACAGCATCAACCGCTCCGGATCTGGCGCCAGCTCGCCCAGCGCAGCGTTCGCCCACAGTCGGCCAGCAAGCCCCAATTTGCTGCCACTTGCCAGCCCTGGCGCGGTCACGCCCTTGGAGCTAGAGGACAGCGAGCAGAGCGACGGATATCTCGTCGCCGGATTTCGATCACGCAACGCCTCACACTGCTCCCTTAAGGACGCATCCACGGAGCAGCTGCTCGACAGCTACATCTCCCGCGAGACTCAAGCGGCACGGCCAAAGCCGCAATGAGGATGGCTGAGCTGCTCATGCTGCGACTACTGCATTAATTGCTGCAGTCGCCAGGCTTGTGACGGCTCACATAGCGCTCTTTTAGGGCTGGGGGAAAGCAGCCATGTTGACGATACTACGGCTGTATCGATACGCATTTCTACTCGCATAGCGCAAAAGCGAATCACGATTCTCACCTCTCAACTCTGACGCTGTGCTTTGCTTTCTTCGCGACTGTGCCAAACTTCGTTTGTACTGTTTCGCCACCTCAACTGTCCCTCACACCCACGCTAGAAGGTCCCGCGCGGGCACAGCTCATAATGGAGACACGCCACCTTGCTTCCCCAGACGATCATCACTTCCCCATTTTTCCTCCGCCGTTCACACCCCTCCACTCACCCACGAGCGCCAGCACAGCTCATCACGCGCTTCTCATTCGTCCAGCACGCCACCTTTGCCCTGACTAAGAGCCGCATAGCCGTGGATAGCCTCCATGTGAGTAGGGAGAGTGTGGGGTAGCTTGGACGCCGCGGGTAGGCGCCATGAGGTAGAGTGAGTGGGTAGGTACGTATCTCTTAGAGGGGCGCGGAACGTGGAAGGTAATGACTTGCAGAGAAACCTTGCAGATGGCTGCTTTGGGTAGATATTCTGTTTGCGGATGACTGATTTGATAGATAGGGCCACAGCTGCAAGAGAAGGTGAATACGCCGTGCATGTGGTGAAGCGTTGTAGATGCGAGAAATGTGCAGGTGTGCCGAGGGTTGCATTTCCGGGTGACAACGTCGACGTGGACGCGCCTGAGTGATTGCTTGCTGGGGTATGGGATTTAGCATGCCGGTGTCGGCACGCAATCTATTGTCTCTATTCAACGCTGATGCATATATCGTTAGCACAACTTTTCGTACACGCTTTCACGCAACATGGCCCGTCGGCACCAGTCCCTCATGATACGGCGCGCTCTTCTTCTCAGCCTCTGCAATGCCAACGAACCGCCAGAATCCATCTGTCCTCGCCTCATTCAAGTCCTCATGCGCCTGCTTCAACAACCTCAACCTCTGCTCATCCGGCTGCGCCCTCCTGTAAAACACCCTCTCCCACTCCACCCCGTCCTCCTGCTCCTCCTTCCTCAACCCCCTCTGTGCCTCCTCAATAAGTCCCTTATTCGCACTCACCCCCTTCACGTCACCCCTCCGTATACTCTCCAACACCTTCCCCCACGCCCTCCTCGTCTCCCACGGATCCTGCTCCTCCACTGGCGTAACAACCATAGGCGTCAACTCAATCCCCTCCACATCAATCGTCTCCACCTCTTTTCCACTGCTGCACTCCTTCACCACAAACGCGCTGTTCCACTGCCCGCTCACCTCATACACCGGCTGCTCCGGGGAATCTACGTGGTACACCTCCGCGTGCACCGTATTCTTCTTCCCGCTCAGCCCTAGCATCTTCTTCCCCTCGAACTCGATCTTGCTCGTGTACCCCGACGTGCTCGCGATGTAGCACGTCCCGCTCAATTCCGGGTAGGGATGGCCACTCAACACGTTCTTCACGCTCAGACTCGGCAAACTCATCAGGTGCTCCTCCCCGTACTCCTCGATCCTTATCACCGCGTGACCTACTTGTTTCACGCTGACTCCATGACTCGCACTATAGGTAGTCTCCTGCGCCACGTACCCCTCCGCAGATATTCCCCTCTCCTTATTGTACAGATAACACGCCGTCACCGGGGGATGGTGGCTCACCTGCTCGGAGATCAGACGGGTGCGCGGCTCCGGGCCCTCGAACTCAGCGAGGAAGAGCTCGCCGAGAAAGGCGTTCAGCGGTTTCTTGGCGCCGTCTTTCTCGGTGCTGCCGGTGTAGGTTTGGGTTTTGAGGGAGGCGAGGAAGTTTTTGAGGACGGCGAGGGCGCGAGCGGCGGGGGAGGGGAGGGTGGTCGGGGCGAGGAAGAGGGGTTGGTGGCTGCACCAGGAGGCGGGGAACTCGGTTGCGGATTTTTGGGCGAGGATGAAGGGCGGGGCGGTGATGTTGGAGAGGTCGCCTTTGAAGGAGGCGATGGACTGTTTGTTGGTGTTAGATTGATGTGGTGGGGGGAGAGGATTGGGTGGGTGAGCATACGCCTAAGAAGTCCTTGAGCTGCGAGAGCTGGGACGCGGATTCGACAGACATGGTGCTTTGCTGTGCTTTAGATTTGCTCGTGTACGGCACGGTAGGATATGCTGCAGGCTGGGTGTGTCAAGGAAGATGTGTAATGTCCCGTAAGACAACGAGTCGAGCTGCACGCTCGGCCTTGCTGCAAGGTTTGTGCCTGGCCAAGCATCTTGAGCCTCGACAAGGCCACTTTCACGGCCTCGAGGAAGCGTGTTTGGCTTGTGACAGCGAGATGGATGACGTGCTAAAAACTTCCGATCTTAGCGGCCGCGCTCTCACGATCTGTGGCACTGCCAAGCCAGCTTGTGGCTGCCGTACAGCTGCCATGAAAGGCTAGCCCTGATTCTTCTCAGCGCTCGTCTTGAAATTGTGTTCTTACGAATGGCTGGCCACTGCGAAGATCGATGAATCAAAAGTGCTCGCGGTCGAGAGACAGGCTTCCCAAAGCTTCCACATCCTGCTTACCCTCAAGGCGGACACACGTCGGAGCAATATCCGCCGAATGACGTTGCACGCGGCAACCACCCTTGCGAAGTTCGCGAAACGGGAACTTTTGCGTTCGTGCAGCGGCTCATCCTTTCCTCCCATTGACCCTCTGCGCCAATTGCCTTCGCGGCGAGCGTAGACGCGGGAAGGGATCTGACATCTCAACAATGCTCTTCGGACCGGACTGGCGACCAAGATGTCCGATCTAGCGCAGCAAATGCTGGTAGCGAGGCCACAACACGGCAGAGACTATCGATCGTAAGCATGCCGGCAAACTGTTCCCCGCATAGTATGTCACCTGCACGGTGGTATAAAGTAATCAACACCGCCGTGTTCCGGCCTATTCTTGTTTTCTCAGCAGTAACATTATCATCAATTTGCTCCCTGATAATCCTTGCAAGATGTTACCCTCCAGGTTTGTCTCTGCTGCCGCGCTGTGGGCTAGCACAAGCTATGCTTATTTAACGGACGACGGTGAGGTCGTCATTCCCGGAGCGTCATCCTACAATGGGCTCAATCTTGTACCGCAGATGGGCTGGGATAATTGGAACGCTTTCGGTTGTGAAATCGACGAGGAGCTTGTGCTCAACACGGCGCAGAAGATGGTCGACTTTGGCCTGAGAGACCTCGGATATGATTATGTGATTATTGACGACTGCTGGTCTGAAGGTCGCAACGACACTGGCTATTTAGTCGCCAACACGAAGACATTCCCCAACGGCATGGGCCACGTCGCTGATGAGCTGCACGCGATGGGCATGAAGCTTGGAATGTATTCGTCAGCAGGTATCTTCACTTGCGCGAAGTATCCGGCCAGCTTGGGCAATGAGCAGAAGGATGCGAATTTCTTCGCTGAGAGTATGCTGCTAAGCATATCTGTTCTAGCGAGCAAACGCTGACATTCCTCCAGACGGCGTTGACTACTTGAAGTATGACAATTGCTTCAACCAAGGCCAATCGGGGACGCCGCAAATCTCGTTCAACCGTTATCAAGTGATGTCGCAAGCGCTCAACAACACTGGTCGTCCCATCGTCTACAGCATGTGCAGCTGGGGTCAAGATCAGCCGTGGGATTGGGCATACACGATCTCAAACTCGGACCGAATGTCAGGTGATGTCTACGACTCATTCAACAGACCCGACTCTTCATGCCCGTGCCAGACCAACCCGTGCCCCTGGCCAGGCTTTCACTGCTCCGTTATGAACATCATTGAGAAGATGTCACCGGTTACTCAGCGCACGAAGTCTGGATGGTTCAATGATATGGACATGCTTGAGGTTGGCAATGGAGGACAAGATGACAACGAATATGTTTCACATTACAGCATGTGGGCCTTTATGTCCAGTCCGCTGATTATGGGTACGGACGTGACGAAGCTGAGCCCAGCGAACCTGGCCATTCTTTCGAACCCGGCGGTCATCGCTGTCAATCAGGATCCATCTGCGACAAGTGGATTCCGCATTTGGAAATATTACAGCGATATGGCAGACGAGTACGGAAACAGCGACTACCAGCTGTGGTCGCGCAAACTTAAGAACGGCGACTACGCAGTCGCCATGCTGAACAACGCAAATGGCACGCTCAACATGAACGCCACTCTGGAGGACATCTTATACCTCCAGAGCCATGCTGGAACATCTACGCGGATTCCTCAACTCGACTACACATGGGATATCTACGACTTGTGGGCAGACCGTATGAGCAATGAAGACGCAGCGAGCATCCTGAACGGCACTACCACGGCCACGATGAGGTACAATGCGACGGAGACGAGTTATTCGGACGGTATCAAAGCCAATTCATCCGCACTGTATGGCTCAAGGATTGGGTCCGTCGAGCCTGGTGGGACGATCACGGCAGAGGTCCCAAGACATTCGACGGCCTTTTACAGGCTGAGACAGCAGGGCCTCCCTCTGTCCAAGAGGAAGATTGAGCTTTGAGCTCGTTATCACATAGCAACTTTTCAAATATAGAATACAATAATGCAATCTCTTATGCCAAAGTTTGGAAAATAGAGGGGTGTCGTTTTCATCTTTCGCTGCTTGTCAGGGTGAGGTCATCCTCGACTTTTTGGAGATTTTTGTGCTTATTCGAAAAACGGTCTATATCACGTACACTGCTTGTGCCTAGATTCTATTGTAACTGGTAGCCTGAATCAGTAATCAGAGCTCTCCAAAGAACAAGCGTGAGCGGCATTCATTCGACTACACCCTCAGTATGAGCGAAAAGACGCTCCTCGATACTGCGCCCTCGGATCCTCCACCAGCATATGACCCAAGCACGGCTTCACGACCACCTCCGGAGAAGTCTCGAGGACCTCCACCGAAAGGGGCTCCGAGACAGCCATTTCCTCTTGATATACCAGCTCTCAACGCTGCCCGCAGCAAGCGCACAATCCTTGCCAGTCAAAGCCCGCGAAGAAGGCAACTACTAGCTCAGGTATGTGCTCGACAATCTTACGCAGATAAAACGCCCGTTTTGAGCAGGCGCGCAGAGACAGCGGACAGCTGACACAGCTTAGGTTGGCCTCACGAACATCGAAGTGATACCTTCAGACCACCCTGAAAACCTCTCGAAAGACCTCTCACCCTTCGAATACGTCCTGCAAACTGCTTCTGCCAAATGCTTGTCCGTGTACAAGGCCGAGCTGAATAGTTCCAAGGGGGACCCAGATCTCGTGATAGCCGCAGACACCGTTGTAGTAGGATACGATGGACGAGTGCTTGAAAAACCTCGAAGCGAGAAAGAGCATGTCGAGATGCTGATGGCACTGCGAGATGCAGGAGCACAGCAGAATGGCGTGCGTATAGGCGGTGGCGGCATAGTCCAGGGCATGGAGGGACTGGGCACAGGCATGAGAGGCGAAGGCGCGATTGCTGGGGGCTCGGTGGGTTCAAAAACAGGCAAGACGAAAAAGGTGGACAATGAGCACATTGGGTGGCATCGTGTCTTCACGGCGGTTGCATGTTTGGCGCCTCTTGCGTCGGCGCGAGATCCGGGGTACTCCATGGAGACGTTGGTTGAAGAGACGGGAGTGAAGTTTGATCCCGATGTCACGGACGAGATGATACTGGCGTATGTCAAGACAAGAGAAGGCGTCGATAAGGCAGGCGGGTATGGCGTGCAGGGCATAGGCACGCTGCTCGTCGAAAAAGTGCATGGTGACTACAACAATGTGGTGGGTCTACCACTGAGAGGAACTGTCAAGCTGATTGAGAAGACTTTGAGGATTGCTGAAGATGAAAATGGAAGCGAGGAAGAGGATCTGGTAGAGCTGGAGGAGGAAGACTGATGTGGTTGAGCCAAAGGTCCTCGACAATATCAGTAATTGCCAGTTCATTTCCTGTACACCTTCCCCGCTGGCGACAACAACGTATCCAAACCTGTCCAACCTCGCGGTCAGTGTAGCATATCCCAGCGTCCAAGCGTCGCCGGATGTCTCCAGCCTTGTGGCAGCGTTTTCTCAGCCCATGGCCAGCCTCCATGACGAGATCCCAGGACACCGCCATCGTAATTAGTGCTGACAGCGAGCGCAGGCTCTCAAGCCTTCTGATACCCGGCAAATCCTGCTACAGCTTCACTGGGATTTATTTTCTCGAACAGGCTGAATGTGCGAGTACTCGCATCCATCACACTCTTCGCCAAGCGAAAATCACCTCGGTACTTTTCTGACCAGAATCAGCTCTCACACGCAGCAAGCATGTCCAGACGAATTGTACAGGATAAAGGCCAGCATCAAAGAACTTTCCGTTTTCCCTGCAGTACCAGAAACCCGGTTGCTTTCTGTCGCAAACTCAGAAAATCTGAAACAAGGAGTAAAACTCTCCGGAAGTGGCCAGTTCGCGGTGATCCATGATCAACTTGAAACCCTCCCCTCCGCCTCCCGTCACCCGCAGTGTTTATCGATCCTGGTTCCAGATGCCCCTTGAAAGCTACCAGGTACTGCAAATCTATGACTCGCAAGCATTTCAGGCATCACAACCTCACCATGTCAGCCACACCCAGTGGTTGTATCCTAGCAGTATCCAAATACGCCACCCTAGCCAGTGTTCCAGACAACGCATCCTCAAGGGATCGTCACAGACCCAGCGCCGCCAGCGCGCCCCTGCGTCGTGCAAACTCTAGACCGAAAGCAAGACCAGCGACGCCGATGGCGCTGCAGGCGACGTTGACGGCGACGAGAAAGCGCATGAAGCCGCGCAGGTCTCGGTCGGTCTTTTGGAAGGCGGCGTTGTCGTTGCGGCGAGGGAAGGTGGCGGTCTGGCCTGTGGTAGAGTCTTTTGGTGTGGGCTCGTTGAGGTAGGCGCACAGAGGGCCGTAGCCTTGCTTGACCTGCTCGATGGTTAGCAGCGTGAATTGGCAACACCGGAGCAGATTATCAGTGCTCATCAGCTGGCAGTCGATGGGTGGAGGGCTTGGAAAGAAGCCGACTCACGTTAAACTCCAGACACGGCCGTCCCTGCTTCTCACACAACCCTTTGACCCGCTCGTTATGCTCCGTATACTGGTTCATGCCACCATCCAGCACATCCTGGATACTACCTCTCTTCAATAGTTGTTGATGATACTCATCGAATCGTAATCGCGGCATAAAGAACCGCCACAACTTGTCGACGACTGAGCTTCTCTTTTCCTGGTACTCGGCAAAGGGTACGAGTGTCGTGCTCACGCTCTTCCACCATTGCTCGGGACTGTCGCGGACAGAGAGGATAACTTTGGCTTCGGGGTACGCTTCCAGTAGGTCTTCGTCGAAGTGTGGGACGCAAGGGACGTCCGATACGGCCATGCAGTGGCCGAGGAGTTTGTCCCAGTCCTGCATGTGGTGTCAGTGAGATTGGCGTGGAGAAGAAAATGCAGACTTCAAGAAGCGTGAAGATGAGGAGGAGCTGCTTGGGAGGTGTGTGTGAAGCGTTTTGTCCGAGTCTGTAGAAGAGCAGAGATTGCTTGGATGCTCTGCGCTGGGAGTGCTGCTTTTCAGCACATGCCGCTGTCTTTGCAGGCTCGCTGAGCTCCTCGAGGGCATTTCAGCGTCTAGCACACCTTGAGCACCGCAGAAGCCGCTCTTTGCCAGCCTCCTGATGTTCAAGCAAAGCTCCATGAAACCTCAGCCTGCCACAGCTCTCACGCTTTACAATCCAAGGCTCTTCAACCACTCCGCGCACAGCTTCGCCGCTCTTACACGGCAAAGCCATCGCAAAGCAGCTACAGGCTGTGCTCTTTCGTTGCTTCCACTTCACCCGCGCCAGCCGCTTGTCCTCCATCTCTTTTTGATGACCTCTGATGCACGCTCTTCAGCAGCACTGCCTCGCAACAGCGAAGGCGTAGAACAAAAAAAACAAACTCACCTCTCGTCCAAACTTCTTCCTCGTCCCCTCAAACTTTCCCTCAAACGCCTCGATCCACATATCGACATCCGGCGGATTCTCGCTGTAGATCGCAGACGCGTGATACACGTCGTGGTAACCTAGATCGCGGAGCGCCTGACGAATAGCTATCATGGCCTGTGTCAGTCTACATGTCTTCATCTTCCACCCAGCTTCACCCCCCCTTTTAGCTCCACCACCCCGGCCTTTCTCTCGATCGTCCTATGCTTCTTGCGAACCCTCATCTTGCGGATGTTTTTCCCAGATATTGGAATGTGATAGAAGTACTGGCAGTACTCACAACTCGTCCCCGTCCGACTTAACCCCAGTATCAACACCTTCATCGGCACGACGCGCTCGCACGTATGCCGGTCGATGTTCGTGACCTCGCCGCCCCACTGCGAGATCTTGGCGATGCTGCCGACGATGAGGGAGGCCATGGCGGAGAAGGTGTAGTCTTTGATGGTGTGAAGAGCGGAGTGCGTTCTGGCAGGTCGAATGGGAGATGAAGCGGTGGACATCGTGGGCAAGCGCTGAGGTGGGTATTATATATGCCTGGCTGGTTTAGTGCGGACGAGAAATGGGAGATTGCGGGCGTGATGGCTCTTTTATAGCCGTCTTGGCTTGCTTTAGAGTGCGTGAAGGGCAGGGATGGGTGTATCAGGCTGTTTTGACGATATTGCGGGTTGGTTGTACGAGAAAAGGATCATAATAGACGTGTGGGATGGTATTTGAAACGTTGCGCACACATAGAAATTTCAAGATGCATTGTAACGCCGCACGGTCTATCACAACGAAATGCCCACTCATAGCAGTACCAACAGGATATCGTCAACCCGCCCATCTCCCCGAAAGTCATACAATCATACCAATTTAATACAGGATTGCTCACTGCGCCTCCGCCTTCTTCAATCCCAACTTACTCTTCCGCACAATCGTCTGCGTCAACGCCAGCAAACTGGCGCTACTCAGCAGCTCCAGCACCTGCAGATTCGCGTCGCACTCCCTGACGATCCAGTTCCGCACTTCGATCGCCACAAGACTATCCAGACCGAGCGACGTTACGGATGTGCCTGAGTCCATGTCTTCTTTGGGTATCATGAGCACTGCGCTCAGCTTCTCTACCAGCGCAGCGTACAGGATCTTTTGTACGTCCTCTGGCGTCTCGCATTCTTCTAGCTGCCGGGGAAGCGGCTTGACAGCAGCGTTTGGGTCGTCAGAGTCGCCTTCGAGGGCTGCTGCGGCTTCGCGGAGGCGGGTGAATTTGGCGTCGTTGACCCAGAAGCTGTCTTTTGTACCTGGATTGAGGAGTCAGCACGAAGCGTTTTGTACAGTAGTCGCGGTGACAGCATTCGGGTCTCGGCACAGGTGCTTTGACGCAACGCCAGCACGCTGGCTGCTGCGAGCAATGGAAGGTGTAGATGCTCTGAGAGACTTACCTGCTCCGACTTTGAGACCTGTGATGCAGTGGCCGCCGCAGGTCTTGGCCATGGTACCGTTGATGGCTGCAGCGAGCAACGCCAGGACTTCAGACTCGTCCAGCGTCTCCCCGCCGAGGTTCTGCAGGACTTCTGACTGTCTTTCCGCGTTGTCTGCGAGATAACCAACGCCTGTGACTGCTGTGAGGTCAATGGCAGTAGCAGGCATGCCGAGTTGATTGCGGTATGCGCAGAAGGCGTCGAGGAAAGTATTCGCAGCTGCGTAGGCTGCCTGACCCCTGTTTCCGACCGCGCCGGCGACTGAAGAGAGGCAGACGAAGAAATCGAGAGGTATGTTGGAGGCTTGCAGGCTGTTGTGGAGGTTCCATGCGCCGGGTACCTTGGACTTGATCACCGCTGTGTAATCCTCGTGGCTCATGCGCTCGAACAGCACGTCTCGCAGGACCATCGCGCCGTGGATAATGCCGCGAATGGGAGGCATTGTTCGACATGTCTCTTCTATAAGCCGTGTGACTTGCGTTGGTTCGCTGATGTCGCATGCTACAACCTTGACGCCTGTACCAGATGCTCCGAGTGAGTAAGCTAGCTCTTGTACTTTAGCAGAAGCGTTTCCGGATCGCGAGAGCAGAACGATGTGCCGGGCGCCCTTCATGGACATCCAGCGTGCCATGCTTCGACCGAGACCGCCGGTGCCGCCGACGATCATGTAAGTCGCATCTGAGCGTAATAGATCGTTCGACAATTTGTTGGCGGTGGCTTTGACCATATCGTTGGGATTTGAAACAATCACTAGCTTGCCCATAGATTTACCTGATTGCAGCTGGCGGAAAGCGGACTCGATTTCGGAGATGGGGAATGTAGTAATGGGCTGTATTGGCTTGATGGTTCCCTAGTATGCTAATGTCAGTATTGCAGAGCATACACATCATGACCAGGGCACTGCTTTGGAACAGTTTCTGAGCAGCGCCAGCAAGCGGCACATTGTGTGAGTAGTTCCAGAGCAGAAGGGTAGAGTGCTTTTGGCTCACCTTTCCAAGCAGCGCGACCACGTCTGAGAGAAGTCGCTTCATGAGACGAGGCTTCTCTGCAGCGACGACTGTGAGATCGACTGATGCGAACGTAGCGTTGTGCTCAAACTTCGCCATCTCCAGACGAGTGTTTTGCAAGATGTCGCGCTTGCCTATTTCGATGAAGCGGCCGAAGTGAGCAAGACATTCCCAAGTCTCACGGAGGATGTCACCGGCGAGTGAGTTGATAACGACATCAACGCCCTTGCCGTTTGTCTCGCGCCGAATGGCAGGACCGAAAGATGCGTCACGGCTGTAGAAGATGCGATGCTCCGGGATACCGTACTGCTCCATGATGAACTGTTTCTTAGATGGCGAGCCCACTGTGGCAAAAATCTCAGCGCCGACCGTTTTCGCCAAGATGATGGCAGCCTGGCCAACGCCGCCCGCTGCTGCATGGATGAGGACCTTGTCATCAGGTTCAAGTCGTCCAAGATCCATGAGAGCGTAGTACGCTGTGCAGAAGACGACCGGCACTGTACAGGCCGATTCGAAGCTCATGTCATCCGGTATAACAGAGACGCTGGTGCCGAGACAGCGAGTGTAAGTGGAATAGGCTCCCTCTGACATTGCCATGATTCTGTCACCAGGCCTGACGTTCGAGACACTGTTTTTCGGATGTCAGTACGTTATGCATATCAACTAGAACTGCCTTCGCGAGCGTGTTGCAGCTCATTGCGAGCAACGCCAGTCGCATGAAAAATGAGCAAAACGCTCTTCAATGGCGCACAAGTTCTGACTCACCTTGTTCCAGTCCGTGAGATGACACCACTGCACTCAACCCCAATGTAAGGACTGGGCACTTGACCCATGGAGATCACAATGTCTTTGAAGTTCATGCCTGTTGCCTTGACTTCAATCTCAACCTATCATGAGGCTGTCAGCAAGATCTCTTGAGCGCGGCAGCTGCTTGCATCTGTTGCAAGCCATGGCATTCTCTGGCAGCGCCGGGGAGCAAAAGCGAGCTAGCTCTACTGAAACTCGGATCCTGCGTCGCGCAGGGGCTCTTACCTCATCAGCTTTCAATGGCTGCTTGTACCCAAGGTCGTCAATGAATTGGAGAGTATCGAGGGCTCCGGGTATTCCAATCTTCAACTTCAGCTGTCTGCAAGGCTGTGCAAAAGGCTGCAAGTAGGGTGCTGCATCTTGCGTCTCGCGGTGGACGATGTTATTCATGTCGTCATCATCAACAACGCGAGGGACTAGTAACTGGCCGTCACGCTCAGTGTACTCCATGTCTGATTCCGTCGAAGTCTGCAAGCCAGAGTGTCAGCACGCGACATGCGCAAGAGCGTTCCTAAGGTCCAGCTTCTGGTTCCACGAGGCACTTTGCAGCACACGCCGTCGCTCTGCCTGTCGAAACACTTTTTAAAGACGCGAAGGATTCGTACTCACCTGCTCATGGATCCAAGTGGCTCGCATGACGTCCATGACGGCAGCAATATCGGCTTGCACGTTGAATACTGGCCTCCTATCGAGGTCGAGAGTCACAAACTTCAGCATGGTCTCCGAGCGGACGCTGCGTGCCAGTCCAGTTACAAGGCTGAGATTAGGCGAAGTCGAGTACTTGTGTGCTCCGCGAACAACCCACAATATTCCAGCAGCTTTTGTGAGCATGCTTTGAACCGCTTTGAACTCCAGCTCTCCGAGCTTAGCCAGAACAGGTGTTTCGAGCTCGGATACCACTACGCAGACTTTACCGGTGGGGTCAGTCTCCTCGAAGCTCGTGATCTCGGGCTCTTTGCCCGTGGCAAATTTGATTGATTGAGACAGTGCGAAGACTAGCTTGGCTTGGCTGTAGACAACACCGACTATCACAACGGGTGTTGTTGCTGGTGGCTCGATAGGGGTGACGATTCCTATGGTTGTGAGGTTAGCATCTTCTGAGGAGCACGTACGACTGCTTTCAATGGGTCGAGAAGAGGCTCAGAAGGTCCACGCTGGGAATACAGCTAGGAAAGGACCACAGGATATAGATGCCAGAAACTCACCGTTTGCTATCTCGACTGCTGATGAATGTCGACCATGCTTCACTGGTGGCGTTCGGCATCCGTTCACTTGAACTTGGCCATTCACCAAAATGTCGCTAGGCTCGCTGTTGGACGAGGTTGGGCTCGAAGCCTGAGTGGCCATGTCTCCACCAAATGCAGGCTCCCATTGGACCTTGTAGCATAGCTCTCTGGCAGTTGTCGACCCTTGAGCCGCGGCGTCTAGTAGAGGCGTCATGGTCAGCTCCTCAAATTCGATGATCGCCGGCGCTTCGCTGTCCAGCTGGGTGGCCCAGAGGTCGAACTTCGTTGGGCGTGGCGCTGAAGCGTTGGGGCTCCCTATGCCAAAGACCTTCAGTCGATCGCCAGCTTGGGTGGAGACTGAACGAGCCAGAGACACCCGTTTGATCGAAGATGGCATGTACAACAGGTCTAAGCCCTGCTTCCTTCCCGCACCGAAGATCGGCCACACGATCTGAATGAACTGATCGAAGAATGCTGGATGTATGATGAGCGGTGTCTCATGTTGGTGAGGCAGGTCAGCTCGCGTGTTTGGGACAACCAGCTCTGCATGTGCGTGAGTATCGCTGCCTAAGCTGTGCTCAAGGCTTTGGAAGTGCGGTCCGTAGCCTGCGCCGACATTGGCGAGAGTCTCATAAAGCTTTGGTGTATCGACTGCCTCTTGTGACGTGCTGGTGGCCTCTTGCATCCTCTGTCTCAGCATGTCATCGGAACGACGTATCTGCCGCTCGCCATCAATGGAATTAGCGCCTCGCCCATTTCTGACGCTGACAAGGCCTCGGCAGTGCTCGATCCAACCCTTGTCTTTGGAGTAGGAGGATATTCGCCACTCATCCCACAAGTCGGAGTACCCACGCGTACCCTCGCTGTACGGCTTGAGACGGATCGTTGTCTCCACCTCAGATCCTTCATCGAGAATGAGGGCTCTACTGCTGATCACTTCCCTAATGTCAAAGCGGTCGAAAGGTGCATCTCGCATTTGCGCACGCTGTGACGCAGCTTCCATTGCCATGGCTAAGTAGCCTGCCATCGGAAACACGGTCATTGACTGCATCTTGTGCTGGCGCAACCAAGGTAAGTCGTCCAAGCGCAGGATGTTGCGCCAGATGGGCTCAAGGTCCTCAGAATAGTCGGCCAGTGAACCAAGAATGTCGTTTCGAGGGAATCTGCGATGGCAATGCCCTTCAGCGATTCTTGAATGATGCCAATAGCGGTTGTTGTGCGCCCATGGGTACGTAGGAAGATCTGTGAGAAGGCTGGGCACGCGGCTATTCTGACGTGGAAAGTTGATGCTTCGCAGGTTCACTGGTGCACCCTTCATGTATAAAGAGCCCGCCGCTTGGAGTACAGTCTCGTTCGCGTTCTTGTTCCTTACCAGAGTACCGTTGTATGTGACTTTGCTCGCTCGGTTGCCCACATGCTTCATGATATCTTTAGCAGGACCTTCGAGTTGAGGGTGTGGTCCGATCTCCAGCATCACGCTTGGAATCAAGGCGTCGGCGTTTTGGTGATTAAAGATGCTCTGTACGCCCTGGTTGAATTCCACAGGTGAAACAAGGTTGGCGACCCAGTAGCTTGGCTGTAGCTCTGATGCGTGTGCGATACGCCCGAGTAGTGAAGAGTGGAAGGTCGCCCTTCCGTCTTCAAGCGGACGAATATCTTTGATCGCTTCTTCGTATTCCTCCGCTACCTTTGCCATGTGGCTCGAGTGATAAGCAACATCGACGCGTAGACGGCGATTGAAGATGGACTTCTCGTCAAGCTGCGACTGCACCTCACTGATGGCTTTATCGTCGCCAGAAACCGTGACGCTGACTGGACTGTTAACACAAGCGATTGTTGCATAGCCTGACTTCAACATCTTCAACATAGGGCGGATTGTCTCTGCAGAAGCTCCTACAGCAAGCATTGCTCCTCGAAGCTCCGGGTACTGCTGCTTCAAGCTCACAGTAGCCTTACCTCTGAAGTACGCCAAAGCAACACAGGACTGCAAAGACAGTAGACCAGCGGCGTAAGCTGCTGCAATCTCCCCGGAAGAGTGTCCAACTGTGACTACAGGCTGAATGTTCCAAGCCTTGAACAGGCTGATCAAAGCGCACTGTATGGCAGTGCAAGCAGGTTGTGTGATCTCTGGAACATCGATTCTGCTCGACTCTTTGGGCTTGGCGAGTTCTTCGGCCAGAGAGAAAGGAGCACCAAGCGCTCGCAGGTGGTGGTCGGCTGCAGCCATTGCCTCGTCAAACTCTGGATAAGCGCCGAGCAGCTCTCTCCCCATGCCTGCCCACTGAGCACCTTGACCCGTGCAAACGAAACCGATCTTCGGCTCCTGTACGGCTCTTTGCGGGCTGAATTTGGTGCTAGCTAGCCGTACGCCAAGCTCATCTGACGACGTAGCTGCAATGGCGTATTTCCAGGCAAGGTGAGAGCGTCGCTGGCCAAGCGTGTATGCGAGATTACCAGAAAGCAGTTTTTCAAAGGCTTCAGGTCGCTGTTCCAAATAAATGCCAAGTTCTTTTGCTTTTCGGTCAAGTGAGTCTTGTGAGTTGGCAGAGAGCACGAAGAGCATCCACTTTTGGTCTGGAGCGGTTTGTGTCTCGGCGCCGTCATTGAGTGTTCGCTGGGAATTCGGTGGCGCTTTCTGGAGTACGGCGTGTGCATTGCCGCCACCAAAACCGTAGTTGCACACACTGATGTATTTCCTGCCTCTAGGCCATGGCCGTACTGATGTCGGGACTTTCATGTTCCATTCCGCAAGCGGTATCTGAGGATTCGGCTTCTCGAAATTGATATTGGGGAGTATGAGCCCTCGTTCAAGCATCATTGCTGATTTAATCATGGATACGATACCACTGGCACCCTCAAGATGACCAATATTAGACTTGAGTGAGCCGATGTAAAGAGGCTGTCGGGCTGTTCGACCTTGTCCGATGGTATTGTGCAAAGCTGCGGCTTCTATTGGGTCCCCAACTTTAGTACCAGTGCCATGAGCCTCAACAAAGCCGCAGTCACCAAGTGAGAGATTAGCAGAGGAATAGACTTGGCGAATTAGAGCTTCTTGTGCTGCTCCGTTTGGGACTGTTATACCGGCAGTCTTCCCATCTTGATTGACGCCTGTATTGACCAGGACTGCTCTGATCGGATCATTGGCGCGGACAGCTTCATCCAAAGGCTTGAGCAGCACAACGCCTGCACCTTCACCCCGCGCGAAACCACTTTGAGCCCGATGATCGAACGGAAAAGACTTTCCGGCCTCGTTAAATAGCTGAGAAGTGGACATAGCCACGAAGTAGTCGGGGAGAAGGTTGATATGAGCTCCTCCTACAATCGCCTGAAGATTCAAGTGTCAGCACAGTGATTTCTGAACAGCATTGTCATCAGGGTTTCGGGAGGCATTGTGGGCTTTCTTTCCACGAATGCCGGCGAATGGGCTCTTGACAAGGCCACAGGATATCATGAAGCTAAAGCGCGGACGCTCTGTACCTACCATTTTGGAGTCACCTGCTCGCAAACTCTGACATGCCAGATGGAGAGCCGTCAAACTTGATGAGCACGCGGTGTCAGTGGTATGTGAAGGGCCCCTTAAATCAAAGTAGTAGGAGATCTTGTTTGCTAGCATGCATGCAGCGTTGCCCGTTGCTTGAAAAGGCGGCGTTGTGTCTAGATCTCGCAGGTTGTTGAGCTCGTAGTCAGCAAATGAGCCACCTGCGAAAACACCAACAGACTGTCCAGCGATCGATTCCTTGGGTACGCCGGCGCTTTCGAGAGCCTCAAAAGTGCATTCGAGAGCTATTCGCTGCTGAGGATCCATGGCTGTTGCCTCAGCGGCTGTGATGTTGAAGAACGGCGCATCAAATGCAGCCAAATCTTGTGAGAGAAAGTGTGCGCCTTTGTTGTTGAAAGAGCCCAACTTCTGAGGGTTCGGATGATAGAAGCCGTCTGCGTTGAATCGATTTTTGGGGATCTGCGACCACCCACTTCGAGTTCTAGAGCACAGCTCCCATAGCTCGGCGGGCGTTGTCACATCGCCAGGAAGTCGACAAGCCATGCCGATCACAGCAAGTGGCATCTTCTCGGCATCGATAGTTGGTGAAACCATCGAAAAGCCCTCGGAGGCGGAGGTGGCAGGGGTAGCGGCGCCACTGGTCGGCGTGCTTTCGTTGAACCCATTTTGCAGGCCCGACAAGCCGTTCAAGTGCAGGCCTTGATTTCGATTTTGAGGAGCATTGAGTATAGGATGGCCGTTCGTAAAATCATGTACACTGTTAGCACCATTTTGGTTGCGATCAAAGCTGTTTGCTGCACGTGCGTGCGCTGCCCCAAAATCCGTATCTAGGAAAGGCATTGTCCCAAGATGTCGGTGACCTGCACTAAAGGACGTTTGTTGACAGGCCGACTAAAGGTACATCGCACAGAGCCCGCTGTAGGAAGTAGCCCGGATGAGGGAAGGGAAAGGAGAGGTCGCTGGAAGAAACACAGAGGATAAGTTGGGAGGGGATGGGAAAAATGGACTGCGAGCGAGAGAGACACGTTGAATATGCGTAGAAGTCAAGTTTTGAGGCGTACGACGTGAGAGCAATTAAGGATCATATTTCGCAAGAAGCTTGCAAAACCCTGATCATCCAATTCTCGCTATGGGCATGGTTGTCGATCTGGTGGCGGGCATGATCTGACGGTAGCACCAAACTTTTCCCTTCTCAGCTTTTGCTAGCGCAAGTGGATCACAAGATGACAGCCGGAGCACATGCATGATGGCAGTCCTAAGTTCGGCGCTCTGTTTCATACCTGTTCAAGTATATTGGCTGCGCCAAATGCGCGGATAAGGTATACCAGCACCAATACCATTGCCAAGCGCGATGATCGAGCCGGAGCTTGCATGAAGTGTTGCCTGGGACCTCGGATTCACGCGAACGTCGCAGATCAACAAAGCCTAAACCGAGTCGCTGTCACTCGGCGCTGCTTCAGGAACGTCTTGCTCATAGGCCTAGATTGTTAGGTGATGAGATGGTTTGCTTGAATAATAAATACCTGCATGATCACGTACTGCCAGGTGCTGCATGCATTAGCTAGAATATGGTGCACTTCGCATAAAGCTACCAATTGAAAAGTATGCGCACCTGTTCTACCAGAGCCGAACTTGCTACCATGCCGTCAGTCAGGTTTCGACGCGTTTCAGCAGGGGCTGATGCGTATGGAACGCGGCCGTGCGGCGTACCAGACAATGATATGCTTGTCCCCTGACAGATACATGGCTGGACCGAGGAGAGAGTCTGGCTGTAGACGGTTTGTGGAGAGGATAGAGTTCCTGTTGAGTCCAGAGAAGAGACAACCACGACCACGCCGTCCGGTCGATCGTCGTATGGACGCTATATCCGAATGCGGCAGTTTTCAGCCCTGCACCCAAAAGCCGGGGTGATGAGCACCCTTGTAATGATCCGCAGTGTGGAAAGGCTTGTCGGGATCATGGTACATGCTGTGCATCTCATCCCTAACCATGTTGTGCTGTCTCATCACATCGCCAGGACCATGCGAAATGTTTCACAATGTTCCCTTCGGCGACGGTCTTCGATTCGAGAACGAAACCAGGCGTGTTATCGCAGGATTACCAATGAGATCTCGCCGAGGAGTGCGCGATGCCTTAGAAAAGTAATTGGTTTTGTGGCGCTAATGCTTTGGTCGATTGGCGAGCCTGGTTGAGTTCTTGCTTCACCCCCGGCTCAAATATGCTTCGCTGATACTTGCATCCGCGAACATTAAAGAGCCTATCGTGGACTTCCGAGGCCGGATTGTTAGGGGTTAGGTGATGTGCGGGCCACTCGCTAAATCTTGACATCAGACGAACATGCCCTGTACAAGCAAGTTTTCAGCATTTCAAACGTGATGACCCAGCGTAATGGCAATTGAAGCGTCACGCCAATGTCTACTCCAACACCAGGGAGGCTGACCGTACACTTTGTCAATTGAACAAGCCTAGCATGACCAGACTTGCCTGATACCGCAGTGGTTTTAATAGCATTGGCACCAAATTCCTCATCTCAAGTCTTAGATCCAACTCCATTGCACTGCCACATAAGTCAGCAACGATTCGGAAAATCTTCGTAACCATGAAGTTCGTATGCCTTCACGGTGCAATTGGCAACCCACAGGTCAGAACATACTGATTGCCGCTTCAATGTACATTACCCGCTGACACTGCGTTCACAACAGAACTTCAAAGTCCAGATAGGTATGTAACTCTGGTGAGCGCCGTGAAAACGAAGTGACTGACCGGTGCCTTAGATCCTATCATCAAAGAATTGGAATCCGACGGCAGCGCAAGCTTCTTCTTCGTCCAAGGCAAAGTCGCTGTCCACCCGCCGGCAGGTTTCCAGGAATACTTTGGGCCTGGCCCGCATTGGCGCTTCCTCGATGATCGCGGGACCGCGGAAAAAGCGATGCTGGAGCGCATCCGTCAATTCCCAGATGCTGCCACAGCTGAAGATACTCTAAGGAAGCTAGTACCCGAAGGAACGTCTCGAAACGACAACATACCACCGATCAGGCCATGCCTCGATTATATCTATGAGCAGATCGATAAAGAAGGAGATGTCGATGGCATTGTCGGATATTCAGAGGGAGCTATGATTGCTGCAACGATGCTGTTTGACGAGGAGCGGAGATTCCAAGAAACTGGCAGACCGCGACGTTTGAAGGTAGGGCTGTTCTTCAGCGGCTGGCCCGCAATGGATCCCGATGAGAAGGGTGCATTGCTTGCAGATGAGACTGATGAGATGGTGCATGTGCCGTCCATACACGTTATCGGGTCCGGTGACCCCTACCTACAGGGCGCCATGGGGCTGTACAATTTGTTTGACGAAGACACCGCAGTCTTGTTCGACCATGCGAAAGGGCACACGATTCCAAGAGATTCCCGGACGCTCAAGGAGCTGGGAGACACCATTCGAGAAGCATTGAAAAAGAGCCAAGATTTCTGAAGACGGTATTTTGGTAGACAGTACGATTGGTGTGGATTATTTCTGTACATTATGGGGTAGCATTTCCACAGCGAGCTCTACTCTGTACTCCTACAGTCTGCGTGCAAATTCGAAAATGCAGGACGCAACCAAAAAGCGAAACGCCAAGAGCTTGGGGAACGCAGCTTCCAGATAACGTAGCACTGTAAACTGGTAAATGCGGGTATATCTGTATCAGGAACGATGTGACGACACCTCCGGATTTAACGTTGCTCCGCCCACGCAACCCATACGTAAATTCAAAGCCTGAGAACGAACTTCTCTCTCCACGATATCGACAAGCGACAACACCCAGAGCATCCACGATGCCTTTCGTAAGTACCCACAGTCCTGCCGCACGTCATCCAGAGCTAGGCAAGGGTCGACGTTCGATAGCAATCCGGCGTCGAATTCTAGAGGGTCGCGCAAGATGCTACGATTGAGATGATTGTAGCGCAAATTGCTGACCCGCGGATTCTGCTCAGACAAAGCTCGTGAAGAATAAGGCGTACTTCTCGTGAGTTCTGCTAGAACCTAGAATACTCTTACGATGACTGACACCAGCAAGGCGATATCAGGTCAAGTACAAGCGGTACGATGCTCATGCCTCTGCGCACTAAGTCTCCACACGTTGCTCATCCGTTTACAGCCGCCGTGATGGCAAGACCGACTACTACGCTCGCAAGCGTCTGATCGCACAGGCGAAGAACAAGTACAACAGCCCGAAGTACCGTCTCGTAGTCCGCTTCACCAAGCGCGACATCATCTGCCAGATCGTCACCTCCGAGATTGGTGGAGACAAGATCTTCGTGGCCGCCTACGCCCACGAACTCAAGCGCTATGGCATCAAGCACGGCCTCACCAACTGGGCCGCTGCTTATGCGACCGGACTTCTCATCGCCCGCCGCGCACTGAAGAAGCTCGGACTGGACGAGACCTTCACCGGTGTGGAGGAACCTGACGGCGAGTACACCCTCACTGAAGCGGCTGAAGGCGATGACGATGAACCACGCCGCCCATTCAAGTGTTTCCTTGACGTTGGGTTGGCCCGTACGTCCACTGGTGCTCGTGTCTTCGGTGCCATGAAGGGCGCATCAGACGGTGGCCTCTACATTCCCCACTCCGAGAACCGCTTTCCTGGGTACGACATGGAAGCGAAAGAGCTGGATGCTGAGACTCTGCGCAAATACATCTTCGGTGGCCACGTCGCCGAATACATGGAGACGTTGGCCGACGACGACGAGGAGCGCTACAAGTCGCAGTTCCAACAGTACATTGACGACGGTATCGAGGCGGAGGGGTTGGAAGAGGTCTACAGTGAGGCTCACGGCAAGATTCGCGAAGATCCATTCATGAAGGATCCGGACGCGCCCCCCAAGAAGAGCAAGGAGGAGTACAAGAAGGAGACCCTGAAGTATAAGCAGCCCAAGCTGAGCAAGGAGGAGAAGCGCCAGCGTGTGCAGCAGAAGGTCGGAGACTTGAAGGAGCAGCTTGACATCTAGGCATGCTAGGTCGACGAGAACGTAGTTCACCGTGTACTAGGTGGAGCTAGTTGGTAGATCATCGTAAGGTGATCCTCAGCGGCGTGCACACACAACGTCACAGCGATGCATTCGAAGCATGAAATGCAAAATCGCAAGACGTCCTCATCAACGCCTTATCCTTCATTACTCTACTGCAAACTTTAACGATGCCAGCAGTTGTTGTAACTTGTCTTGATTATAATTTGCGCTAAATACGGGTTTATGCAGCGGGCGCGCGAGTCATGCCGGGAGCGTGGCCTGTCGTCACTTGTAGCATGTGCCCGCTGCACGCCGTCCGAAGAATGCCGTTAGGTAGATAGTAGACAACCGCTTGCTCCCAACAGCTCTCACAGTACTCACATATCTCATGCCATATCGACAGGCATCTTTAATTGCAGCACACCGCTGATAAATGCCTTCCAGAATGTCCCAACCCGTCAGCTCATCGCGTCTCCGCAGCTAGCCGAAGGCTTGCGAGCGACCCCATAGTCTGCCTACCGGAGGCTTCCAATCTTCCTTGACTACTCGGCTCGAAGCTCTTTACGAGATGAGCGGTGTTCACCATGGAGTAGACGTTAGCTGGCTGCACCACAATAATCCTAATAAAGGTATGTGACGGATGATCAGCGCTTGTTGTCCTTCCACGAACGTTGGAGACTGAATTGCGCGACTGTTAGACCTTTTGAAGACGAAGAAATCTGCTTCCAAACTCCAGCAGCTAACGCCCTCTTCGAACGAATCTCAGCACGACGATCGCAAGCGAGAGCCGACTAAGCCCCAGCAGACCCCCGCCGCCAGTCCGCCAGCTGTACTGCCAGCTGTACCGCCAACGAAATCTCCCAGCAAAAGAATCCTTCGTCGTGGTACTAGCTCGGAGAAGCTGATTGGTGATGTTTCGTCAAGTCCCGAAGAAACCAAATCTTCGAGGCGCCCTGGATGGATCTCGAATCTCTCTTCGAGATTCTCTTCGTCTCAGGTCAACACGCAGACACTCTCTCCCGGGTCACCTCAACAAGTTATCTCTAGCCAATCTTCCTCCGCCGAGACGCCTCAGACCCAGTCTTCTCAAGAGCCTTCAATAAATGTGGCTGATGGAGCCGAGGAAGTCGAAGATCTCGTACCATACGTTCCACAGCAACCCAAAAGTAGCAACTTCCTTTCCAGTGCCATCAGACGTCTTTCATCATCTTCGCAACAAGGCAGACCAAGTTCAACTACACTGCAAGGCTCTACCTGTCCCCGAAAGATACTGAATGTCGACCGAGGGCGTGAAAGGACACCAGTCAAGGAGCTCGACCAGACAAAGCTCAGAAGAGTAGCATTCAATGTAGACGTTGAGGTTGTTGGGGTGTCGAGATATGTTGATTCCGAAGAAGCAACCGACCCGGCGGTGCAAGCCAAAGACAAGAAAGTACAAGCGCGCAGCGAAGGCGAAGCCTTGAAGAACCCCCGAGCGTACGAAGACAAAGCCGATCAGCTCAACGCAAGCCAGGGATCTGCACAGCGAGCAAACTCGGGGGGCAGTGTGGATGATATTTTGGAGGGCGAGATGCTCGCCGCCGCGAAAAAGCACGAGCAGGATGCAGCGAGGCAAAAGCGGCATGAGAAGAAAGAGAAGAAACTCAAGGAAGCTGACCTCGTCAAAGAGACTGGCGCAGATGCTACGGCACCCATGTCGCCATCGTTTGCCAAACCGTCAACGCCTCATGGGCCTGACGACACTGGTGCAGGAAACAAGCCTCATGATCGACCCACTACTGACCCTTTGAGAATGTATAGAAGATGTTGTCAGCTTCGAGAAGCCCCCGTGCTTAAACGTATCAGTGAGCAGCTCGGAAGAGCAAAACCGGAGGTGGACAAGACTGGCATTCTCGAGAACCTCGATTTGAACGGTTCACGACTGCAACTTCCAGATGTCGTGTGTCTTGGTGACTGGCTTGCAATCGTGCCTGTCAGACGCTTGCAGCTCGATAACGCCAACCTGACTGACGAGAGTGTACGCATCATCTTGGCCGGCCTACTGGCTACTAAACCACTGGATTTTGTAAAGCGCAGGAGAGCCAGATCAAGCCCAACTCGACTTGAGCAAAAGCCGATACACCGTACTCCTGGCGTTATTGAGAAGATCAGCCTACGCTCAAACCCGAAAATCACGAGCGAAGGATGGAGGCATATTTGCTTGTTTCTCAATCTTTCACATTCGTTGAAAGGCATTGATCTTGCAATGACACCGTTTCCGGCCTCACAGTCCTCTGTCATGGCACAAAGCGCAAGGGAGACTCCTGAGATGCCCAAATCCAACCCCGGCGACGTTGCGAACGTGATGTTCCAGTCCTTGTCGAGCCGTTCGCGAAAGTCAAGGCTCGAGGAGCTCATCTTCTCTCAATGCGACCTGAACGCATACACGGTGTCTAAAATCATTGATGGCATTTGTGGAAGCAGTGTCAGTCGCCTCGGTCTAGCTAACAACCACTTGAATCATGAAGCTTTGGGGCATGTTGCGAGATACATCAAGTCTGGATCTTGCAGAGGCGTGGACCTTGGCGGCAATGACCTGCGAGAAGCAACAAGCATCCTTACAGAAGTGTTGACGCCAGAATCCCCGCTGTGGGCGCTGAGCCTTGCCGACTGCAACTTGGATCCTCCGTCGCTGGCTCGGTTGATGCCATCGCTCTTACCCTTGGCTGATTTCAGGTTTCTTGATTTATCTCATAACCGTGAGCTCTTCTCCGCCACGCCCAACGCGCTTGGCACCTTGAGAAGATATTTACCACAGCTTAAGGCTTTGCGGCGTGTGCAGTTTTCCGACACTGCAATGCAACCTGAGCAGGCCATCGCAATCGCGGAAATCTTACCTGATATTCGTAACCTGAATCACATCAGCTTCTTGGACAATCCTGAACTTGTCAAGCTGGCATCTGCCACCGATCTGGCCACGCAAGAAGACTCCTGCGCTTATTATGCGTCGCTCATGTGGGCTGTCAGATTGTCTAAGACCATGCTCGCCATCGACGTCAATTTACCCACGAGCGAGACGAACGAGGTCATACAAGCCTTGGGCAAACAAATTGATGCTTACTTGTTTCGAAACA
Organism: Arthonia radiata; assembly: GCA_002989075.1. Classification (NCBI taxonomy): domain Eukaryota; kingdom Fungi; phylum Ascomycota; class Arthoniomycetes; order Arthoniales; family Arthoniaceae; genus Arthonia; species Arthonia radiata. The sequence continues at coordinate 1,825,368 of PSQN01000017.1, forward strand.
TAGATCGCTATACCTCCGTGGATGCTGTATCTGCCAAGGATCCCTCAAGCTTGATTCCAGATAAGGTTGAGCCTGGCAAAGAGGTTCCCGTTCCCGAGGTACTTGATCACCTGGTCGGGCACGACGCTGATCCTACCGCAGCTGCACCGCAAGACGCAGTGGTTGGACCAGACCAAGATTACATTGTCGGTGGCACTGGCGTTGTAAAGGCGCTGAGCTACGTGCTCAGCCAGAAGTCTGCGGACTTAAGACGCGCGTCTGGCCAGGTCACTCCAACGCAAGATACAGTGCAACAAGAGTCTGGCAAAGCCAAGGCGCGTGACTTGTCAAAGAACATGTTGGGCAGTGCTCGCAAGATTCGCACAAGGCTGCAATTGGCGATGCAAAAGGAGCAGCACAAGGACGACGAGTTCATGATGCGTAAGTCATACTATGCTGTCCAAGCGTCATCTGAGTCTTCTAACCGATACGCAGGCCGTCTACAATTCCTCGATCATACTCTGCAATCAATGATATCACGCTTCGAATCAGAGTTCCCTGAATGTTGCGTTACGAAATCGATCCCGCCACTATCGAATCTGCCATATCCTTTCTGTGGAGTTACACCAGGCTCTCCGCGCCCGCAAACCGCGGACGCAACGTTAGCATCGAACTCCGATGGAGGGCCAGAGCCCATTGAGCCGCCTGCAGAAGAGGATCTTCAAGATGCCACGGAAGGCGAGAGCTTGGTCCGATCACGGTCCAATTCAAACGCCAGCACAAATGCTGCCAGTAGCGACACAAGCACAATAAGTGGCGTTGCAGAGCGAAGCAGACCATTCTCAATAGACGCAAGTCAGCTTCCGACGCTTATGAACCGTAGGGATAGCGACTTTCCTCAGCCAAGCTCGCGACGCACATCAACAGCTAGTCTTGCGGCGAAAGCTCAGACGCTCGAAGAAGGCCAGATGCACAAGTTTGGACAGAGGGTGCGTCGAGACGTGCTGCCTCCTAGTGGGACGGATGATCATCTGCACAAGACCACATCGCGGGACCCCGCTGAACCAGAGCATCTGCAGGCGCTGAGACAGCGACTGGAGCAGCTGGGCGGTGATGAGATCAGAGAGAGTGTGCTCGACATCGGTCTGGAGGCCACTGTCAAGAGATGGGGTGAGGAGAGCGAGCAAATGCGGAGGGGTAGCAGTCCGGCCTAGTATGCCAGTACTGAAGTAACGAGTTTCTTCTTGGCTATGACCAAACGTTCGGTGGGAAAAGGATGAGAGATACCCAGCTTATGATCGGCAGGGGCTGCCTATTCACCATGGTGGGCGTATGAATATAATGTATTTACGCATAGAATCGCTGCCGTCAAGGCGTTGAAGTTTGACCCCGAGTGCCCGACTACCTTGGCACCTTGGGAGAACCTTCAAATATTTGAAACCTTACCTAGAGAGGCAATTTATCTATCGTGATACTTCTAGGGTCCAGAGCTATGATGACGAAACGCCTCGCCTGAGGACCGCTGATAGTCCATCTCAGTCTACTTAACTCGATATCAAGATTGCCACGCAGTGACTGAAATTCCAACGGCAACAAATATAATACTCAGAATGGCATCAATGGCACCAAATACCTTTCGCAATGCCGCGCGACTCTGCTGTCGACGAAGCGCCAACGCCGCTCGCACATCATCCAACGCGCCTTTCGCTCGCGCCTGCGTTCATCAACCTAGACAGCAGCGAAGACAATACGTCTCATCAACTAAGCCCGATCATGCCACAGTCAATATTGACACCGCCATCAAAGCCGATCAAAAGGCTTTTCTGTCGCAGACAGGCAAGAAGCCACAAGACACAGAAATGCCATCTACCGGCATGTCTGGTGACGTGATGATGTCGCCTGCTGCCGGTGTACTCAAGCAAGCTACGGTGATGGACGAGGGTACAAGACCAATTTACCTTGACATGCAAGCGACGACTCCAGTCGACCCGAGAGTGTTGGACGCTATGCTCCCGTTCCTCACAGGCCTCTACGGAAACCCGCACAGTCGAACCCACGCTTATGGCTGGGAGTCCGAAAAAGTTTTGGAGCAAGGAAGAGAGCACATAGCAAACCTCATTGGCGCGGATCCTAAGGAGATCATCTTTACATCCGGTGCCACAGAGAGCAACAATATGAGCATCAAGGGCGTGGCGAGGTTCTTCGGACGTGGTGGAAAGAAGCGACATCTCATCACATGTCAGACAGAACACAAGTGCGTGCTGGACTCATGTCGGCATATGCAAGACGAGGGGTTTGAGGTCACGTATCTGCCGGTCGGCAACAATGGACTGATCGATATGGAGGAGCTGGAGAAGGCCATACGGCCAGAGACAGCACTTGTCAGCATTATGACGGTCAACAATGAGATCGGTGTCGTGCAGCCTGTCGAGGAGATCGGCAGGCTGTGCCGAAGCAAGAAAGTGTTTTTCCACACAGACGCAGCACAAGCTGTCGGGAAGATCCCAGTCGATGTGAACAAGATGAATGTCGATTTGATGTCACTATCAGGCCACAAGATATACGGACCGAAGGGTATTGGGGCTTGCTACGTGCGAAGACGGCCAAGGGTGAGGTTAGACCCTATCATCAGCGGCGGTGGACAAGAGCGTGGTCTAAGGAGTGGGACCCTGGCGCCGCCACTTGCGATCGGTATGGGCGAAGCTGCACGGCTGTGTATGCAGGAGATGGAGGTGAGTCTTTACACCCGCTTGAAAACCCACCCTATTCCAAGGCCATCACGATGATGATCCGCTATACACATGCATGGCTTTCTGAACAGCGCGGGACAAGTCCCGTTGCTGTTTGTTGTTACACAGCAAGATTTCTGAGATTTGTCAATTACGCTCACTTCTGCATATGAATATGGGACATCGCGCTAACAGTTTTCCGCAGTATGACACCAAACGCATCTCTTACCTCTCCGACCGCTTGCTCTCGGGCCTTCTTTCTCTCGACCACACGTCGCAAAACGGCGATCCCGAGCGCTACTATCCCGGCTGTGTCAACGTATCTTTCGCGTACGTCGAGGGTGAATCCTTACTCATGGCACTCAAGGACATCGCCTTGTCATCAGGCTCTGCGTGCACTTCTGCTTCTCTCGAACCCTCATACGTCCTCCGAGCACTGGGCAACAGCGACGAGAGCGCACACAGCAGTATTCGCTTCGGCATCGGCCGCTTCACCACAGAGGACGAGATTGACTACGTGCTAAAGGCGGTGAAGGAGCGCGTGACCTTCCTCAGAGAGCTGAGCCCGCTGTGGGAGCTTGTGCAAGAGGGTGTGGATTTGAACACGATTCAGTGGAGTCAGCATTAGATATCGCTAGCCTCTATGGCACGCTCTGGGAGCGATGGGCGGTGCAAACAGCTTTGTAAGTCTTTATGAACTTTGACTGCAGGCTAGTATATATATTTCTCTACGCGAGTCTCCGGATCTTGGTAGGATGGTCACGTGCGCCGAGCCTCCGCCAAGCAATCGTAATCTCAATCCAACATTCCCGACATGCAAATGGACTCATTCTTGAATCATAGCGATTTGTCGCTCAAGGCATGAGACAGGAGACGGAGCCTGCCAATCGTTTCAGCTTGCGCATTGCTTCGCGGAGATGAGCCGTTCGAGGACGAATAGGGGCTGAGTGCGACGGGTCGTCGATAGTTGTTGCCAGCGGCTTGCTACATGTAAGGTACATGTAGCACGCGAGAAGCTTGTTATTGCCTTTAAACGGGATACGGTCCCTCAGCGTGTACTCCGTAGACCCTGGGAGAAGGGGCCACATCTAGCCTGGCTGCCTCGCTTCCGCTCTGCCGCCTGCGTCGGCGGCAGACCCATTGAAGTCTATATAGCTGCCTCTGTGCTCGTCGACTTGACTTCGAGGTCCGTCCAGCGATGGCTAGCTTCACACTGAAGCAGCCAAGACGCTCTGACTATGACCTCGTTGATGAGCATACCCCTGGACTGACGCTGGACGATTTACGCGCCGAGGGACTTGCGGCCGATACCAGCAAGGACACAGCATGGCGAAAGTATTTTCGATTGTCTAACGAGAGAGACACCCAGCCCAAGCCCAAGCGAGCAGCAACGAAATGGCCTGGATGGCGCCAATTGATATTGTCAGGAAGCGTATTCACTACCTTCGTCCTTGTAGTAAACATCGGACTACTGGCAGGCGCTGCAAATTCCAAAAAGATCAATGGCGCTCCAGGGAGGACGGGCGACGCGCTCGCTCTATACGGGGGCTCATGCAACACTGCGTCGAGGATCTTCACCGGACTGCATTTGTTGATCAACGGCTTCGCGACCGTCATGTTCACCACTTCCACCGCCTGTATCCAAATATTACTGGCTCCCTCCCGCGAAGACATTGATCACTGCCATGCTCAACGGCGGTGGTGTCACGTTGGCATTATCAACTGGCGTAACATCAAGCTTGTCCCGCGCCGCAGGGCTTGCCTCGCCGCAGTGCTTGTCATCAGCTCCTTTCCGTTGCACCTCTTGTGAGTCTCGCGGTCAGTCATTCGCAAATCTCTGAAGTACTCAACGTCTGTACAGCTACAATTCTTCGGTCTATCTTTCGCGAACAACAGTCAACTATTCTGCAACGGTAGTCGCACAAGATTTCTTGCCAGCAGGGTCCTGGAACACCACTTTGGACTACATACCCTATGGCGACCTCTTGCATGGCGACCTCGTTCAAGAAGCGAACAAACTCCAGACTCCAGCAGCAGAAATGTCAGACATCCTGCAGACTTTTCAGCAAGACGCAAATCGTTTAAGTAGGATGGGAGTCAAGGAATGCGTCTCAGCGTTTCAGTCGGATATTATGTCCGAATACGCAAGCGTGATACTCATCTCCAACGATAGCAGCTCTCTACAGTCGGGATGGGCCTCCTGGTCAAGAGACATACATCGCATCGAGTCTCTTCGCTGGCCTTGCTTTGGCAATGCATCCGCGGACGGCAATTGCGAGCCTCTGAGGATGGACCCAACCCAGTCATGGATGATGCAGCTCCCTGGTGCAAGCAGTCCTGCCACTGGCACAGATTCAGACAGATCACACTTCGTGGCTATCGATCACTGCTTGGCGCTGCCGAGTCCAGGAACCTGCACAGTCAATGTCAGCCGCACAATCATGAGCGTTGTTATCGTCACGACATTGATCAAACTCTCCTGCTTCAGTTGGATGCTTTTCATGGCAATGCATGAACCACTCGTGACCATCGGAGATGTGATTGCCTCGTTCCTCGCCAAACCAGATCCAAATACCATCGGCCAAAGTTACCTGAGTTACAAAAATGTACATGGCGGTACGTGGGAAGACCAACCAAAGCAAAAACCTCCAAGGTGGACAGACGATAAGCACTTTTGGATCAACGTGTTCGATGGGCCGCAGTATGGTGTGACGGTGTTGTTGTAAGTTGTATTTATATACTAAAAATCACGCACTAAACCCCACTTTAGAATGATTGTGAGCATCGGGTGTGGCGGATATCTATGCTACGTCCAGGAAAGCAGCTACTTTAGATACCAGAGTGCTTCAAATATTGGGCTACCGAGCTCGAGCACGTCATTCGTCGGCAGCCGTTTACTTACCGCTCTGCCTCAGATACCTGTTGCAATCACAAACATCCTTTACAACAGCTCTTGGTCCACCATTGCGCTTTGTGCAGAGTATCAGCGCTACGCACACCGACGTCGCGGGTTGCGCGTCTCCGCACGCCGCGGCGGCTTTCAACGAAGCACCTACCGTCTTTCCATGCCTATCCGCTACGTCATCCCTCAAACAACCGCCTGGGCCACAATGCACTTTCTGCTCTCGGAAACATGGACGTCTTCGATAACGAATGTTCGCGATGCCCTCGGCCGCAGTACGGACCAGTATCTGTCTACGTATCAGTGGATGTCAGGGACGTGGCTAGTCGCCGTCGTACTATACAGCCTTATGTTTCTAGCACTGGTGGGACAAGCGTTGCGCAAGTACCGAGGCGACATGCCCTTGGCGAGTACCTGCTCGGCTGCTATTAGCGCTGCGTGTCATCCACTGAGCACCAATGGTACCGAGACGTCCGCAACCGACGCTGTGCAGTATGGCCATAATGAGGGATTGTCGACCGAGGGTGCTTATCGCGCCGCTTTCTCTGGCGGCACCGTCGGGCCGCTTATGTGCGGCGTGAGGTATCAGTGATAGAGCGGCGTCTTTTAAAGGTAGACATCGCATGGACCTGACTATGGTTAATGAGACCTGCTGGCGCTCGTTGAGAGTGTGATCTGAGGCGGTGGTGGCAAGGCAATGCGTCGCCTTGCTTTAGCAACTGTCGACCATTCGAGCAATTCCTCAGAGTGCCGAGTTCTGAAATGCCACAGAATTGCATCGAACACTTCAACCCAAGCCCTGGCATTGCAAGCACGACAATACGAACCTTGACCGTCGGCTGACGCACAAATGCTTTCTGAAACAAATAAATTACTGCTACAGGTCAGTCCTTTGCAGCGGCGAACGCTAGTCTCGAATCTCTTTTCGTCTCGTCCGCGTCAAGAGCACAGCACATCTTTAACCAATGCTCAAAAAACGAGCGGACCAGTGACAGATGGTCGCTTGTCGAACTGATGGTCTATTCGAGGACGTGCCTGCACGTGCAGTCTTGCTATTAGAAGCTCGGAGATCTCCAGCAAAAGCTCAAACGTATAAGCATATGGGCCACCTTCATCCACCGTTCTCCTTCCTCGTCTCGAAGCTGGCCAAAAAGCAAAAATGTACACAAGGAAGGATTCCCACGTCGTCACCGACCGTAGTACTAACTTCCCGGAAAGCTGCTTGAATAGGGGAGAGCGGACGGGATCCCTTAGGTGCCAGCGTCCTGTGTGCGTACGTATCAAGCGTTCGAAATAACAAAATATCAAGATTATTAAACCCGTGGTGGGGAATCGTGTATGTCTGCGTCTAGTAATTTTGCCCATCGAGCAGACCGTGGCGAAGTATTGTCTGTAGTCTCCTGTACAACTTTTTACGACTTCGCGACGTGCATGCTTCGGTGCATAGCATTGTTGAATACCGGAGATTTGATCGAAATGGGGAGCTTGGGGTCAGTAAGAGACATGCTCCTTCTCACTGATTAAAGATAGTGCCACTGCTTCGTGTCAATGGCAACTTACTGAAATTTTACCCGTGATGCGGCGTGCTGGACAAGACCTCTGCTCCTCCTCGTTCTTGTTGATGCAAACTACTCGGTCATTTTCATAACATTTGTCCTCTACGTTCTGAACGTTTATGTCCCGAACGTTTCTGAGCAGCACCCGCTCCACGAAGGATGAGCGGCTCAAAGGCCTGTAAGACACGGTAAAGCTGTCTGATTGACATTCGTAGGACAATGTGAGTTGGCATGAAACAAGTTTCTGCCATGGCGTAGAGCCAAGACGAGGCTGTGCCGGTGGGGCCACGGAGTATAATTTCCATGGACTCCTTCTAGATGATCGCCTCTTGAAACATTCATATGGAGACCATGTGATCAAAGCTATTGCATACTCCCACTATCATCACAAAATAAACGTTCGCAAGCTTAGCTTGTCACACAAACAGAGAACAGATGATCAAGGAGTCACGAACAGAAGAGAGCTATGAGGAAAATTCCTAGTGCGGCCATACAGCCCTCATAGTAAACGACTCCTCGGCAGCTTGAGTCTTGACCAAGCGAGCATGAAGGACCTGATTCATTCGCGAAGGATGAGCCTGATTCTGTCGATGGGTGCTGCCAGAAGGCTCATGGTCTCAAGAACCTACGCAAGGCGCATTCAATTCTGTGTGAAGCAAGCGAGCTATAATTGGACTGCTACTCGCCAAGAGGATGCGATCCTGTCTACGGTGCTCCTTTCATCCAACGGCGTCGAAACGATGCGTTTGACTGTCTATGCCGCAGCTTTACCGCTTGCAATTTTCGAGCAAGCGAACTCTGCTGGGGCAACCACGACATCACGTAGACGCAGCCTTGCCAACGTCTGTTGCAAGATCGGCGGCGTCGGACAAGCGTATCTGGCCTTCCATGCCATCCTTTGACCGCTTGCGATAGGCTAGGAAGCTGGCTTTGCGGTAGCGTGCACGAGATTGCGAAGACGTGGCACTGAAAGTCGTACCCGTTGACGTAGATCACCTCCGCGAGGCACATCTGACCGTTCACGGTCTGCAATCCTCCGGAGCCCAACGAAGAGGCCAGCTTTGCAAGATTTTCATGTGGCCACATCGATCACGAGGGCCAGCGACGACACGTATACATATTACTAGCCATCGCGAGAGCGCCGCTGGGGGTACATAAAGGGCACCTGTAGTAGCGATGAGTTTCTTATTCCAACACAAACACACACACACACACACACACCAGCACCACAGCTAATTACTCAGAGGCAATAAACCACCAAACGTTACCACCACCGTCACCTCACTCATCGCAATGGTCAGCCTCTCCGACCTCAGTAAGCGCCATTCCAACGCCAAAGCCGCGCATAGTACAGCTACGGCCACATCATCGCGCTGAAACGACATGATCAAAAATCACGACGACCCACCCGATCAATGGCATGATAGCTACCAAACTGCGGAGCGGGAGGTGAGCGACAAGAAAGCGGAGATCGAAAAGCTCGAAAGGGAAATCAAGGAGGCGTAGGTCGCAACTGTAAAGCTTGCGCACCTCAACAAAGTAACTGACTTTGGACAGCGAGAAGAAGGAGGCTGCTCAGAAGGGCGGCGAGGGCTCGAAGTCGAAGGGTCAGAGCTCGAAAAAGTGAGCTGCTCGTAAAGCGCTCGGGCAAGTATACTGAGTGGTGTCGGTGGCTTTGCGTTGACCTCAGGCTGGTGCTTGGATAAAGCGAGGGAGCGGAGGCACCGCTGTCTGGCTTGAAGCCCAGCTGAATCACATCCGCTTATATTTTACTTCGTCTGGATGTTCCGAACTAGATGTTCTTGCTTGCGTTGTGAGGCTTATCCGTGAGCGCATAAGCTTTCCAAGCATATTTCAAGGCTGGATGAAACAGGTCTCTCGGCACGTGTAAGCCAGTACACGGTGCTCACCAACAGTCATGCTTGCTTTGACTTCACTTTCCTATGACAACTCTTTCTTCTTTTTAGTGACTGGCTGAAGAATGATCGAGACATGGGTGGTTTACATAACCCACGCCTTACATGTTATCGCCATGAAATTGGTCGCTGGCCGAAGGAGGCGCCTCGTGTCCTATTCGGATGGAATCGAGTGTCAGAAAAGGTTTCAACAATGACAGCAAGCATCACTTGGTCAGAGCGGGCACAAAGAGGTTGCAGCACTGTGCCCGAAGAGGATACACTTCTGGACCTTTGGCGGGTGTCTTTGGCCGTGGTATCTTCTCCTGATGTCCAACCCTTCAGTAACACGAATTTACAATAAGTTTCTTCTCATCGTCACTGACTATCTTGAAAGGCTTCGGTGTCCGATGCTGCAAACCGGTGGGAATCTCCCCCTGTATAGCGTTAGTGATCTGTAAGCAGAATGTAATGAATAATGGAAGTGCTCACAAATACAAGAATACACAAGATCTACCGCAACCGGTACCCAGATAGTGACCGCGATTATCTGCCCGAATGTCCAGCCTGAAGTGAAGTCAACGGGTGGGCGGGCATCGACCATCGCCTCGCATTTGCGCAAGTACTGCAGGAGCTCTTCTATAGTTGTGGCGAGACCGTATAGAAGTGTGCCTTCGATGCACAAACCAGCAATGGTGCATACTGAGTCGTATCGCGCGCCATTGTCATGCAGGTGGACCATTGTAAGAAGTTTTCCTAGGCGCGTCTTTCTCTTGGTGCATATCGAAGGATCAGAATTTTTGACAAGCTTGATGCGCAACCAGTCTGGAATGGTTCTTCGTTTCTTATCTCGATAGGCTGCTAAAGGTGCTGCAAACCAAGCATGGCATCGACCATGGAACTTCGAGCGTGACTTTGACTTCGCTTGTATGTCACGGGGTGTATTCCGCTCGGGTATGAGAGCGAGTTTAGAGACGAGAATAACACCTAGGCCGAAGAAGCAGAAGGCGATTGATTGCTTGTCCACATCTGAGGATTGTGCTGAAACGTCCGAAGAGTATAGTGCCTTTCCTAGAGGTATTTGCCAGTCATAGCAGTACGTCTCTGGGGACACGAACGCACACTTGTCCATGCTTGGTGCTGAGTTGGTGACTATGCTCGGTTGCAAGATTGCCTTTTCGGCATCCAAGAGTGTACCGAGTGATAGCATCACCACCAAGGCTGTGAGAAACAACATGTACCAAGAAGCCCGTGTCTGGAGGTTAAGAACGTACAACACATATACCATGGATAGGCATCCAGAGTCGAGGACCGTCGGTACGAAATCAAGGTTATACAGGACTTGTTGATACGTATGTGCGTCGAATGCGGTTCCCGAGTATTTGATGGCAAGCGTGAATGCCGCAAGTATGGCGATCATGAAAAAGGCCTGAGCTCTCTGGAATTCCACCAAGGCTTGAGAAAAAGTAATTGAATACTTTGATCTTAAGACGCTGTTCTGATACTTCCTTGCTGACTCTTGAAGTTCGCATACTCGACTTGAGCCTGAATAAAGGGCCCAAGATAGCAGAGGCCAAAAACAGAAATGGTACGGCCAGGCATGAATTATTCGCTGGAGGCCGAATGCAGCCAATGCAACTATCGCCTGCACAAGGTATGACAGAAAGATCTGAATATGTTAGGATGTATTACGGTGGCATGGATAGAGCACTTACCCCTGGCCCAGCCAGATCTGGAGATAGTTGTTGAGCATATGAATTACCAGCGCAATACATGTCGTTGAAGCAGACTGGCACATTTTCCGCAGCTACTAGCTCACACGCGATATCGTCGTGGGCGCCGGGCGATCCATGAATAGTCTCAGGAGAACCAATGGCGTACTGAGAAGAGCAGACCGTATAATAGGAGCTGCCATGCTCCGTGTTGGCGCGATCAAGGCAAGGACCCTGATCCGGACAACCGTGGTATTGGCAATACTGATCGATGCACGACTTAATCGGTTGTAACATGGCACTAGTGTCAACGAGATTGCTGCTGTCAAAGCCAAAGGCAGATGCCAACACCGCTGAATCACTGTCGAGCGCACCCTTCGCGAGTTGAGCCGCAATAACCGGGTAGAGAAAGCAATTCTGCATTGTATGCATAGCGTTGATGTCGGCCCATAGCATGTGGGGGTCTCGACAGGCCATAGAACAATTGTGTGATGTATCGTACATGCACCCTCGGTGATTGAGAACGAGATCAGGCGCGTCGTTTCCAAGGCCCACATTCAGCAAGGGCGCTTCTCGCGGTCGGTAGGCGGAGAGAAGGGCATCCTGGAACCCAAAGGGTCTGCTGATCAAGGGCGTTATGATACCGAGTGACACATTCATGCTGGTGAGCCAACTTTGGTATGACTTTGGTAATGGTTCAGATAGCTCAAATCTCAATTTTGAGGGTGCTCACGCCGTAGTTGAAAACCCTCATCAGGACCCGTCAATCGTCGCCCAGCGTGTAAGCTTGTGTATCTGCAATACGACGCGTGAGCGCGAGCGAGAACGCGCCTGTGTAATAAGAAGTGTAAGCAGACTGAGATGTTATGAAGGATGAGAAAAGCTTTCATGGAAATCGCATATCGCTGTTCTCCACTGATCAGGCATGATCGCTTAGGGTGTCGACAAATCTTGTTCGACGAAGTAGCTAAACCCGAATGCGATGCGATCCACGAGCTAAAGCTGCATCTTTCTTCACATCTTCCGAGTCAGTCTTTGCATATCGGCAAGCCTATCGCCGGCCTGGCTTGAAACACACATCTCGCCGACTCTCTCTGATATTGTAACTGAGAAGAGCGACGGCAAGTATGAAGGCAAAAAGGATGTGGTCATGATTATCTTGGAAAGTACGGACTGAATTGCGCCAGCTCTGTTGAGAGTATGTACGCGTGCGATATGTTTCATTTGCTGAGGCGGCAACACTTTCTGCACATAAGTACTGGTGCGCCTTCCGGCAACATGGACGGGTGGCACTGCAAGGCAAATCTTCAATGTCGTCAAAACGTGGCCGCTAATTACCTAACCTGCGCTTGCAGGTGGGTCAACGGAAGAGGGAAAAACCCACCCTCGTCGTTGCAAGGGAGATAAATCTGCGAGAGGACCACTAATCGACACGTGTTAGCAGTGAGGCAAGAACTATTTCATACGCATGGATAGAAGCGTGTCCATCGAGTATGCGCTTATAGCCAGTAGCGACCTTGTCATCGCAATCAGTAGCGCCCGGTGCTGATAAGGCGAGGACAGTATGTAGGAATAGTGCCTCCACATTTGAGGAGGACAAATTCCCAGAAGCTGCAGTAGCCGCGAATCGAACCCTTCAGCCAAGATCGAGGCTTTGCATCTGCCTCTCTGCCTTTCACCTCCGGGCATCGGCTTGACGAAGAGCTGTCCATCCGAGCCGTTAGCTGGACATTCTCTTGTTGAATACAGCTGCAACTTTTACCAGGATTGAGGGTCCAAATCTACTAGCATATGGCACACAGCAACTTCAGTGGCGATACCCGGTACACACGGGGATCTCTGCTTTTTACTCCGTCCCAGTCCACGTTCTTCAAAGGTGCGAAGGCCCTGAACGGTACCTGCGGCTGCCATTCATGAGTGTACGTAATGCCTGATGGATATGCTAATGTATTCCGCATCCTGCAGTGCGATCCGCCCAAGGTCGAAGGATGGAGTCGCCTTTAGCATATTTCTTCCATCGAATCGGATTCGACTGGAACTGGACGCCAAGAGATCTTGAGTATTGCGCCAGGTCTGTTTGGGTCTAGCGCATCAATTGTCTCCCTGGAAGAGTGTCGTGAGTGTGTGCGCAATCCACGCCGTCGCAGACTCGGATATCATAAGTGCCCAAACGCATGCTTGACTCTGGCATGGCTTGCCAGCTGCATTCATGCTCCGCGTTGGAAATTTGCCATGCGAGTCCGCTCTTATGACTGTGTCTTTCAGAGTCCCAGCCGCCTACGAAAACCTCGTCAACCTTCGCGATTCACGTTGTTCAAGAGGAATGAGGATCCATTGATTCTGCTGCGGGTGTAACCATACGGGATGGACCATAACAGATTGTGCAAGACATGAACGTGTCACTTCGATCGGTAAATATTCTTCGCTTGACCAGACGAGGCGCATTTTCGTATGAGCAAGCCTCTGGGAACAGGTTATTCGGCTGCGACGTGCTTCAGTGTCGGTCCCGTCGACTTTCAGAGCAATTGGCTACGTGCCGAGTGAGCGTCATAAAGTACTCCTCGATGCGTCGCTATTGCAGGCGTTATAATCTTATAGCGGATCATTATCGATTCAAGCCATGCGTGAACGACAACGTGCCACCTGCAAACGTGGCCTTCCCCATACGCAAGAAGTACAAAGAACGCTGCGCCAGCTGCTCTGCTCTTCAAAGTATCCACAACGTCTGGTTTTGATAAACAACCAACTTCAGCGAACCACCTGCAGACACCACCATGTCCACCCACGTCAAGAACCTCAAAGACAAAGAGGAGCAAGCACGACAAGCCCAGGAAGACTACAAGAAGACCCGAGAAGAACAGTGGAAGCTCGGCGAAGGCTTCGACACTGGAAAGACTGACAAGAAAGAGTATTGGGACGAGCAGCACGAGGCTAATGAGAAGGCGCAAGTTGCCGTCCAGATATATGCATGTCTCTTTCTTGCTTGGGGGGGTTGTTGACGCAGCACAGGAAGGTGGAGCATAGTAATGCGAAGATCACGACGCAGGTGAAGGAGAAGGTGTGGCAGGTCTTGCATGGTACGGGGCTTGGGAAGCAGCCCAGCATGAAAGGTGGGAAAGAGTAGAATCGGATGTGAGTTCTCGGAGGCGCGGATAGCCGGCAGAGTGGAGGTCCCAAAGCGCCCGAGAGCACTGCGCTTTGAGACCTCCACTCTGCCATGTTTCCCATATGTATGGCCTGTTGGTTGAAACTCAATACCAGACTCGGTTTACTGAACCGTCCTTGCACGCTTGATCTTGAGAAATCGGTTGATACGAGCAAGCCTGGGCGACGCTCCCCTAATGACAACCGATCAGTGCGCGGCGTCTTCAATCGACCTGATGGAACATACCCATCATTCAGATATTCGCAAGCGGAAGTATCGACAACGTCGCGCGGGCATGAATTATAGTACATCAATCTATATCGATGGGGATGATATAACGACGCCGCATCTGGAAGCTAAAGTTCGCCCACGTGTCACTCCTACCCAACTTTAACAGCTTGCAGCAGTACGTTCTCTTTTGCCGATTCGCCGCGCATAAAGGTGCGTAAACCCTCTTCTGCAAGAAACCCAACTTTAACAGCTTGCAGCAGTACGTTCTCTCTTGCCGATTCGCCGCGCATAAAGGTGCGTAAACCCTCTTCTACAAGATTTTACTGGGAGTATTGTTTACGCTTAGAAGAATAGCTTACCACCATACCTCTACTAGAGAGGCTACGTCAGCCACAATGTCCGATAAACTCTACAACGCGACCCTCACCCAAAAGCACAACGAAAAGAAAATCAAAGAGTACACAAAAGAACAAGAAGCGCACCCCGAGGGCAGCAAAGAGCACTCGCGCAAGCAGGCGGACATCACAGACGCCCAGAATAAGCTCGAGGAAGCCAACAAGACTACCGAGGAGGTGTAAGCAAACATTCCGGGCTTGCGTGGCTACTGCTGACGCGTCCAGGAATACGGACTTCCAGCAGAAAGACGCTAGGGTTGAGCAGTCGAGGAGGGAGAAGGAGGAGGCGGAGAGGGCGGCTGCGAGAGAGGAGGAGGAAGAGAAGCAGCAGAAGGGGGGAAAGGTGAAGAAGGTGGTTTCGAAGATTGTGAAGCCGTTTAAGAAGTAGTATCGAAGATCGTGGCCTGCTGAAGTGAACGCGGAGACAGATCGGAAACTGCGGGAAGGGCAGAAGCAAGGGGGGATAAATGCCGGCCTAGTGAACTGGAGCAACGGTGGACAGTGAATGGAGAAATTTTCCGATATCTGTCTTTTGTGGGCTTTATGTCGCTTCCGACAAGCCCGTTGTTGAACTCGAATCCCTGCGCGCAAGAATTCGTATGCAACAACCCCTTTGGGGTGTCCAAACGCCGCTCGAATGCGTTGCCGCAAACTATGACCGTTGCGAACACCATGCAACGGCTACTTTTCGCCGGGATGTCCACGAACAATCTCTAGAAGCGAGCGTACTGAGCTCGGAAGATAACATCGTCGAGCACAAGCGCTGGCTTTGGGCCTCTGGCTGCAGCTCCTGCATGGAGTGGTCAGTATTCTTCCACGACATTCCTCACCTCAAGTCTGTTAGGGGCACATCCGACTCACCTGTCCCCGTCGTCTCGAATGTATAGTTCTGAGTGAAGCATGTTTGATCGGAAATCTGCCGGGTGATCACACCCGGGAACGTCGCGAACGCGAGCGGACTGGTGTTGTTTCCGGCCTTTGGTGTCGCTGGCTGTGGCGCCATTAGTCACGTGTCTAACATGCGCAGCGTAAGACGACCGGGGTGACTCACAGTGAACGTGTAAACGTTGTTAACGGTGCCGTACGAGACGGGCACGTAGATACCAGACGCGTCAGGTCCAAAGACAGCGCAGTTCTCTGTCACGCTCACGAAGCACGCTGTGGGGACTTGAACGGGTGAAGCAGCTGGCGTCAACGGCGCGGCGCAGCCGTAATGGAAACTAAACGCGTGTCAACACCGGCGCGGCGATCTTTCGACGGCACCTTCAGATTAGGCGTTTTGGTCATCGCGCGTAAAGAGATGGACATTCGACGAACCTGCTCAGCTTTCGAGGGAGTCAGTATCAGCATGGCAAGATTGCGAGTAACGTGATCACAACTTACAGCTCCCTTGGGTCCATCGTTGAATTGGCCCTGAGAAATTCCCAGGAAGGCCGTCGTACCCAACACCAGGGAGCCTTTGCCGCTGGTTGCAACAGCCGTTTGCGGCACGGAGAATGGCGCAAGATGAGGCACCGCAGCTTGGGCTGAAGGACGCGAAGACGTAAAGCCTGGCCAAGAAGCAGAAGAGTAGTTCGTCAGGGGCTGATTGGCGGGTACGTCATCGAACTGAATGCGTCAGTACTAGAGCCTCGTGATGAACGTGCTGCTCAAGGCGCGGATATCGGACACGCACGGTTGCATTGACAGCCAGGCATTGAATTGGTGTATCGAACGGAAAGCCACAAAGACCACATTGGAATGGCCCCGATTGGCACCCGAATGGAGGCGGGTCTTGCGCTGTAACAAGACTTGCTGCTGCAGTGAGCAGTAGTATACATGTCTTAACAAAGGAGGCCATTGTTTCGGAGTTCTTGCAGATATCGAAGTAGAAGAAAGTCAGATGCTGCTGCTGCAAAGAAAGAGGAAATCTCGATTATGGTGCGACACCTTGCCGGCTTTATGGCTTCTGGAAGGTTTGAAGCTGCTCCAGGCTGCGTCCCATGTTTATTCGGAGGATTTGAGAGTCTCAACGAGGGCTGCAAGCTAGTTTAGAGGTTGTTGGGTCGAGACGAGACTCTCATGTACCACATCACGCTCCTCGCCTGCTACACGATCATGTACCTTACTTGTTTGTGGGACTATGCACGATGTATAAGCAGTGGCATGTGGGTAAGATGCTCTTGTATGAAAATAGCATGCCGTTGCATGATCCGAGACTCGATGCTGCAAAAGATGATCTGGAAGAAGATAGAGACAATATTGAAGGAGCTTTCTATCATGCAGAGCAGCAGGCTTTCAGCACGCCTCGGCCGTGGAGTTGCCGGATGTGGGGGCTACGTATGGACGCTAAAGCGGGGCTAAGATCGCGTCGCCCAATCTGTCAGCAGATGAGTGGTCCGTGCACGACAACATCAATAGCTCAAAGGCAGCCGCGCCTCCTATCACATTCAGCTCTACTCTCATCACCGAGTCCTTTTGAAATCCTGCTTACATCTAGGCCTACTTCAGAGGCTCGCGATTCGTTCGGTGAGCAGAAAGGACCATCCACCGAGGACCCGTCCGCGGTGGAGGTCGGCGAAGGAATGCAGGCTGTCAAGTTCGAGCAATCTGCTTGGGGGATCAAAATACCTACAAGCGGCCATGTGGGGAACTTCAGCGTTACCTTCATGCTTTCAAGACTGCAATATAAACATTGGATGATCTTACATTGCTCTTTTAGCTGCATGAGAATTGCATAATCCTTCACCACATCTCGTCATATTGGCCCTAGGTCTTTTCGTAGATCCCGTAACAACGAAAGCAAGCTTGTGCACTCACCGGCTCAATCGACGCTGAGAATGGTGGGCTTTGTGGATGCATCAGGTCATGAATGGATTGGCGGGGCATTCGAGGCAACAAAGAATTTGCATCAAGCCACGGCGAACGACAAAGCGCCTATTCTGGTCTTTCATTTGTGAAGACAACTTACTCTCAAAATGGTCGTAAGTTCCGTCAATCGCTAAATAACATTCTAACAATCGGTATCAGGTTGTCGCAAGCACAACTTCTCGGCCGCAAGCACCAAAAGCATATTCCCAAGATGCACGTCTCCCTATTCCTTCTCGCAGCAGCAGCTTCCGCGGTGAGCGCCCACGAATCATCCAGCACCACATACACTACAACTTACACCATGAGCAACCTGCCAAGTGGAGCACCTCCTCAGGCGATGACCGAGAAGGTCGTCTCGGGCTGGGAAGCCATTCCAGGTCTGACTCGAGTTGACGATCTTCAAGACAACAATCACAAAGTCACCGGCAAAACCACCAGAACTGCACCTGCGCACAAGCAGACTAGAGTTCACTACACCGAATTGCCAAGGTCGAAGCGCCCAGGGTTGTGAACTTGGGGTGCGCTCGCAGGGGTTTGGTCTGTCGCTGAGGTTGTGGCGGTCTCCTTTTGCTAGCTGATGAAGGAGAATGCTGCATCTCTCATATGCGTCTGCTTTCTTTGCATGGTCTCTGCTGTTTCTCTTCTTCTTCTGAATGCGACGACTTCGCACGAAGTACGAGGATCTACCTCCTATGCAAGGTGTCCCCTCTCCCCATCTCTCTGCGTCTTGCCATGGCTCTTTCTCGATTCTCTTGCGCCGACCCTCCCTTTGTCGATACTTACAGCCTAGATGCGGCATTCGCACAGAGCCGGGTGAAGGCTCGTGAAGGCAATGCAAGGCAGCGAAAGAAGCTGCAGGCAAGGTGCGGCGAAAACCCAGGCCCTTTCAACGCAGGCTCCGCCCAAAGTTATATAAATCCTCTACAACTCACCCAAGTCTGAGTCTTCCAGATAATCAACAACACAGTCTCAACCCCACATTCAACGCCACCAAGCCCAACGCCACCAGAGACAACCCTCGACAACATTCCTACTCCCTTCACAACATAAAGCCAGCAACACCATGCATCTCGTTCTCCCCATCCTCACCATCACGGCGCTGGCCGCCCTCGCAGCAGCCCGGTCCGGCAGCATCCAATGGACGACGACCCAGACCTGGACCTGGACCACGTCCGGGCTCCCAAAAACCCGCAGACTCACGGAACTGGTCCAATCACACTGGTCATTCGCACCTGACACCCCCTACACGTTCATAGATATACTGACCGACGGAAATGGTAACCCGACAAGGACGACGGCCGACAGAACATCGACGAGGTTGGCCACTACTAATGAAGCCGTTGACTATGGCGATGTAACTACCCAGCCGACTGCGTAGTGTCGCTCTGAGTGAATGGGGTTTCCCAGAAAAATGTGGAGCGGAGATTGAGTGGTCCAACAACTCCGCGCAGTCGACGTTACCGCGGCCGCTGCAACCTCGTGATCCCCAAAAGGAGCGCAGAAATTGGCAATGGAGCAAGGCTGGATGATGTATTTCTTATTGTGCTACACCAACTAATACAATCTTCCTTTACACATTCTTAATATGCTTTTCTCGTATGCAAAAGCCTACCTCTGCAACATCTCTTGCCGCGTCTTTTGCGCATATCTTGAGGGCATCGGCTACCTCTATTGCTGTAATGATGCGCAACACCATCCACGCCTCCAACCGAACCGGAGCGGCAAGCGCAAGAAGCCGCACCACGCCCCGCAAGGTTTCACACGGCGACAAAAGTAATCATGAGTGGGCTACTAACGGCCCCTCTATCTATACTAACCTACATCTACAAAAGACCCTGCTCCGCTTCTCTGGCCCAGCCTATTACCACCGCCTCAACTGACATCAAATCACGCACCACCTCCCAGCCTCCACATCTGCCTTTCGTACACGCCGGCAATCTCAACACCAAAGCGCCAGCCACAAGAGTGCATCTCTCCACCCTTGTGCCCGCCTTCATCCTCTCAACCGCAACCTTCGCAGCTACGACACTCACGATTACAACATCAACAAGCATGGCATCCGCCCAATCGACCTCCGCTCGCTCGGGCGCAACGACATACACAACTATCTACCTCTCCACCCGGACAGATGCGCCCAGTCTTCCTCCTGCCACACACACTGATATCGTTCAGTCGAATTGGGTGGTTGTGCCGCGCACGACGCTTACGGGATGGTATCGCGATGATGGCCATGGCACAAGCAAAGGGGTTGTGACGAAAACGTGGACGTTTACGAGAGAAACGACAGTCGGGGCTGCGTGGATGAGTGGAGTAGAGGCAGAGTTGTGATGGATGGACTTGGGGTAGGAGGTCGGTTGGTGGTGATATGGGTGCGAGGATAACGATAGTGAAAGGGATGGGCCAGGACGCGGCAAAGTCGAGGACGCCTAGCAGATGATGAAAGCTGCGGCATGACATTTCGACTTCGACTTCGATGCTCCTATGTGGGCCAATAGCTATGCTCTCTAGTTCTGATACCTCTAGATGATGATTTTGGCATCTTCATATGCTTTTCGTTAGTATCACTAATTGATCCGCAGGAAGCGGGGGCTAAAAGTCATCCTCAACTTCTTCAGCAGCTTGTTCAGTCTCACCTGCTCTCGCTCGTCTCTTTTTAGTCTTCGCTTTGTTCTTGCGACCTCCAAGATGAACAACATCCCTACCAGTGTCCACACTCTTCGGCGCTGCGGGCACAGCAAACTTCTTGGGCGGTGAGAACACAATCCTCTTTCGAGGTGTCGTGGCCGGACCGGCCAAAGGATCTGGCGAGGAGCTCTGATGCGCAGATCGCCCAGCTTGAATTGGCAACAATCTTGGCTTGTCAGTGACGACGTTCTTGGCTCGCTGATTGGAGATCAAAACGGGCGATGACTTGCGTCCCGCGAGCCGAGTCGCAACGTCGGTGCGGGCATCGTCAAGGTGATCAGCCTGCAGATCTGAGTCTTGGCCAATAATGCTCGAGTCTTCCGCCATATCTGTGGCTTGGCTTCCAGATGCACGAGCCTGGAGTGATGAGTCAAGCAGCTGTTTAGCATTTGGGTGCTTCGCAGGGGTAGACATGTCGTGAGACTCTGGTTCACGACAGCCGCTTCGAGGCAGGGACGTGGCGGTCGAGACTCGTGAAGGCGAGATTCCTCCGAACACGAATGCTTTCCATATCGCATCTGGATCTGAGTGCATAGAACCTGGCTGATTTGTCTCAAGACGCGTTGGATGGGCGGCAAGAGAAGTGATCCGACGGTATGAAGTAGATTGGGACGCAGTTGGCTGAACATTTAGACTTGGTGCACGGTGAACAGCAGCAACAGCAAGCCTAGCCTCCGACTGATTTGAAGTGCCGCTTGAACTTGATGCTGATGAGATCATCTGAGGGTCGTCTTGTGTTGCGAAACACGGATCGGGCCTTTTGCTGATGCTTTCAGCGTCGAGAAGCATGGAATCTGTGTGGTCCACTCCTCCGCTTGACTGGTTTTCCTTGCCACGAATGAAAGCGCGCCAAAGTCGCTCATGCACGGGAAGTGATTCCCACTTCGCTTTGTTTCCGTTGGATGCAATCTGAGTCAACGGTGATAGTGAAGCTGGCGGAACGTTGCTGGCGCTAGCAGCGTTACTTTGCGCGTCAGGATCTGCAGGAGTAGCTGGAGCGGAAGAGGGAAAGACTAGGCGCCCGGTCTGTCGACCGTCATCCTGTGAGGACACAGTCAGCGATGCTCGCACTCTTGGAACAGGACGGTATCGTCTCACATACCTGATTATTGATGTCCTCTGTGTCGCCATCGACGAGTTGCGGATCGAGTACCGCGAGTCTAGATGCGGTGGATGGCCGACTGAAACGCTCTCTCAGATGACTAGAATGATCTGAGAAGCCTTGAAAAGAAGCGCTCTCGAGCATGTTTTGGGTGTCTTGCGTGTCTTCTCCTTCTCCTCTCTTTGCGTCGTCATGATAAATGTCGTTACGTTGTTCGTGTGCCGATGCTGAGGATACAATGTCAGTACCGCTTCCTGTAAAGGTCAAGAGCTTCCCAGGAAATGTTTTAGACGCAGCCTCTGCTGAGAGATCAGGCTTGGGATTCTTGGAGGGTTAGAAAAACATGTGGAAAGCTCGGACGTACTCCAACCGTTGTCATCGTCAAGAGACTCCAGGGGACCTTGCGTAAGCCCCACCTTACTGTCAGTCCATGTGCTCGAGAATGCGCCCTCACCAATCTTGATCTTGAGAGACTGAGTTCCAGAATCCTCTTGCTCCTGCCTCCCCGGGACAATGAGGTCGCCATGAATGGAGGGAACACGCAAGCGACGACCTTGATTCGACCGCTCCTGAGTTTCATAGGGCTTGTCTATCTTATGTCGCCTACCAAATTGCTCGCGTTCTTGGGTCGATGTGAAGTTCATGCGGAGAAGTTTTTGAGGCTGTCGAGCAACGTTCAGTTTTGAGGATATTATCGACGGAGGGGTGCAAAGTCCCGGCTTGGTTGTGGACCAGCCCCATCGATGTAAGTCTCTAGATAGCTGACATGAATGATGAGCAATAGCAACTGACCTTAAGACCCAGCCAATCAGGCTCCAAGAGAAGACGACGGCGAGTCGATTCCAGATCGTCAGCAGATCCATGATCATGCTTGCGCTGCAGATGCCTCTCCGGACTTAGTGGACTTTTGGATTCAAGTCGACTTCGAGCGCCACGATTCTTGCGCGGAGGAAGCATGCGAGCAATATCACCATCCCTGAGCTCGCTGGTACGATGTCTCTTCGCGGAGGCAGACTCAGAGACACCTTCACGAGAGCTCATGGAGGCGAGCCGTTGGGCAAGAGGGCGAGTGGAGCTGTAGTCATCGAGTCTGCCCTGTCTAACCGGCGACATCTCGTCCAAGCCAAGAAAGGATGGTTTGAATGGAGTTTGAGGCTGTTGAGGCTCTTGAAGTTGCTGACGAACTTTTGCAAAGTGTTGCTTTTGACGGTACACAGTGGAGGATCTGTCTTTTCTGGAGTGCTGCTGCAACTTGCCCCCTGTCCAATTCATGAGGAGACGATGGACTCTGGTCCGGGGAGAAGATGGGCCGTGTATTTAGGGGTGGTGAAGTAGCGGTCGGAGGAGTGGCGGGAAGATTCTGCAGATTTAGCCACGTGCCCGAGCGGATTCTCTCCGCACTATCTTCGTGCGATATTGACTTTTCACCTGCCAACCGCTTTGGCTATCCTCTTTAGAAAGGTTCTGCATACAGCCTCGATCTGGGCACCAGGCTCCGCCACGTGAAGGTCTCAGCCAACAGTCTTTCGTTGTACGACTCTGACCCATCTACGTCTCCTCCACGAACCTTTTCCTCCGGCGGACGTGCTCTCCTCCCAATCCTGGATGCCCGGTTGATAATCTGAAGCTGCTGTTGCGGAGTCTGCAGCACTAATGTCGTATACCCACCGCTCGCCCTCCGTCTCAATCTCTACAGCCGTGATCATACGCTCTTCAACCCACTCTTTGCTGAGCAGGTCCAGCGTCCACTTCTTGTCTTTCCATTCCCATCCTTGCGGTGCCTGTACATCTTCAAAGAAACGGCTGCCTTGAGGTCGCTCGCCCGCAACTCGACGTGGTGACAAGGGCGTGTATGGTAATGTTGAATAAAGCCAAGGTTCCCACTCTGAGCCTGGACGATGGCGTTGAAGCTCGAAGACTTCAACTTCTCTGCTCTCGGGCAGCTCGTCCATCACTATGTCTTGTCTGGCCCAGGACCATGATTGCTTACCCAAGCTTGCTCCGCGATCCTTGATGTCGTCATGCTGCTTGGAAGCAAGTACCCTCATGGAGACCGGGTGCATTGAGCATATCACTAGCCAACCGCCGGTCAGGAATGCGGCGCGCCATGGTATGAGGCTTGCGAAAAGAAATAACAAACATGACGTGAAGAAAAAGATTAGAAACACCAGCGATGACAATGACTCGTCAGAGAAGTTGGTGAGCGGAGCGATGACAGAGACGAGTCTGTCGTGGACGATGGAGAAGTCAGCCATGGAATTTTGGAGATCTCTCATGTTGCGAAAGAAGTCTTTGCTCATTTCTGGGGCTGGCTTGACGCCGCGTGGCACGGCTGAAGCTGGTCCTCTGATGGAGAAGGCATCATTTGGTGTAGCCCCAGGTGGTGGTGGATGCCTCGCGATGTAAGCAGGCACCATGATGAAGAACAGACAGCCCATCAGTGGCAGCACGGCCAGTAAATTTGGGTCCAGACAGCAGAAGCTGTATGCTGCCAGAAAGGAGAGTGTATGAGTGGGATTCCGCCAGGAGAACAATCGAATGAGACGATTCTGAAAAACGAACACCACGCCAATCCTATGATGAGTGTGAGCAAGGGGCGATACTGACTTTGCTTGGTACAGTCATACCTTGAGTTGAACGTCCGAAAGTTTTTAGACATGCGGCCAACCGAAAAATTGGGACGCTCTACATATTCACGAGAGCGCCGGTCAGGCGGTCGTGGGTCCTCCGTAGAAGGTTGTGATGGTAGTATCTGCTGAAACATGGCAGAAAACATGCGATCTTGAAGGGAAGAAGTGGAAGCCTTATCGAGAGCATGCTTGAGCCGGTTCGGCGATGAGCTGCCTCGACGCTTATCAGCGGTAGCATCCCGTTCTGGCTGCTCGCTCTCGATCTTGAGGATGGGGATAGGGTCGTCGCGATTGACGAATGCATCCGGCTCGGTGTCCATGGTCGACATGACCTCTGTTTACAGGTTTACGGAGTACGTGACGGCAACGCAAAGGCTTTCGCGAGACATGCTTCAATCCATCTACTATCGTGGATGATTTGACATGGTATTGCAAGTCGCGCACTGCCGTGAAGGTGTGCACTTAGCGAAGCACAACTAGTGGAAGAGGCGACATCACATGGAAGAGACAAGTGTAGGGTCGGTGCGGCGTGTGACGAGTCAGTCGTGAGATCGGCGCGCGTTCAGCCTTGCCAAGCCACTGGCTCGAACAGGTTACCAGGCTTGCAACGAATGGCTTCGAATGATTACGCCTTTCGCCCTCGACCAAAGGATAGAATTCGAATTCGAAAGTTCGCCTGCTAGCATCTACATGTCAAAGCAGCAGTCCATGTAGCCGATATATAAATTCATAATAGAGCGTCGAAGCTGGGCAATGCAGGTACACATCGTAGAGAGCCATAGCGTGGATAGAGTTTAAAAC
Organism: Arthonia radiata; assembly: GCA_002989075.1. Classification (NCBI taxonomy): domain Eukaryota; kingdom Fungi; phylum Ascomycota; class Arthoniomycetes; order Arthoniales; family Arthoniaceae; genus Arthonia; species Arthonia radiata. The sequence goes on from PSQN01000017.1 coordinate 1,849,980, forward strand.
GGATCAGCGTCTGGGCGTGTTGCTTATCCCTTTCCAACGTTGCGACCTCCACCACCTCTCCCTCTTGCTGCCTTCGTCTTGAGTCTTTGTGAAGAAGGCACCTTTTGCGCTGCCATTGTGCGCTTGTGTTTGAGCGGTTATGCCGGGTTAGCTGTTCCCTGGCTCCTGAGATGCGGCTTTCTCGATCGAACCCCCAAATCCCATGTCCATCAACAACCCAACATTGAAGTAGCATAACACGCTGCTCACATCCGCTACACTACATGATAGCCATGTCACTTACTCCGTAGGGAGAGCCCCTGCCTCATCAACGGCTTCGAGGGCTTCTCAGGCCCGCCGGCGCGCCCACAAGCCAAGTGGAAAGCTGGGTCTTTCATTGCTTGAAGGATGACAACGGAGCCTGTCACTTCGCGTTCCGACGAGGGGCTTCATCCAGGTAAGCAAACAGCTCTCACGCCATGTGTAGCCAGGGTCGCCAACGCCAATGCCTTTCACATCATTGACTGAATCACGCAGCTGTCTCCTTCGAGCCCACACCGTATCGCCTCTTCCCCAGCAGACAACCTTCTTCCGACAACGCACGTCACACGACACTACCCCCAAAACGCACATCCATGGCTACACGTACCGATTTGGCGAATCGGCGGCGCTCTGTTCTTCGGGACCACAAAGCACCCCTCGGCCCGCGCCCGCCTGAGTTCTCTCCCTCCAAGAGGTATGTTACTAGTCAGCCCCTCACGAGCGCTTGAGCTGACTGCAAATAGGAATACAAGCACCTCGACCGTCAGCAGTTCGCAGGCTGGGGCAGCTCTCCCAAGTTCCGCAAGTGAATCAGCTTTTGATTACAGCCCTCGTCGTTTCACTCAAGCTTCCCAATCCGCGAGCATATCTGGTGATCAGTACGCTACGACAGATCATCAATTTCGCAAACCTTCGACTCAAGCAACAGCGTCCATTCGCTCTTCCAAGCCCACAAGTCTTCTTGAAGCACAGCTGGACGAATTTCCACAGCCCGTAGGTTACAGAAGACAATCAACATTCAGATCTGCGCAAAGAGAATTGCCGTCTAAAGCATCGAGTCTTGTCAACACGCCAGCCTCCAACAGTACCCAGAGTAGACCACTTGAGCAGAAGGAGGACCCGGCTTTGAAGGCCGCTCAGCTTTCGACGGGCGTTCCCACAGGACCCAGAATAAGTCGATTTCAACTCAATGGATCGCGGCGGCAGAGCCAACTTCCTCCTTCGTCGCTCTCCAATCCGTCAAGCAGACAACCCCGCAAATCTGTCGGACCTGGTCTCAACATTACCAATGCACAAGAAGAGGTCTTTGATCCTCATTCACGTACGTTAATCTCGGATACCATGCCCAGCAACGCAAGCAATACAGGACGGCGGGTATCGCAAGCTGTGCCCAGGAATAGATCGACTATGAGCATCGTGACTTCCTCCGAGAATTTAGCTCCGGGCAAACCTGGAAGTCTCAAAGGATCACCCCAGAACACATCTCCTCCACATCTGCAAAGCGCACATGCATTTCTGGACCTTCCACCACCTTCCGCGACCTCACTATATTCAGATCATGGACGATCGCCGGCAAGAGCAAGTCATCAGCAGGGCTCAGCACCCTCGCTTGCAGCTCGTCGACAATCCACCGCCTTGGGGGTTGGAGGCCTTGGTGCCCGCACTGTGAGCCCTACCGATGTCAGGCGGTCTCGCCGCATGTCCATCTCGAACAGAGCGCCACCGCTACCTACACAGTCTCCGTCACCAGACTTTGCGCTTGGCGACAAACCTCCACCAACACCACCTTTATCTCTTCGGCAGAAGTCAATGACCCCTTCCTCGCTTCACGAGATACCAGATTTGCCTCAACGCAGGGATTCTGGACGCTCTGTGGACTCCAGGTCAAGCTTCAATTCGACAAGACCGACCAGCAGGCCAACTAGTAGCTCGTCTCAGCGGCGCTCGAGCTTCACAAATTTCAGTGCCAGATCTCCCACCACTAAATCCTCCAGGAGCTTTCCATCGACCAACGCGCAGGAAGCCGAGATCGTCCCTCCAGTACCGGCCATACCCAAAGCGTACGAATCACCGTCAGAGACCATGGAGAAGCCGTTCTTCTCCGACGTAACGACGACAAATTTCAGTAAGAGCCTGGCAGGTATCACAGAGCCTCAGGCATTGGAAGAGCGCTTCGTCACGCCCGAAGAGGGATTGAGTGACAATAACACCAATGTTACAAACGCGCGTCAGAACAATCGTAGATTGACTCTCGGCGCCCGTCTAGACACAGGAAGAGAGTTGCCGAGTCTCGCTTCCAGTAGGCCTCAAGTACATCAACACCAGCGCCTCCCTCCCATCAACTTACTGCCTTTGAGCACGCCAACTGCGAACAAAATTGCCTCAATGTCTCAAAAATCAGGCGAGAACTATTCAGGCAAATCGACACCCCCACAGAAGGGAGCGCCTAAGACTCCAAGCACTCCAATGACAGCATCGAAAGCCACATTCCCATCTTACGACTTCCAGCATGATTTTGATCTGAACTTGTTTCCCAGCTTTCGAAGCAGTACTTCGTACGCTGCACAGAAATTGGAAAGCTCGACGCTCAACTACGAGTCGGGTAACGAGTCACCCGCTGTCGTCACCCCTGCATCACCAGCACCTGCTTCGGCTCGTCACGGGCCTTCACCGTATGGCTCGTTTTCGCTGCCGCGGCCCACGGCGGAGATGCAACAGGCCGCTGCTCGCAAAACCCAGGAGAATGTTCAAGAAAGTTCGCAGCATGGACGACGGTCTTCGAGGAGCCTCCTTCGTCGACCCAGCACAGTGTCGAAGCATCATAAGGACGGCGCAAATAATGTTTCAGCGTCTTCAGATGTTGAGACGACACACTCGGGGACCTCGCTTCGGCGCAAACTGAGCAAAGGCTTTCGGCGAAGCTCCTCGAAAGCTTCACACACATATGTTGATGAGGACTATCCCACGACGCAGAAGCCTGAGATGCCGCCTCCAAGATTGCCAGCAAGCACGACAACGCGCAACAATCTTCGCAAGAGCCCGAAACCTCCCTCGAGCGCGGTGTCGTCTCATACAGATCTTGCATCATCGCTGAGTGGCACACGCTCTGCGAATGCTAGCCACACTGAGCTACCTCGTCATGCTGTGAAGTCCAGTGGTAACGTTGGCGAACGCTTACAGGCCGGATCAAAATCGAGCAGCTCGCTTTTTTCGCCCATGTCCAGAATGCTGGGCACTCGCAGCTCATCCGCAAACATCAAATCACAACGAAGCACGCCCAATCTAGACAGAGACGATCAGGCGGCCGAAGATGAGATGCGGAAGCTGGGTAGTAAGAAGAAAGAGTTTGAAGCGTCTGCACGGGAGCTTGATGAGCTTCAAAGGAGGGCAGTAGCCAAAGAGCGAGTCTCGCCCAATCAAGCAACGCGCATGGCCGCTTTGAATATCTTCGAGAAGGGGGAGATCATCGACTATCAAAATGAGGGAGTTTACTTCTGCGGCACGCGCGATGCAAAGAAGTTTGTCGGTGATCTCGCCTCCAACAGCTCTAATTTTGGGTTTGATGACGAAAGGGGCGACTACAACATTGTTGGTGGTGATCATCTGGCGTATCGCTACGAGGTGATTGACATTCTCGGGAAAGGTAGCTTTGGCCAGGTCGTGCGGTGCGTTGATCACAAGACTGGTGGTCTGGTTGCCGTGAAGATTATTCGCAACAAGAAGCGATTCCATCAACAAGCGCTGGTTGAGGTCAACATTTTGCAAAAGCTTCGTGAATGGGTGAGTTTGCTGCTGAACTAAAAGTGAAGTTCGGTAGAATGGTGACTGACCATTTTCGCAGGATCCCGACAACAGCCACAGCATGGTCAACTTCACGCAATGTTTCTACTTCCGTGGCCACCTGTGCATTGCAACGGAACTGCTCGGCATCAATCTCTACGAGTTCATCAAAGCTCATGACTTTACCGGTTTCTCGCTCAAGCTGATTCGACGCTTCACGAAGCAGATGCTCAGCAGCCTGTGCCTGTTACAGGATAAGAACGTCATCCATTGCGATATGAAGCCAGAGAACATCTTGCTGGCTCATCCGTTACGGTCTGAGATCAAAGTTATTGATTTCGGTTCTAGCTGTTTCGAGAAAGAAAAGGTATACACTTACATCCAGTCTCGCTTTTACCGATCACCAGAAGTCATCCTTGGCATGAACTACGGCATTCCTATTGACATGTGGAGTCTGGGCTGTATCTTGGCCGAGCTTTTTACCGGCTTTCCGATCTTCCCTGGAGAGAACGAATCAGAACAGCTGGCTTGCATTATGGAGGTATTTGGCCCGCCGGAGAAGCATCTGATTGAGAAGAGTAGCAGGAAGAAGGTATTTTTCGACTCGCTGGGCAAGCCGCGTATCAATGTTTCGTCGAAGGGCAAACGGCGAAGGCCTAGCTCGAAGACTCTGGAGCAAGTGCTCAAGTGCAACGACGAAGCATTTCTTGATTTCATCGGCCGGTGCCTGCGGTGGGACCCCGAAAGACGTTTAAAACCACAAGATGCCATGAGCCACGAATTCATTACCGGCAAGCGTGTACCACGCACGCGATCGCAGCATACTACAGTGACGGCCTCGCCTGCGAAACGATCTAACACTATACAAACCCCAGCAAAAGCGAAGACTGTCATGGATCCGCCAGCGACAAGCCTTAGAAACGGAGTTGCCGCCGGCTCACGCAACTCAAGTATCTCCCCGGTGAAGAGCACTGTCCCGAACGCACGGAGAAAATCGACAATGTACGATCACCCGACGACGTCAGGCACACGGGTAGGCTCGGGGTCAGGACTACCGCGGGCATCAGCAGCGCAGAGGAATACATCTGGAAAGCCAGATTTGGCATCGGCGGCGGCGGCAATCTCATTGGCAGGACAGAGCAAAAGCCGCATAGCCAGCAACGGCGTTGCGTGAACGATTCACACGGAAAGAGGATGAAAGCATTAGCATTAGCACGGCGCAGGAAACCCCTGTAGGATTATGCTGGGTGACGCAAGGTCGGAGAAATAGATGTACTACTGACTAGAGATTGGTGACGCGCGTGTACGAAAGGGCTTCGATGCACATTACGACGTACTACTTGACGGTCAACATATTGCTCATGCGGCTGACTGTGAGTCAACGGACAGCAGCTGCAGAGGCTGTTGGAATGCCATTGGGCTGACACGAGCATGAAAGGTGCATTTATCTGGTGGAGGTCAAACCTGAAGCAGCCAGATCTGGGGGCGAGATCTGACCCGTTCGCGCCGGTCTCGCTCCGAAGCTAGTGACTGGTCTGTGCACTGCAGCTACCCCGCCAGATATCTGTATACAAATTATCCGCTTAGAGTAATTCTACCTCCGACAACGTGCTATGAGATATCTCGCGCTCTGATTACATCAGCACTCATTCTTCTAAATCTCCTAAATCTATCGAACAATGCAGGCCTTCAGCGCACTTTTCTACGATATTTCCTTGTTTCATCCGAGTTTGGCTCTCTTCATCATCCGCTAGTTCTTCTAGGACGCTGTTCTGACGTTTTGCTAATCCACTGCCTCACCCACCGTCTCGCCCGATTTATTTTCTTTCTTCCCCACCTTCTCTCCCTTCATCCACCACCTCTCTTTCTTGCTCTTGACTTAATCCAAGTGCCATCTTCGCATTCTGTCCATTGACTATTGGTCTGCGTAGCATTGTTTGATCAGTTGGAATACTTGTCGCAAACACGCTTTGTTCGGTGACTCGAACAATAGCACGCGACACTCTCACAGCTTTTTCCCACTTATGATGAAGCGCTCAATCCCGCGTCTTCAAGACTACGACATCTCCCTAGAGCACGGCTTCCTCCCGTCCGAGCTCCCACTCGAGTGCCTGCCTGATCCCTACTACGCGAAGTGGGAAAACATCGTTCGCAACCTCCAAGGTCTCATCCTCAGCACACGGCTGCGTGGCGTCGTCAACAAGATCACCGTCCTTTCGACCGACAACCTTCAGACTGAAGCTGAGTGGAGAAGAGCATACTCGCTACTGGCATTCATAGCGCATGCATACGTGTGGGGTGGAGATGGGCCAGCAGACGTAGGTTCCGTTGGCGCTCGCCCCAGACACAGCTAGCTAATAACGCGCCACAGACCGTACCACCTTCAATCTCAGTTCCCTTTCTCTCAACCTGCGAGCACTTTGGCTTGCCGCCTGTCGCGACGTATTCCGCAGTCGTCCTCTGGAACTTCAAGCCATTGTTTGACGACGAATCCATCGACTCTCTCGAAAACCTTTCTACACTCACCACTTTCACTGGTTCAATCGACGAATCATGGTTCTACCTCGTCTCAGTCGCCATCGAGGCTCGCTGCGCTCCCATAGTTCCTGGCATGCTGGACGCCATCCAAGCAGTAAGAGACGGTGACAGCGCCAGACTCGCCGCGCATCTCCAACACCTCGCGGAGACTCTTGAAACTCTCTCCGGCTTGCTCGTCCGCATGTATGAACACTGTGATCCCCACGTCTTCTACCACCGCATCCGGCCCTTCCTGGCGGGCAGCAAGAACATGGCCGACGCTGGCCTGCCAAACGGCGTACGTTTCGATACAGACGGCACAGGCACAGCCCCCTACGTCCAGTTTTCTGGCGGCAGCAACGCGCAATCCTCCATCCTGCAATTCTTCGACATCGTCCTCGGCATCGAACACCTGCCCACAGGTGCAAAGCGAGAAGAGGCGTCCGACTCCGAGGGATCGGGTCCGCCACCACCGAGCCACAACTTTATCATGGACATGCGCAAGTACATGCCCAAGCAACATCGAGACTTCTTGCAGCACGTCAGCGACGTCGCGAACATCCGTGAATACGTCGAGCAGCGACGGTCCAACAAGAGCTTGTGCGCTGCCTTCGACGCGTGCTTAGCTATGTTGCGGGACTTCCGGGACAAGCACATCAAGATGGTCTCGCGGTACATCGTCGTCAAGTCGCGCGAGTCGCGTTCATCCAATCGAAGCATCTCTCCAAGACAAGCACCACCTGCATCGTTCGGCCTCGCGAAGCAGCGCTCAGACTCGAACTCTCAGCAGCGGCAGAAGCAGCTCAGAGGTACGGGTGGGACGGCGCTGATACAGTTCCTGAAGCAGGCGCGAGATGAGAGCGGTGAGCCCGCCATTGGCAGCTGGGCGAGGAGACTGATGACGAACAGCCCCGCGGCCTTGGGTTTTGGTGCAGCTCTGGGTGGTGTGCAAGAGCATGCAGATGGAGAGATGCAGATTACGGGGTTGGCAGGGACGTGGAGCGTGGATGATAGTGAGGGTGGTATTTGCCACTGGTAGTGCAGAAAGTGGGTGAAGAAATATTGGGAGGATCTATGACTTTTGGCATATAGAGGGAGGTACGTTGATTTCATCGCACTTATGAGATATCTATATCAGCATGGCGTCTCAGTACGGATACACACAGGCTTCGCGGCCGGCAGTAGAATCGCAATAAGTGGAAAGAAACACTGACAGTATCATGCTTCGTTCAAGCTCGCTGTATCTTCTATCTCGCAAGTGTCATTCGACCTCAACGAGTTCCTCTAAGCAGTATCACACTCGCCAATCCATCTCCATGCCTTTTCGCAGCCATCTGACGGCAACCATCCCATCCTTCTAAGTTGTCAGAGCACTCCCAGCACATCCACGCCAACCCACCATCAGAAGTCCGAGCACACGCTCAGACGCCACCATATCAACCATCATGGCCATCCTTCTCTCCTTGCCGCTACCTCAATATCTCTTCCGACCTATTCACCCATCCCAAGCGCCAAAATGCCCCCACCCAACCCCTCCAACACTTACAACAACACCAGAACACCACGCCACGCTCGCCGCCCCGAAGAGCCCATCACGGCGCCAAGTCCCCTGACCATCGCCAACATCGAAGCCCACAATGAGCGCCTAGCACCCCTCCGCCCACGCCGTCTCCCTGTCGACGAGACGGCCGCGACGCGCTATTCCACGCACGCTTCTAGTATCGACAGAGCTGTTCAGCACCCACCTTTGCATCGCGGGTTTGAGCAGTCACCTCTAGGGAGGAGAATCGTGGCGCTGCCCTCGTCGCCGCATCTTCGCCCTTCGAGCCCTAGCATAGAGACGGAGCCGTTTCCTGAACTCCCGGATCTGGATTTTCTGCCAGTGGTTCCGGCGTGGTCGACGGGGCTGAGAGGGATTGGCGCGGGATTGGGGTTGTTGTCTGCGACTACTCGTGCCGGTACTCGCAACGGCGCCGGAAGGAATGACGTGGAGGACGAGGACGTCCCCGGCAGCACGACGTCCTCCGATAAAGATGAGAGGGAGGAAAGTGAATACATCTCCAGCGACGACAGCGGCGAGCGACTGCAGAAGTCCGTAGGGCGTAAATTGGATCGTTACGCCTCCTCTTCATCTTCGTCAATGTCCTCTTCCGACCAGCCCGAACGTACAGACAACCGAAGCTACGGCAGCGGCCACTGGCTCGAAAGGCTCCACCGCGAGCGGGCCCGCCGCAACGGATTCGCTACAACCCTTCACAGCGACCCTGACTCCGGCCGGCGCAATCGCTTCCAACGCCTTACCTATCGCTCCGGCGAGCGTGACGCAAACGCAACCGACGCGCTCTCGCAAGCACGAACCCTCACAGCGGCGAACAACGCCGCCTCGCTTACCTCATCATTCCCCACACACCCCTATTTCAGCACACACAGTGTCCTCTCCGCCAGGGAACGCGCGCTCCTGCAGCGGATGCGCATGCACGCAGCGCAAGAGGAACGGCGCCGAGCGCAGGAGATTCGGGATGCGGCGATGGAGGTGCGGAGGCGCGCGGAGGCGGAGGCGAGGGAGGCGGCGCAGGTTAATGCGGATATTGATTGTGTGCTGAGGCTTTTGATGGTGGGGTTGGTTTTGTATGGGGTTTGGCGGTTGGTTTTTGGGTAGGTTATAGAGCTGGGAGATAGGAGGTGTGGACAGGAAGATAGGAGGAGAACAGACGATAGTGGAATGTGGGATGGATGAGTGTGATGAGGAAATCTAGCGTTGGGTCGAGGTCTTGCGCAACAGGAATCATGTTGACGACTGAGGATCAGTATGAGGGGACGTTTCGTGCGATGTAGCGGGACTAGCTGTCATGGTATTGAATGTGTTGCCCAATGCTTGACTTTACCTACAGTCTGCACATGCCCATATCGTTTACAAATTTCTCGCCCACCTGGGGCCGCCTAGAAATTCGTTACATTCGCAAGGGACGCGGAGCTGTTGGCTGGATAATGAGCTGCTTTCGGTGCGTTTGTCCAAGTGGTGGAACCTGGCTCACAATTCCCCATCTCCGTTCGAGATGGCTTGGGACGCACTGAGAGGCGGTGACAAAAATGATCAAGCAGGATTGACCCAAGGCGGTGAGAGAGGGAAAGACTACGGTTTGTGGAAAGAGTAGGTTTGCTTTTGAGAGGAGCGAGCCTGGACTCCGATAGCAAACTCTAGTAGCAGACTCTAGTCTAGCAAAGGAATGCCTAGGCCTGAGGGTTATAACGAATCGCCAGCCAACAAGTTGATTCACCAGGTCGGTGCTCTTGATACAAAATAGTCTGTTAGATGACCGAGCTGAGGTTTCGACGCTTAGCTCACCAGACAATGGGCGGCCCAACTAAATCAGTGTTGTGAGAGGGCAGAGCGCCGAGGCTCACGTGGAGTGATCTCATCAGCATGGAAGGTCGGACGTTGTCGTGGTACATATACAGCGAGGCGGGACTGCTGCAGAACGATCTCCGGTGGAAGGAAGTCATTGGGACATTACATGACGGGAGAAGAGATGTGAAGAATAGCTGGAGCTTTTAATGAGCAGTTTGGAGACTATACCCCTTCTGGACTGTGAGAGCGCATGGGACTTGACTCGTGCCATCACCCCCTTATTCCCCTTTGAAGCCAACACTGTCAATGAACATTATCTCACATAGAGTACCCAGCAAAGGTCCAAACATGCCACTCCATCTACAGACTTCCCACATTGTCTTCAAACATCTTTGTCCAGTCGAAGGTCAATAAAGTCTGGCTCTTCATCCTCCTCCTCCTCCTCCTCCCCATCATCGATGACCCCACCCAACGTGAAGAACATCTTGGCACCCGCCGCAAACCCGGTGCCGCGGACATCGGAAGTCATAGCATCACACTCGTCGTAATAAAAGATCCCACAATGCAGGCAGAACAACGCCAAGAAGATGAACAGAAGACCCATCACATTCGCGTACCCTCTGCAAGCCCATTCATGGTCGGAAATCCCACTAATAAAAGGATAACTCGGCGTGAATCTCGCAGTCAGCGACGAAGACATTGCTTTCGATTCCTCCATCCTGTTCAGTGTTTCAGCCGAGATTGTATAGTCGTTGTGGGACGATTCGCGGCTGCTTATTGAGCTTGTTGTTCGCAGCACTTCAGTCTCGTGTGATGAGCTCCGACCATCTTTTAAGGCCTTTGACTGGGTCAACAGACTTGGTCGGTATTGGTACACGCTGGTCAAGCGAAAGGCGTCACCGTAACGGCGATAGTGACCGCGGCAGGTCATGAGGGAGGTAGATTTGCGCTGGAAGGCAGTACGGCGTTTGCGAAGGATCACGCGCTGTTGTCTGGCCATTTTGGTATGGGATTGAGTTAGTAGTGTTGGTTGCGCTGGAGAAGGCGTGCTTGAGAGTTTCATGATTGAAAAGGGCTTTGTGGAAGAGGGTGTCAGAGCATCTGCCATGTCTGTCTGAGCGTCTGCAGGCTTTTCTGAAAACCCTCGCAGAACGTGACGTTTTCAGAAGGTATTGCTCATGCTCGTGGAGAGACGTCTATCTTCATCTGGAAGATCCTGGCAGCAAGATCATCCTTTGCGCCGTCCCCGTTCACCTAGGGTCCTAATCCGGGAAGAACTCATCACCATCCACCCATCCCAACATAATCATGTACTGTCTGGCGAAGTACCCATACGCCACTGCAAATGTGACACATGCTGACATGCGATCAAACGCATCGTTGACGGCGTAATACAGGGTAAGTGCCAAAAGCAGTACCCACCCCAGAATGGCGACCCAAGTAAGAAATGCGACGAACAGGCGAGTCTTTGGACGTCCCGCAAATTGATCGATCATGGGTGCCTGCTCGATTTCGTCCATTGTTGCGTCTTGTTGTTGATCTGGCGGCGCAGGCGCGCCGGGAGGCTCGTGATAGATGTGATCCATTTGATTAGTTTCGGGGTGCTTGCTGTGAATGGTATTGGATTTGACTGCGTAGGATATATGCAGTGAGGTGCTTCGCTCTTCGGTATATTTGGAGCGTACTAAGAGTTGTGGAAGCTTTCGTCAATCATGACGACCATCTAGTGGAGTGCAGGCGCTGAGGTTGGGAAGTCGCAAGAAGTGACAAACCCTTCACTTACGGAGGCGCACGTCAAACTACGCTAGTCAACAGGACGTCACAAGTCTTGCAACCATCTGATCAAGCGCATCGCGTCCTCGTTCTTAATAGCATGTCACTAATTAATGCCGAACACTTCGTCCAGCCGCAGTAGCCTCACCTTTCAGTCTCCTCTTGACGTTGACAGAGAACAGGGCCTCGCCAGCGTGTTCAGCGAATCTCCTACATCCCCCAACCCGGCAACTCGTGCCCTTCAGCCCACCCGGCAGATATCATCCAAAAACATACCCCGAGACCCACAAGCACAGCAAGCCAACTCGCTGTTATCATGTCTTCGTACCAATCGTTGAGTGCGCAGTACACGGTCCGCAGGCAGAACCAGGTAAGCAGTCCGACAGTGAGACATGCCATGACCTTGGCAATGCGGACCTGGGGGTTGTTAGGCAGATGTGGTGGTAAATCAGCCATCGGACTGGTTCGCTAAGCAGCGTTGGTGTTGTGGACGATCTGGAAAGAGACAGTGACGATCCTAAAGGGCCGCAATTGATGCTGCTGCTGGTCTAAGAACTCGAGTTGTCAACCCAGTGTCTCAGCTGCTCAAAGGCAAAGGCTGAATTCGAATGGACGGTAGTTGCCTGGCTTAGAATACTGCCGTTTCGGATTGCTAAGGGAAGTCTCGAGCCAGCAACATGTGTTTTTGGTTTGTTTCAAAGCCAGCAAGCTTCCAATAGAAGCGTCAACTAGCAAAAGCGTACAAAGTGCAGTCGCCATTCTCCAATCGCACCTACCTCATGCTGAATTTTCGCATATGGGAAGCGGCGTCATCAAAACCTGTCTCCATCAGGTGCAGTGTCTATCAATACGCGCAACCAGATCCAGTCCCCATTCCAGTACTGTAACCCCAGCATGAATGTCATAAAAACCACCAAAAACGCTATGAACACAGCTTCGATTTGAAGTATATTAGTGTTGGACTGTCCTATGCTGAACATGCCGGTGAGGTAGTCGATTACCGCACCAAAAAGCATGATGATACCCGTGAGATAGCAGCAATGTTTCATAATGCGCTGTTCGTCATCCGCGGTGAGTGCAGGCATGATGTTGAAGTGTTGCTGAAATATCTGTCGGTAGTCCGTATGCATGTGATTTGCGCTAACTGCTCTTCTTCCGCCTTTACTGTGATCGAGACGTGTTTCTCAGGGCGTGTGCTGCTGATTCCCAGAAGAGAAAGAGTGTGTTTGAGAACTACTGATGAAAGACGCGGACCTTCAGAGCACTGCCTTGGCGCCCGCTGCTTTGAGACCACTCATATTCCCATCGAATGGACCAGCTAAACAGTCGACTCACTCATTCGACAGCGACAACGCCTCAGATCCGATATCTGCCATCGGAAACCAAGCCGGCGGTTGCATCCAGTCTCCAATTACCGTCTCGAGCTTGGCGACGAAGATCAAGAGCGCTGCGCCTACGCTCGCGTTCGTCAATCTGGCATCATGAAGATGCCAGCGTAAAGGACGCACAGCGCCAACCTGGTGGTCAAGGTTACGGCAACAAGGCGGGAGTATTGAATTATGAGAAGAATGGTGTCATCCTGGACCGGAGGCATCGTGTTGAGATTGTTCCGAGTGGCTTCCAAAGTGTGGTCTCGCTGCTTCTATCTGCTGCGTGGACACTATTTGTGTGGTTGGAGATGGCGCGGTTGACTTCTGGTAGCAGCAATAGTCAATATGTGTGAAAGGTTGTGTGCTCGAGAGAAGAAGGAGAGCCTGTCTATGTGTACCATACGGCGTGTCAGAGCATGACAACTACATATTTGCCAATCAGCAAGCTCACGGACCAGCACGGTTCTGGACAATGATAGACGATCAATAATCACAATTGCATGCGTTCATCATACGTACCAAAAGGGGTATCAATGCGTGTCGTCCATCATCCACGTCATGACCGTACGAAGCCGTTTCCTCGTCAATGCCCAGCGCTACCAGAAGACTCGCCAGTCTTCTGCTTTCGCATCTCCTCTTCAGCCTGACTCTGCTTGAGCACATATCTCATGACAATTTCCTCTTCATCGAATTCTTTCTGGCGCTCCGCAGAATCCTTTTCATGATGCTCAAGCGATTCTGTCATGGCGCGCTTCAGCTGCGCTTCGTGGTCATCACCAGCACCCGGTGATGTCGCAGACTTCTGAGACTCAGTAATAGCACGTTGCAGATCTTCATCGTGCTGCGAAGAGACTGAGTGCGATTCGGTGATTGCGCGCTCCAAATCAGCATCATGAGTGTCAGAGTCGGGCGCACCGGACGCCGTGTTACCGTCCTTCGCCTTCGATTTGCGATCGACAACGCTGTTACCTCGACTGAGATCGCCCCTGTGCGCGTCTGCCAGGCTAGACTGAATTGCTTGCTCCAATGCTCGCGTATCCGCACCACGCTTCTTCGCGTCTTCCAATTCAAGCACACTAGCACGAATAGCCTTCTCAATGGCCTCATCCTGTTCCTTGTTGCCCGTGCTCGTCTCACGGACAGACTGCCTGATTGCCTCCTCAAATGCGGGATCTTCAAAGCCAGACAGTGTCGTTGTGCCATCGCCCTGAGGCATCTTGCCCCTTGCCACTGTGTCATGTATTGCGCCTGTCCGCTCGTTTGCAGGCTCTTCGTCTCTTGTCGCGATCTCATCTGGATTCAAATTTTGAGCATGTCTCAACGGATGCGCAGCGGGTGTTGGCTCTCTTTCAGGGGTTCTGTCCTTCGCAGCGCTATTCGAGCGTGAGCGAGTGCGCACATCTCGATACCGACCCTTGATCTCTTGCATCTTCTCCTCTCCGACCTTCTTTTTCTTCTTGATATCGTTTCTGACGTCGTCCCAGTCTTTAATGAGCTGGCTGTACTCTTCGGAGCTCGCGCTGTGCATCTCGTCATAACCTTGTGCCGTTCGGGCGGCTATAAGGTAGCCCTCGACGCTGGGTCCAAAACGATTGCGTATTTCGCGGTACATTCCTTGAGCGGCAAATCCAGGGATCCCCCAGAAAGCGGCGCCTGGTTTGAGCGCGATACCACCTATACCCTTGCCAAATCCTTTGACGAAGCCAGCAGCACCTTCTTTCTTTGCACCGCGAAGGGGCTGCGTGACAAGCCCAGTGATGCCATCGTAGAGACCAAACCCGAACTCTTTGCCAGCAGCCCTGAGGCCTGACTGAAGATTTGTGATCTTCTCTGGCTTTCTCACCGTATCATCACCATACAGCTTAGGCGCATTGTGAAACCCCTTGGCGAGCGCGAGTGTGAAGTCAAGAGGGGACTTGACGCCAGCTTCCGTAAAGCGCCAGGCGCCCTTCCCAGTGGACAAGAGTGTGTCGATGTCTTCCGAGTTGAATTTGAAGGGCTTCTGTTTTTCCGCTTTGCCTGTCTGCTGCTGCGCTGCTGCGAATTCCATCATTTTCTGGGCTGCAGAAGCTTCCTCGGTAGATCGCACTGAGCTGCTAGAAGACACCGAAGAAGAGCGTCGGTGACGAGTCTCCACAGCTTGAAGCGCATCTGAACGTGCAGACTTGAGCTCGGCTGAGGAGATGCTCTGAGAATCTGACCGTGAATGTGTTGGCGTGCTCGATTGCGAGGACTGTTGGCCACTCTGATTGCTTTGCGCGCCTGGTGACTTTTGGTCTTCGCCAGTCTTGCGTGCGTTCGGATGGATCTTCAGCGCTTTGAGAGTGGCGACGGGCATATCCGCAATGCCCATTGCCATACTGCCCATCGTACCGATCAGTGCACTAGCGCCCCCAGTAATAGGATCCCACGGTCCCTCGTCAAGATTGAGTTCCTGAGGTTGGTATAGCTTCAGATCTTTGAAGTCGAGCAATCGTTCATGGGCCAATACTGTAGCTGCAAAAGCGCTGAGTCGAAAGTCAGTCCGCCGAATGCGCCACGCAGCTGCCCTGTTTGGTGACAATTGACAGCGCATGTGGTCAATGTCCAATTGCCCATGAAAGCTTTCAGCTCCCATCTCACATCCACGCTCTTTACTGATCTTCGCACTCATTTCTTTCGCCTTCTCGACACAGCTTGGTGACACGGCCTCGTTGATGGCAGCTGCAAGCGCATCCGCGGTCAACTGTTTTGACGCAATTGGTGCAGGTCCTGCCCCAGCCTTATGCACCATGGCACCCCAGAAGGGTTGATCGCCGCTAGATTGAGTCAGTAAACTTGTAGTCGAAGCGGCGGGGACAGCACTTACAAAAATGGGACAATGACGGTGGGAACACCAGCAGCGATACCTGCGGCGGTCGTACCAGCGCCACCGTGGTGAACCACGGCGGATACATGCTTGAAGAGCCAGTCATGGGGGACGTTGCCCAGCATGAACACATTTTCAGGTACACCCATATCTTCTGCTCCAAATCCGCCCCAGCCTTTTGATACCAGAGCGCGCTGTCCAGTCTGCTTGACTGCTTCGAAGATAAGATTGGTCATGCCGTTAGGGTCATCGACCACAATAGACCCGAAGCCGATATAAACGGGTGGTGATCCAGCGTCCAGGAATGCCTTGAGGTCAGCCTCAGGTGTAAAGTCGCCGGCCAAGTTCAAGAAGTAGAAGCCAGATATTGAGATGTGTTCTTGCCAGTCACGAGGCTTTGGGATGAGCGCTGGCGACCAGCAATAAGTGTAAGGGATCTTGAGTCGAGCAAGCATTCCGGGCGCCCACTGCAGGCTGATAGGATCCAGTCCAAGGCTCTTGCGCCTGAATCGGTTGATCACATCTCCTAAGCCCTGCCAAGTCATCATATCCACCAACGCGTAAGACATGAAGTTCGTCATGCTAGCATCGGCGTTTGATGATTGAATGTTGGCCAATGGATGAGGGAAAGATTGTGTCGGCGACCAAGGCATACTGCAAGCTGTCAGCCCATCGTTTCCCGAGCAAATGACCTTTGAGTTCTCGCGTACGTGAACATCATATGCAGAGGTATGCCGAGCTTCTCGGCACAGTGCACATGCGCGAAGCTTGGAGGATTGGCGATGATAGCATCAGCGACAAATGGCTTCGACTGAGCCTCCATACCGATACCGCTGTCGACCGATGACCAGTCGTCAATGGTTTCATCAGAAGCTTCGGGCCCCGTTCCGTCACCAGACTCAATGCAAGACCGCCAGCAACCTTTCACCATTGTCCCTATCTCCCGGCGTCGGTGCCCAACATCGCCTGATCTCAGGGTGTCGAAGCCCGGCATTAGACCTGGGTTCTTCACCATGAAGGCCATGAGCTCCGAAGGATCACCTCCAATGCTGAAGAACTCAAGGCCGTTGCTGCCCACAAAATCCCTAAACACCGGATGAGTAGCAAGTCGGACGCGATGGCCATACTCGTCCTTGAGAACTTTGCCAAGCGCAACAAACGGCTGCACATCACCTCGAGAGCCCACAACATGGATGACAACGTTGAGCTTGGGAGGTCTGGACCTATCCGCACGCCGGCCCAACGCGGGTGGGACATACGGTCCCTCGGACGGGCCTTGTTGCCGCTTCAAGGCGTTATGGAAGAGATTGGATAGGTTGTTACCCTTCTGATTGATGTGAATGTTGACACGGCCGTCCTCTTTGTCATATAGTTAGTACAAAACAACGAGGACCGCAGACAATATACCGACCTGCGACATCTGCGTGAGTGCCCATGTCCATCTGCTCATCCTCGACATGGCCATATATCTCGCCATAGGCAGGTGGCTGTTCTTCATCCGCGTGGTCCGAAGCAACAGGAAAGGAGTCATGCTGCGGTTGGTTCTGGGGTAAAGGGTCATCAACTGGTTCGACATGGACAGCAGGAGGGTTCAATGTCGAAGTTGAATGTACCGAAGATTGGTCATCATCTCGTGCCGCATGTTTCTCCGTCATGATGGCTACTTCCCGATGATAATTCTGGACAGGTCGGTCCTTGCGCTTGGCAGGTAGTAGACGCTCTTCCTAGATGGGATGATGAAGCGGCGGGCTTGTGAGCTCTGTTGAGGACGCTGTACGAAAAGCAAGTTGGGGCATCACGATTGCTCTTAGTGATTCTTCAAACACCTTGCATGGGTGAGGACTGACGCGTTCGCACGTCCAGCGAACCAAGTTTCAGATGAGGCTAGGTTGCCAAATTGGCGGCCGGGCCTGTTTCGCTCAATCACATGTCAAATCAAAAATTACTCTAAACGGCTCATCTTCAGGGGCCACTTCAAGATCCGCTAGCCGCCTTTGTCTTTTTGGCATCGTCGAGTGATCCTTTTAATAATGTCGTCGACGGTGTGACAACGTCGTGAACGTATCAAGCTAGTCTCAGTCTTCAACATGAATGGTCGCGAGATTCCAGGCTTCTACTATGGTGCGTCTCATTCCTCCATTATACATTCAATCGCCAACACAATCATAGATACAGACAAGAACAAGTATTTCCGGATCCAGCCAGACCACCTTGCCACCCCAAGCAATCTTCACTCGAAATCTCATATTCGAGAGATACAGGAAAACTCAAAGCGACGCCGTGTCGAGGCCGAGGCTTTCCTGCGTACAGCTCGCGAACGCGTGCGCCGTCCTACCCTACTAACAGGTAAAGACGCCTCGAGCGCCGCCTTTCGAACCGAGACCGGAGGTATACGAGCAGCCACGAGTGAGAGATTCGTGGGCGCTTTCGTTGATGGACTGGAGTGTCGTGTGCCGACGTTGTGCAATAACGACCCTTCTCGGCCTATTCGGCTGTATGTAGAGAAAGACCAGATTGATGCGGTTTGGTAAGTCATCCACCCTCATCCTCACTTTATTACTTGATCTCTCTCCTCTCTTCGCTTGCCTATGCGGCTATACTAAGATTCCACAACAACCGCTCCTTCACCCAGCCCTAACATCGCCAGCTACGATGCTACCACCGCCACCACCTTCTCCTCACGCGAACAGTCCTGGGCCATAGGCAGCCACCACATGCTCTACACCGACCAAACCATCCTTTCTCGCTCTATCATAGAGCCCGTCAATCTGACAACTTTCACGTTCGCCGACGAAAGCGACCCCATTAACCCCATCCCGGTGCCTCTCCCAACTAAAAGCGTCAACCAGCACACCCAGTTCGCCCAAGTGTCCTCACGACCCTCTTCCATGTCCCTCACAGCCTCCCGCGTCCTACTCGTAACCACCTACGGTAATGTCCAGAACGCACAGGTGACCATGCTACCCCTCTCCGACCCTGTTTCCCGGCCCCCGCCTCCGCCTAAGGCGCCGGACTGGTGGCCTCGTGCACTTCTGGAGCGGCCGGAAAGCGAGATGCAGATTCACTTCACCATGCCCGCGGAGGAAACGCTGTATACATCTTCTCCAAATCAGTTCGTGTCGTCTCAGAACAGCGGGATTGCTGTTTTCGCGGTGGGCGGGAGTACGAAGACCAGTGTTTACACCTCTGCGCCTGGGTCGTTTGAGTGCTCTGATTCCATGCAGGCGGGCTGTGACGTGCTTACTTGTGATTGGCAGGATGCCAATGTTCTCGCGTGCGGGACGAGAAAGGGACAGGTGCTGTTGTGGGATACGAGGGTCAGTCCGGCGACGGGGATGGTGCGGCGATTCGGATTGCCGAGACCAAAATCACAGCAAAGGACGCGGAGAAGCAGAGGTAAGGGCAAGAGGCATCGGCAAGAAGCTCAGCAAGCGCCGGAAGTACCAGAAGAAGCCGTAACGGATCTACACTGCCTGCCTGGACGGTGCCATATCGTGTTGAGAGGTGGACGAGGTACGGCGAGTCTATTCGATTTGAGAATGGTAAGAGATGGATTGAGGAGAGGCGCGGAGGCTGCGGTGAGCTATGATTGGGATAGCGGATGGCTTGGAGGTGTAAAGAAAGGTTTCAGTGTCAGTGATGAGCTGGGGCTTGTGGTTCTGGCGGATGAGAGGGGGAGCGTGGGTGTCTTTGGCACGATGTCTGGAGACAGGATAGGTGTGCTGAAGGGTGGTGATAGCAGGAGGCGTGATTCCCTGGAGCATAATCAGAGGCATTCTGCTGCTACTGCGACGAACAAAGAAGCGGTTCAGTGCCTGCAGTGGATCGAACGCGAGAGTCAAGACGTCTTGATAGGCGCCCGTGGCAACAATATCATCGAGTGGGCGTGGTGACTAGCAATAAGCGTACAACAACGCTCAAACGACGTAAAAATGTTCATGCAGAGGAGGTTTATGCAGAGGTTCATGCAGAGCATGTCAGTGATCCGCGCCTACAAAGGCCTGTATATAAGATGTGCCCTCAAACAATGCTCAAGACACCAAGCCATGCCAAAGACATCTCATGCCTCGTCTCAAATATCATTCACATCCTCCTCTTCGCCCCTTCGTCCGGAGGACGTTTCATACTCCTCTCCGCCTGCTCTGACCGCTCTCAGTTGCCCACCATCCTGCGCCTCCAAGAAGTCGCGCAATTTCTTCCTGCCCTCCTCGATAGCTACCCGACTCGCTCCGTCCGCCATTCTCAGCATCGGGCCCCACAGGTTCAGGTTGTAAGTGATATAGGCACCAACGCCAAGTAGTATCAACATGACGAAATACAGCGGATTCCGCAACACAGCCACCAGCTCGTTCCAACCGAGCGCCAGCAGTATCCCATAGAAATAAAGTGGTACTTGCGTCATGCCACCAATGGCGCTACGCTTTGCCTCAACAAAAACGCCGTCAGCGGTCTTCTTGAAGCGCGCGGCGAGGTCAGAGGCTTTGCTGTCGGAGAGTATCACGCACTCGTCGTCTAATGATGCGTTGGCGTCGGCGTCGATGCCACCGATGGGCGGTAAATCCTCTTCGTCAGCCGCAGTCGCAGCTGTGGGCGTCTCGCCGATCCACGCATCAAGTGGCGGCGATGCGCCAGTTTCGCTGAGTCTGAAACGGGACAAAAGGGGTATGAGTAGTAATGTTGACTGTCGCGCGGCTGTGTACAGGCCTTCGATGTCATCGGTCGGCCGCCAAATCCGAGGCACGCCGGTAGCGTCGTATCGGAATTTGTCTTCGAAGTTTTCGCGCAGCTTGAGGAGTATGTTGCCTTCCATGACTTCGTCTTCGAGTTTTGCGCGAAGCGTGGACCAGGATTTCCGCCGTAACCTCCATAAGCCGACTTCGACTTCTTCAGGCGATGCGTCAAAGCCTTTGGATATCTGTGTGAATCGGTCCTCGGCGTGTTGAACGACCAAGGTGAAGTCGCGCCATATCCTGTCCCAAAGTTCCGTTTCTGAGGGTGGCTTCTCGCCCTCAGCGACTGGTGCATGCTTCGCTTGCCCTAACGAATTGAACTCCATACCGACCTTCTCAGAGAGCTTGCCTTTCACGAAGCGCTCCACCCGCGTGGCGAGTCGTCGCATCTCCTCTTTCCTAAGAGTGGCGCTGCGCTCATCGAGATCTTTCCGGTAGAGTGCGAATTCTTGTTTGTATGTACTCCAGGGAGCGTCCTCGATCAACAGTTCCTTGCCAAGGCCGTCGAATGCGGCCAGCGCTTTCTTCTTTTCCGTCTCCACGATTGCAGCAAAGTCGTAGTTGCTTCCGCGCTTTTGGCCTTGTCGAACAGCGTCGCTCACGGCGTCTGAGAATCGATTGACACCCAACTTGTGCGCTGCGGAGAGCTGGCTATGAAACAATGCCTTCAGCCGCGAATCTGTCTTTTCTTGAAGTTCCACTAGCTTCCGCGAATAGACGGCCTTGTGGTATCTGCTGGCTTCGTTTGAAAACGCCGCAATGACTTGTGACCGGGCAGTCCTCATCGCTTGGCCTAGATCGGGTACGATCCCAGGCTTGCCAGAGTCTTTACTCGCAGCTTGTCTGTTCTCCAATGGTACGATGCTCTCGTCAAATGGTATCAACACTTCTCTCATGATCTCGTCGCATCGGAATTGAGCTAAAAGCTCTTGCTGTGTTGGCAGATCGAGGTCCTTGTTATCCACTATCTGGTCCCAGATACTGGAGGCGTAATGTGAGAAGCCATCAGCAGGTATGCGCCTGTGGTATTCTGGGAGAAATACGCCTCTTGACTCGTCCTCGAGGCCAGCCGCCGCAAGCTTGGGGTTCTTGTTGCCTTCTCGAAAACGTGTGCCCAATCTCTCGACCTCGGACACGAACTTCTCTGGCTGGAGGACTTTGTGCGGTAATGCGACGAAGGCAAAATCGAAGTAGTCACTGATCTTTGACTCTTCCAGCCCTTTGGGCTTGGATAGTGATGCCCATATCCGCGATAGGTCTTGCATGAGGGTGTTCCTAAGGTTCTGCAAAGGCGTCTGACCCAGGTGATCGCGGATGACAAAGAAGAGGAGCGACCGTGGTACCGACTTCTGGTCTTTTAAGAATAGCTGCAGGTTGACCTCGAAGACTGTCTTCAATAGGCCCATGTTTGCGCCTTGATATAATCCAACTTGATGCTCCCAAATGTTGACGATGAGGACCTCACTTGTTGCCAGCGCAAACAGCGCGCTCTTTCGCTCGAAGTCTTGATCTTCTCCTCTTTCCCGGCCGTCTGTGCCCTCGACGTCCATAACCAAGATATTGTCCGCCATGCCCTTCCCGCCGCCTTTTGCATATTCATGTCTGTTCTTCGATAGCCAGATGCCCTTGGTCGTCTGTTGTCTACTTTGCTCGCTCATGACACCAAAGTCCGTCCCGAACAAGTAGTTGAGCAGCGTCGACTTGCCAGTGGACTGACTCCCAAAAACTGAAATGAGGTGATAATTGAAGCCTGCTTGTGTGACATGCTCCTTTTGTAGGTATATGGGTAGATTGCTGTTGAACAGCTTGTCGGCACTGACGACTTGGACGCCATGTTCATAGCTGTCCGAGTCGCCATTTATTGCAAAGTGTCCGTTCATGATGGTGGGTAAGGACGAGGGTGCAGTGGGATGTCGAGTTGTTGCAGCGGACGGTCTGCGACCTCCGTTTACTGCAGCCATTTTGAAGAGGCCAAGCAATGACGACGGCCTGTGCTCGGCTGAAGCAGGAAGGTCAATCTGTACAATTAGACGAATGCAAGGAGCGGGTGCTGAGGTAGCGAATGGGAGGCGTCCGCTGTCCGCAGGATGTTGCTTCGTCGATATGTGATTTGACAGCGCCCCTCTAGCGTCAATTGTAACGATAATATCGCACGTACCCGGATCTTGGCAAATTCCGAGAAGGGTAGCCAATTTACGCGTCAAAACGCGTCTTCGATTGACAGCTACATCTCGACACCAGAACCTCAGTGCAACACTCTCTCCTCGTATGCCTCCATGCAATCGCTGACAGAGACAGTCAAAGCTGTAGCAGACCAATATGTATGTCGTCAACGCCAGCTCCAACAAATAGCAATCCTACTAGCCCCAGAGCTCCCATCCCAGCCTGCGCTCGTCCTCCATGGCCTCCCAAGCACAGGCAAAACCGCCATCCTAAAGTCACTACTCACCACGATTTCAATACCATCTGCAACAATCCCCTGCCGCGAATGCATCACCACACGCCAGCTGCTCGAACGGACTACTGTAGATGTTCTCGACTCCCTAATCGTATACCAGCAGCAGACCGGCGACTTCGCTTCCATCAACGAAGATAGCTCGCTGGACTCCGCACACTATACACGCACTGAGAATGTCGCAGCGCTCGCAGTGCACCTGGAGCGTCTTCTCGCGCGGCGAACCGAGAAGTTCATCCTCGCCTTCGACGCCATCGACGCCCTGGAAGAGCCGCCAGGAACACTTCCCCCAGCCTTGGTCCGCATCGCGGAAAGCCTCCCCAACCTCACCCTCGTCTTCGCCCTCACGACACCCTCACCGGGCCTCTTTCACCGACCGGGCCTACCCCACATCCACTTCCCCGCATATACGCGCGACGAAGCCATATCCATCGTCGCCGCCAAACCGCTCCCAGTCGAACCCGCTCACCCCACCAACTCAGGAGACGAGCCCGGCGACGACATAACCTGGCTCTGGGCACGCTTCACAACAGCCGTCTGGGACGCCCTCGCCCACATCGCCGCGCGGGACATCCCATCCTTCCGTTCCCTCTGCCACAAGCTCTGGGCCCCCTTCACCTTGCCCCTCCGCGAGGGTAAGTACAAACCCCGCGAATTCTCCCGCCTCATGATCGCGAATCGCGCGCTCTTTCAGAAAGATGACGCTCTCCTCGACGACATCGCCACCTCTCAATCCGCACACGACTCCTCTGCGCTAACCAAACCCAAACACGACACCACCCTCCCACCCTTCTCCACCTACCTCCTCATAGCATCTTACCTCGCCTCGCACAACCCGCCGCGGCTGGACACGCTCTACTTCTCCGAATGGTCCGAGCGGAAGAAGAAGCGGAAACGGGGCGGTCCCCGGAAGCCCAAGTCGGCGGGCGTGGCCAAAGCAGGGCACAGGCCGATATCACGGCAGCATCTGCCTCCTGCGCCGTTCACGTTACCAAGACTCCTGGCGATATTGGGAGCGATATATCCGCACCCGGTGAGCAGCGCGAGTCATCCAGCGACGATTCCGGAGTTTTACTATGTCGATGTGATGGCGGCGGTAGCGACGCTGTGTAGTAGTCGGTTGATTGTGCGAACAGGAGGTGGGGGCGATCCATTGGATGAGGGGGCGCGGTGGCGGTGTAATGTCGGATGGGAGGTTGTGGTGGGGATGGGGAGAAGGGTGGGGGTTGAGGCGAGTGACTACGCCGCTGAATGAACATGTATCAGATCGAAAGCACAGCGAAGCCGGACATGAATTGAAGAGCGTGGATGCTCAACCATGACATTAATGCCACCGAAATATGTCTTTTCATCTGCTCGCTGTGTGAGCATACTCACACGATGCTATACCCGCTACGTCGATGCTTTTCACTCGTCCTGTCTTGGGGTATCATAGTCTCATTAGTTGCCCTTCCTTCACATCACCCTCCCCGAACGCCAGCAAATGCACAACTCTGCTTTTTCAGAACGCCTTGCCCAACAGCCGCAGCAATGCTAATCACTCAAATCCACCACCTCCCGGGCCGCCCTCTGGGGCGTATCCCTCGCACCGTCCACACCTACAGGCGCTCCACTCTCCGCCCGACTCATCGATCTCGCGGCCCTCCTCTCCTCGCGCACATTCCAGACTCCTTGCTCATCAACATCCACCACCCTCGCCGTATCCAGTAGCCTCTTCTCCTCCAGATCGCTCCGCAAGCCCACCAGAAAGCCATCAACCAAAAGCTCACTAGGCCTCGCATCAGCACCGCATTTCGGACATACCCACTTGTCCGGCGTGCTCGGAACGTTGTCAGCAGCCTTGACGTCGCGGCGAGTAAGTAAGAACGTTTCCAGATCAAACGCCTCGCGGTGCTTGCACGACTTGGCACGGACCGGCGTCTTCCACATGGAGATGGCCATGATCGGGTCCATAAGATCAATAGAGACGGTGCTGTCGAGACACTGGAGGTCATCAGAGGCGCCGTCAGCGGTGCTGGGGTTGAGCGTATCGCGTATGGAGTCGATAATCTCGGAGGCGGGAATGGTGTTCGCCAGGACAGCATTGACAATGTCAGAGTGGGAGAGAAGCGTCACGCGCTCGATGGCGATGGACAAAGTCTTGATGACTTTCTGACTGTGACCGACGAGAGCAAAGGCTTCGAGCGTGTTCGTGCCGGCTTTGAGCGCGCGCGTGACGTCGATGGGCAAGTATCGGCCAAAGTGAACTTTGCAGCGAGGATGCAATCGATAGCCGTTGAGCTTGAAGTGTACGTCTGGTGGCCAGATCGTGTCGCGTAAAGCCCACTCGCTCATGTCTTCTGGTAGAGCGCCTTCCACACATCGTAGGCGATACGTCACAGAATTGGGCTTCATCTGCCGTAAGCACCTATTGCTCGGATCGTCTTCGTTTGCGACATCTCTTGCGAGATTCCAGAACTGCTCGTCGGACAGATCAAAGGTGGAATCGTGGAGGGCTTCTCCTGTGTTCACCTCTGTCGGCGCCAAAGCCAGCCCTGATACTTGCTGGAACATCTTCACTTGAGTATCCACAGCGATCAAGCGTGGGCTGCGTAGATGTGCCAAGTGGAGTGCGTATTTATCGGGGTGTGGTGGAGCGACTTGGGCACCTCCCACGCCATGCCGCGGATAAAGAAGCTGCCCAGGCCGACGAGTGAGCGATGTCTGGCGAGCTGGCACTGGTGAACTTTGGCCTGATGGGTTCATTGGATGGCCTGAAAGGGACGACGAACGACCGGGCGCCGCAGTTCGGGGAGAGGCGGTAGAGGACACGGATGTGCGTTGCTGGTTGTGAGCTACGAGAGGAAATGTTTGTATGAGAGGTTGAGCTTGTTCTCGATGAAATGTCGTGTTTGTGTTTGATGCTGTAGGCGCGTGTGCTGTATTGCCTTGGGCTCTCCATGTCTGCACGTTTGGTGAAGCTGTCATCCCGGACTGCAGAGCGCTTTGTGGGGAGGCATTAACGACGTTGGGTAGAATTTGTTGCTGCATGGAGGTCCTTCGCGCATTCTCCGCGTTCTCTCTGTTGAACATATTGCGGAACGTCTCCCATCGTGCTGGCATGTAGCGATCAGTATATTCATGCCGTCGATCTTCTCCGCACAGATTACCCCAGTGAGTTTGGTCCTCAGTCTGAAAAATGTACAAGGCCTGTGCAAGCAATGGACGAGGGCATGCCGGCCATGCAGTTTGTGATATAGAATGAAAAACGACACGCTGAAGCACCGCGGATGTGACTTGCAGGTCGGAAGCCAGCTCACCAGCTGATGGAGGGTATTGACGTCTTTTACAGATCTCCTTTAGCCGATCGAAGTTGCGAGCGAAATGCTCTAAAGCGATCATCGTGGGCGGCAGCAATGCTTTATATTTTTCTTCCTGCGCCGCCAATGTTCTGATATCTGCTGGGAATCGACTCCAGAATTGGAAAAACCTCGACCTTATTGCGTCTTCCGGATTCATCAAATGGTCAACCTCAACCATACCTTGACGGCATGATTTGTTGAGTTGCGTTACTTGTGACAGCTTGGATGGCTCATAAGAGTAGAGACACAGGACTTGATGGAAGACGAGGAATCCATGATCTTGATATTGGACTGCCTCCTTCAATGTGGCGAGACGAAATTCTTCTGTTGGCAGGAGCTGTCCGATCTGCTGCACGAAAATGTTGAAATTGGTCGTATAATGCGCAAGCAGCCGTGCCCAGTCGAACGGCAGACCATTGCTGGGACTCCCATTTCCGGTGTTAGGCATCTGGTTGGTCTGGCCGCCTTGAAACGCCACAGCGGCGGACCTCTTTCGAGCAACGAGCGCGGCTTGTGTTGTTGCGGATGTGCTGCCGGAAGGTGTCCTTCGGACAGTGGCTGCCACTTCTTGTATCTCTTCGCTGGGCGCAGGGGAGGGTACTTGAGCAGGTTCTGCTTGACTGGGCACTATTGGAGGGTGAACATTGGTGGTGTTGGATGGACTGTGCGAAGAGGAAACAGGTTGACCATTGGATGTGCCCAGCATCAAGCGGTATGCGCGCGTGAGATATTGATAAAGGTACAATTCCAGGTCGCGTACCTGGCGGGTAAAACGTGCGTGGAGCTCGGGTGCAGACGGCGCCTTGAGGTGGTAGACGAGAGCGTGGATTGGCATCCATTGATCGCACGCAGGACATTGTAGGTTCTTGATTCTGTGCTGAGGTGTGGTCTGGCCTCCGGCATGTTCAGCTAGCTCTTGGAAAGTGGGAAAGCGTAAGGCGCAGCCATGACTGGGGCAAGCGAAGCGATTACGATCTGCTGGGAAAGCGCGGGCTTCGGACGGCATATGCGGTGAGATGGGTGAGTGTAGCATCACTTGAGAAGTTGGCCGTACGGACGTTGCCATCTGAACATTGCACGGCTTTTCAGACTTCAAAGTCCGCCGTGGAAGAGGCCACGCACATTCTTGGAGGGGTGTGACGCGACAAGAGCGTTGCCGAAGCGAGGGGGCGGCGAGGACTGGCTGTACCGGGAGCACAGCTGGCGGAAGCGACAGACAATATCGGCGGCACGGGAGCTGTGGGCAAGGGTGCAGATTTCATGAAATGTGGTGCTGCACTTGCTTTTCACGCGCGAGATGCGGACGATGCCAAGAGTGACAGGATGCAAATGGAACTGCTCGCGCTGGTACGCTAATACTAATGCAGGCATGCCCGAAAGATCAAGTGCTCCCTTTCTCGGATCGCCGGGCTCTTCCTGACTTCTTCCAATCCTGAGCTTCACAGTTGCCGCTGAACGTCCCGTTGTGGGAGCATCGCTGGCTCAAAACGACGCATACGTCGTCAACTGATAAGTATATCACATGATCAAAGTATCAGGAAGGCCAGCGGCTCAGGGCAAGGTGTCTGCGGATCTTGATCTTTCATAGCATCACCAGACGAGGCCGCCGATTGTCGTCGATGATAGCAGCAATCGGTTTGCTGACGCATGGTGAACAGTATGGGGCGATCTCAAAGACAGCCGCAAGCACCAGGGATTGTGACAACACTTGTTGGAGCAGCGCATGTGCGGACAGCACTGCTCCTCACCATGAAGCTGTCTCGCGAGGGGCAAATCAGTATCAGAATAGATTAACTTGTTTACTCTTCATTGTTGCTCACTCACTTGCGTGGGGGTTTGGCATCATACCGCATGCGCCCGAGATTGAATCGCGCGGTGGTCAGTGGGCGCGCACTTTTGGCAAGTGACTTAGAATCAGACAGACCACTTGAAGATCGGAGACATGCCAGGGGGATTTCGCGGTTTATTTGGGATGACTGATTGCACTGGACGTGGTTCCACATCGACGGGCTACGTAAGACGTCGTGGGATAGAAGAGGTAAGCGGACGCAAAGAAGCTTGTCATGTTATCGAGGTAAGCTCACCATCATGGCTGTTGCTATGGTCATCTTAGACAGTCTATCAGTGTCTGCAGCATGTCTCTGCTGTTCTTCTCATCTTCGGTCTCGTTTCCAATGCCGTCAAGCTGCTCAGCAAGCGTTGTATGCAAGCCTTCGAAGCCATCAGTAGTGCTTATCATTGCGCTTCGAATCTTCTTGGCTGCGCCCGTGTCTTCGGCCGCCAGCCATGCTAATATGACACTGATCGTTTGAAAGGTGTAGAGTCCAGCGTCGAGGTGTCGGGCGATCCAGTCGACCTCCTTCTCCTCGCGCTCTGCAGGATCTGCCGTCATACGTTTCTCTTCACTGATCTGCTTCACTACGGGCTCCAGCCTTTTGTAGTATTCCTCTCGTAATCGCACAAGCCTGCTTACTTTCTCGAAATCCTTCTCCATGAACTTCGCAAGAGTCCGCAGTCGTCCCGGAGACTCACCTGGCATACATCGAAGCAGACTCGCCATCATTCCAAGAACGTGCTCCACACCTTCTCTGTCTTTCTTCTCTGCGATGCCAGTGAATGTCTTGAACAGCGGCTTCAACCCTGCAGCCTCGACGAAGCGCTCGCAGATACCTGCACTACTTGCACCGGTGCCCGACAGAGCGTGGTCAAGCAAGCGCAGGCTGTGAGCCTTCGTGAACTTGCCCCCTTCGCGCATCATAATCAGCGCTAGCTCAATTCCTTCAGCTTCGACAAAACTCGTCTTGCCGTCTGCAGAGTTGACCAGGCAGTCAAGGATATCAAAGGCGTCTTCGACAAGCTGCTCGTCATCTGTTTCCTTGGGTGGATCATGCTTTCTGTACGGCGCAAGCAGCTGCAGGAAAGAATCAGTGGCGTTGTTGCTGAGGAGCCGTTTGCGTGCAGGCATAGCGTCTGTGGTATTTGGCGTGGCTTGCGAAGCGATGATTGATATGAGCTCGGCTGCGTACTGCGTGTTTTGCGACACAGGCTTTTCTGGGCTCTGCGCACGCTGTAAAAGGTATTTCAGCAGCTTGTCATCACTATCGTTGTCTAGGAGCTTCTCGAGCGTGACTCTATTGTTGGCAAGATTCTCTAATAGCTCCATTGCGTGATAGACACCAGCCCGGTCTTCCTCTTTGCCTTCGTCGAGCGACTGTATGACAGAGAGCAACAGATCGACTACATCTGAGTCGACCAATGCCTCTGCCAGAGCAGTCCATTGCTCTTCGGTTGCCGCAACGTCCTCATCCGTTAATTCCGCCATGATCTGAATTGCATTGATCGCAATATCAGTATTCTCATGCAGCAGCAGTTGCACCAGGCTGTTCACACTGCCCATCTTCGCCAGCTCCGGATACAGCTCTGGGTGCTCTGAAAACACACTAAGGCTCTTGATATCGGCATCCAGCTCTCCTTCTGACTCGATGAACTTCAGAGGATTGTCTGCGAACTTGTTTCGTAACTCTGTGTTCTTGTTGATCTTCCTCTCGAAGCGAAGCAATGTTCTCCTGAGCCATGCGTTGTCGATTCTCTCTGGTTCAACGAACTCTTCATCTCGACTATCCATGTAATCTAGCACATCGTTGGTGTGCTTGTTCGTGCCGCTTCCAAAGAAGCGTCCTCCTTCCTCATCTTCAGGAGCCGGCCCAGCCTCTTCGTCATCTTCTGGTGGCAGCTCCGGTCCAGCTTCAAGATCTTCTTCATCTTCTTCATCTTCTTCATCTTCTTCGCCGGGGCTATCGTCAGTGCTCGCGTGCTGTTTTCCCTTTGCATCACCATTGATGGAGGTTTTTACGGCTTTGCGAATCTCGTCAACATTGCGCGGGGGCGTCTCGAGCTTGCGTTTACTGCCGTTGGTTGGGTTGCTGGGCCTCTTGAAGAGGTCATCTATCGAAGACATTGCAAGATGCTGAAGAAAGCTCGAGGAAAAGAAGCTAACACCAGGACTGCGTGACAAAATTGCCTATTGTAGAGCCTACGTATGCTCAGCTGCTCGTTTTCACCAACTACATGTGCATCTATGCTCCTCTAACTGCAGACCAGATTACCTCAACACGAGCGAAATAGGTGCCAGACCAAGCAAAAGAGATCGCAGGAAGCCAATACCTTGTCGAGAATGTCATCCAGCCTCTTTGACGCGTGGGACGCAGCCGCTTCTGGATCCTTCGAACCCTCAGTATCAAAAGAGTCCCAATTCATTGTTGGCTTCTCTCTGCTCCTAGCTGGTATGACCTTCTAAATTGAAGATCCATCATCTTGACTCGAACTTGTGCTGATGGATCAAGGCTTCTTCTTGACGGCCATCTTCGCCTTGAACCGATCAATCATCAGCCTTCCTCTCTTAGGCCTTCCCGCGTCTGTAGCATTTGGGTAAGGTCAATAGCCAAAATTCTATCACGGCGCTGACAATGTGTCAACAGATTTGGCGCTGTGTGGATGATGTGCGCAGTCGGTGAGTCAAGCCTTCGTAGGTATCGTGAGCACCCTCTGATCTCGCCAGGCGTATATGTATGATCACTAGATCAAAAGCTACCAGGGTCCATATCAAGATACCCCAAGGCATTCCCATTCTGTTCTGCATTCCTACATATTTGCGCTCTCAACCCACATTTAAGGATGCCGGTCCTCTCGGCTCTAACCCCATCAACTACCCACCTTCACACGCTCCTCCGCTCGATATCTTTCGCTCCTAAAGCACACGTCCACATCTCCGCGGCTGGTATCCGCTTCTCCGCGGACGACACACGGGCCATGCAAGGCCTGGCCTTTCTTGACAAATCCCTCTTCACCCACTACCACTACGACATCAGCCAGAACAGCTCCACCGACCAACCCGCTCAAGCTTCCCAGCGCACAGACGACACTGAAGAGGATCTCCCCATCTTCCAGGTCTCACTTCCCGCCCTGCTTGAAACCTTACAGATCTTCTCTTCCCTCGACGCGACCGAGCGCAATACTCGCGACACCTCCACCACATTCGGAGGAGGCGCAGACCGCAATGGGCTCAACGCGGCTTTCGACAATCGCGTCCTCGGTATGCCGGGTACGTGTAAGATCACGTATGAAGGCACCGGTTATCCGCTCAACGTGCAGCTGAGCGAAGGCAATGTCGAGACCAACTGCGAGCTTACAGCGTACGAGCCTGAGCTTGTGGATGACATCCCGTTTGATCGCGAGAGCGTATGCTTGAAGGTAATCATGCGCGCTGCTTATCTCGCAGACGCAGTCAATGAGCTTGCCTCACTGAATCCAGAACGCCTCAGCATCAGCACGGCGCCTGATCAAGCACCTTACTTTCGGCTCGCGGCTACTGGCGCGCTTGGATCTGCGGAGGTCGATTATGACAAGGACTCACAAATCCTCGAAACGTTCCAAGCAAGACAGAAGGGGAGCAATGAGTACAAGTTCAGCATGGTACGGCAGGCTGTCCGGGCCGTGACTTCGGCCGCAAAAGTGAGCGTACGTTGGGACGGTCAGGGTGTGCTGAGCATGCAATTTATGGTGGACGTGGAAGCGGGCAAGGTGAGCTTCGTGGACTTCAGGTTTGTGCCGTTCGTGGGCGAGGACGAAGATGTGGACGGAATGCGGAGCGGCGACGAGGGCGAGTAAACAGTCAAAAGAGCTCGTGAATCTTGTCCTTTCGCCGGCGTTGGTGAGACTGGACGTGTGCGTATCACTGTGCTTTGCTGTTGTTAGACGTTTCTGCGCAATAGTAGATGTAAGAGTGAAGACATGTAATTCATCCCCCAAAAGACGATGTCTTATCCATGTCTGAAGCTTCGGAAAAGCCTCAGAACACTGGACTTCACTGTGAGGCCGTGTCACCGCACAATAGCACATTGAAGAACAAAGTGGAGTTTTAATTGTATTCAGAGCGTGACTGCCATCAGTATCTCATACTCTACACGCCTTCATATGTGCTTGTACATCGCTAAACTGTTGCCAATGCCGTCATCAGTAGCTGCGATAATTCGAGGTGAGCGTCGAGCAAGCTCTTCCGTGGGTGTAACATGATCAAGCGCGATCTTTTGGTCTACTCTGACCTGTGTCAACGCTGATAGCCCAATGGTAGATGCTCGAGCAACCCATCCTTAGTCCTTGTCGTAGTCGCAACCATAGCTGAAGCTCGCTCTAGAGGCATGTTGTCATCAAGCGTGATCTCTTGGTCTTTCTAACCTGTGTCAACGCTGATGCCTCCATGCTTGCTGCCCTAGCAGATGCTTCGTATGTGTGGTCGTGGGCGTAAAGTCGAGTGTGCGTATCGTACAAACAGTGAAAGAAATCGTCGCAAGTCCGTACTACCGTGAGCTGAACACCGCAGCCGGCTGCTTTCAGCCCCTCACATCCCATGACCATACCATATCCACCCACCACCAGCGCGTGCGCTCGGCTGACTACGGTGCTTCGTATCCGGTCGACGGCGCAGCTGCTGCATCGCCGCCCTCTTCTTCAGCATCTTCGTACTGAATGTTCTCGTGATCTTCCAACTCAGTACCGCCAATTACACCGGTGTTCTCATCCTGGGGGAACAACGACGGGCTGGCAGCAGCTGGTGCATCGCTGCTCTCCTCATCAGCATCCTCAATCTCACTCTCACTCTCAGCATCACCCCTCATCCTCGCCGGGCGTGCGAGCCTCGCAACCATATGTGGCATCCTGCAGATTCGCGCGCCGCTCGAACTCAGCTTGCAAGCGATCCTCTCGGGCCACCTGCTCAGCTGCTAGTTTCTCAGCTTGCTTGCGCTCTTCCTCGATACGGTCATGAGCTTCCTTGATCTTCTCCGGATTGCCATACTGGAAGATCTTGATGATCCCGCCTTCGTGATAACGCTCGTCTGGGCCCAATTTGCGGGTCTCAGGGGCAGTGTCGGGCCTGGTGAATGGAGACACCTGGTGAGAATGAGAGCCAACGGAGGAAGCGGGGGTGGAGGAGGATGAGGTGTCAGCGCCAGCAATGGTAGAGCTGCCAGAACCGCTAGACTGAGGTGCGGTCGGCTCGGAAGGGTAAGTGCGGTTCTTCAGCGACGCTCGAAAGTCCGCGACCTCTTGGCGGACCTCCTCATTCCAACGGCGCACGGCAAGTCGCTGGCGAACCTTCTGCTCGGCGATCTCTTCTGCGAGCTGTGCTGCGGTAGGTCGCTGCGGTTGAGGCAGAGGTGGGCAGCCGTGTACGGCTTCATGGAGCGCCTGCTGGAACGCGCTGGTAAAGCCCGCGCGTGGGGCAGACAATGCCGTGGGCGGCTTGTAGTTCGCTTGCGCAGACGAAGTGGAGGGGTAAGCAGACCGGGTCGAGGATAGGTGTGGAGGCTGTGCGGAAGTGGGCGTGGAAGTCGAAGTTGAGGAGCGTGGAGTAGGAGTCGACATTGACCCAGTAGTTCGCGAGCCCAATGAGGATAGACATGTTCGCTTAGGCCGGGGCTCTTTCTTTCCGTACCACACTGCGAGGAGAGGGTTGCCGTATTTTATGGGCTCCTCTTCCTCCAACTTCCGCTTCTTGGTCTTTGTGGAGCCATTTATCGAGGCCCGAACCTCCTCAGCCAGAGCCTTCGCTGCGTTCTCCGCGGCCTTTTCCTTGTACTCTTTCTGCTTGGCGATCTCTTCCGGGAAAGGGCGGTCATCGCGGCGCGCCTCGAAGGCGTTAGATTCGCGCGACTGCGTCTTTTTGGGCGGCTTTGGCTGGCGTGGTGGCAACTTCGCAGCCTCCTTAGCAGCTTTCCACCGGCGATCAATCTCGTTGATCTTGGCGTTGATGGTCTCGGTAGGCACGCCTTTCTTGATGCTCTTGCCGAACATACCGGCGATTTCATTCTCCCACGCTCGATCCCGCAAAACCGTCTCTTCGATCTCCTTTATTGGAGTGTAGACTGAGTTCTTGTACTTAGCTTTCTCTTCAAACGAGATCAAGGTGCGGCCGATGTCACGACCGTCGAAATTTTTGTCGAGACCGTGGTTCAGTCCATCCTTCATGGCTTCCGTCTGGTGCTTGCTGCGCTCAACAGGAGCTGGTTTGGTCTTCTTGGGAGACTGAGACGCGGGCGCAGGTGTTTTTGAGACAGCTGCAGATCCGTAGCGCTCTGAGACCTTGCGGGACTGTGACTTGGGCTTGGAAGAGAATACAGGGCTGTCGGCACGAGTCGAGTCACGGAGGTTGTAGCCAGTCTCCGAGCCCGCAGTGCCTGACTTGCGCTTCTGAGGAATGTCAGTGTTATCAGTGTTGTCTCGAGGCTTTTTGGTGGTGATCTTTCGCGGCTCATATCCGAAGGTTGGGACGACGCTGGGGTCGTAGCCCCAGCCCTCCTCGTCCTCAGACGCAGGAGAAGGTCGTGATTTAGTAGGGTTCGAGTACATGTTGAGGACCTCAGTGGTGGCAGTAGTGGCGTTGTCGGCTTTGGCTGGTGCATCGTCTTTGGCTGGTGCATCGTCTTTGGCTGGTGCATCGTCTTTGGCTGGTGCATCGTCTTTGGCTGGTGCATCGTCTTTGGCTGGTGCATCGTCTTTGGCTGGTGCATCGTCTTTGGCTGGTGCATCGTCTTTGGCTGGTGCATCGTCTTTGGCTGGCGCGTCTTTGGCTGCGACGGGCCCGTTGCCTTGTGCGGCAGATGGGTCTTGAGAAGCAGCGGCTGTACTGGACTGACGCAATCGAGGGTAAGCGATTTTTCGGAATTCGTCCATTTCCTGTCCCATCTGTGCAGGAAGCTTGGCCTTGATCATTTCATACTTGTCCCATGAACAGGTGTCAACGAGATTCTGTGCATCCTTGACGGTGCAAGTAGAGATGCTGCGTCCCTTGAACATCTCGTCCAGAGCGCTGTTGCCATATCGAGAAAGGGGAGCTTTGGATGGCTTGCCCTTAGCTTGGGCCTTACGTGGGCCTGGTGTGGAGGTAGTTGGAACGGCGGAGCTGACGGTGGGCTTCGACTTCTTGATGGGACGAGATGATGTCGCGTCGACGCCATTGATTGTGGCGTTGCGCTTGTCGAAGTCGTTGCCAGAATCATCACCATCGTCGCGAGGACGCTTGGTACCTTGAGAAGACATTGTTGATGACGAAGCGATTTCTTCGAACGTCGTCGTGATGGACGTGTTGATCGTCAATAAGATGAGCTCGCAGATGATGGATCCTGGTGAATCTTGATGATGGTTGAAAGCTATGAAGGTGCTTCAAACCGTGTCGGATAATTGGTGAGGGATCAGAGAAAGTTGTGGAAAGAAGATAGTGAAGGATCCAGGAGTTGGGAGTTGCGGGTGAGGGATGTTGAAGGAGGAGATTGGGCACTGAAGCTGTCCGAAAAGAGAATGGCTGGTCAGCCCTACAAATGGTGAAAGGTGCAAGTTGGTGAAGTGAGGCAGAGTCCCACCTGACACCTCGAAGTATGAGGTGCCCGGCCAGACAACCCCACCTCACTTCCCCATGGCTGAAAGAAGCCACGGGAGACACAAAATGACAGGTATTGACTGCACAGTGTAAGATGAGAAAGCAGAAGAAGTTTGTGATGGCATCGGATGTTTGCTTGATAATAGTCTACTTACATGACTCTAATCTGCCGGTGTATCGTCCATTGCAGTCGTATCATTATGTCGTGGCGGACGCTTGCCAAAGCGCTCATCTTGTTTCCATCGCTTGAACTTTCTTTCCAGTCCACATCCATTCAGATTATCCTGCGCGTGTGTAGCCAAAAACTCATGTGTGATATCAATGGTGCACCAAAGATCTCTCACATCTTCCGAAGGCGTAGCCTTTGTGTTGTTTCGCTCTTCAGCAGTAGCCAACAAGCTGCTGTCTTAACATTGTTTTGCGTCTGCTTTAGGACGAACGGTCTCATAAAAAGTCGTGAAGTACTTGCCGAGATCTTCTTGGTCTGGGTCGTCGTCATCATCCTCGTTCTCAGCCTCTTGGTTGGTGGGGGCTCGATCATTTTGGACATCCACGGCGAAGTGACTATGACTTGTTTCGTTGGAGCTCGTTTCGACTGTTTGGTTGAAGCCAGAATTCCTTGGGACAGGACTGTCGTGCTCGACTTTGACGCCGTTCTCTTGGGTACTTTCAGCTATCTTTGGGCTCAGCGGCATATAATTAACGCCTTGGTAGTCGGGGTGATTGAAATCAGTATGATCGAAATTGCCCGTGAATGTGAAGTAGGCTGGAACGTGGGCAGGTCGGGATCCGAGCTCGCTGGTGTGATAAATCGTTTCACCAATTTCGGGGACAAAGCTTGGTTCACGTTCTCTTGTCAGATCGAGCAATCTCTCAATGTAATAGTCTGAATCGGCTTCGGTTTTATTGAAATTGGTGCGCTTTCGAGTCGTGATTGCGGCCTTTTGCTTCGCTCGTGATGCGCCAGACTTGTTCTGGCATCTTTGCCGCACAGCAGGCTTTCTTTCGGTCTTGCGGGACGCGGCTGGTTTAGCAGTATCGTTGGCGTTCGGAGTGGAGCTTGGTTCGTCTTTGCGGCGGATTGAAATGGGAACGGCAGCCTTGGGATTAATCACGATGTAGATGTTAGACTTGGGCTTTGTGACGCAATTGCCCGAAGCCTTGAGTTTGAGGGCCTTGTTCTGCGTTTTAGTGGATTTAGACGGCGGCACATTTTCTTTGTCCTCATTGGTGCTGAGTCTCTGCACTTCCTGTGGCCGAGAGGAGGAAGGTGCAACTTTATTACGCTTTGGACACCCGATACAAGTTCGAGCCATCTTGCGTGATTTTGTCGTATCTGTGAAGTCACTATGCAATACTGTGAGTCCAACGGCACCAATGGACAGTGTTCGAGTGTCGATTGTTTCTGTCAGGTTTGAACGGTCTGTATGAATGGGGGAAAGAAGCAGCTGCAGCAGCTGTTTTATGTATCTTGTCAGAGAGCAGAGTGGTCAATGACTAGTGTGCTCAGACTGGACCATCAGAGCGTCCCAGACTCCAAAGCCTTCTAGGGTATCGCAGGATGAGACGACTGCGAAATTGTGCAGTCATTGTGACGTTTGGTTGATAGACCACGCCAATTTTGGGTGTTTCGCGCCAGCCCAGCCATGCTAGAGTCGAGCCTCGGCATGAGAGGTTTCATTGTCGTCTGCTGTGCGGACGCGTAAGGTCGATTGTTACTGGAGATCTGACACTGTTCCCACAATTTCGCTGTCCGACAACAAAGGAAGCGTTTAAAGTGTATAGGCTTGAACCTTCGTCATGCTGTGCGTTTTTCAGATCAATCTCCCCTACCTCATACAATTCTGAAGCAACATCAGCAGGCTGATCAAAACTTCACGATGCTTGCAGGTAAGTCCACCCTGCTACCTCGTCCACTTACACTTGTGCCAAGCAAGATGTCTCACTTTCCAGACGCTGTTAGAGGCGGCGCACCTTCTCCACAGGATCAATCCTCTTCGAACTCAAGTCTAGCATCGACATGCTCCTATGACTCCGACGCCTCCTTAGAGTCACTACTTGACTCTCCCCTCGAAGACCTCAGCTGGGTCAACAAGCTAGACGATGCCGTTAACCGCGCTACCCACAACCTTTCACTAGAAGACTCATGGCGCCAAACGCTGGAGTGGACAATTGAGGCTTGGATCAACGGTCGCATCGACAAAGTCAAAGCCAACTGTGAAGCCGCATTTGAAGTTGAGGGTGAAATGGATCTCTTCATTGAGCTGAGCTTCGCCGTGCTGTACTATCGCGTAATCGAAGGAGCGTACACGCCACTCATCCGACTGCTCCATCGTTACCAGGAGTTACTTGAAGGTAATTCCAAGTTCACTGACCACGATCGCGCAGCTGTCGCGTTCCTTCGAGCAGTCGTGGTGCGTCCGACGCCGATTATGAAGGATGAATTCACGGCGTGTCTAGGCATGCCGCGAAGCAGGGATAGCCCTTTCCTACAGAGACCAAAACAAGATCCTCGAAAGATCTTGCCAAGGTTTAGCTGAGTAAGTACTGACAGCGACAAATAATAATCCATTAGCAACGGGTGCAACAAGCTTATGTGACTGGCTTGCAACATTCTGTGTGTTTTCAATATGTTTGTGTCATGGGAATGCAGTATGCTTCCTGGTAGCCAATGAGAGTGATGCCAGAGGCAAGTGCGGACGCGAGCCTTCTGACGCTCATGTCGGCCACCAATTGCAATTTTGCTTGCCGAATCTGACCTCAGCCGCCACGTTACCGCAAACACCTACAGCAGCATAGAGATCTCTATCGCCTTCAAGACCTAATACACCGCCCGGACGGTCCACTTCGACATCTACTTCTTCATGCAGATCCCATTCCCATTCTGGCTTGCGTTCACCATTGCGGGTCATGAAGCATTTGACGTTTGCTTGCGGACCTTTTGTGTCTTTGTGTGCTGTATCAAGGTCAGCGACGGTTGCGTAGACTCCGAGGGCCCCTTTTAGATTGGTATCGCACCTCTACCGAGTTCCATCTCCATCCCCACGCCAATGACGTCCCCAATACTGAACGGTTTGGTGAATCCCATGCCGCCGAATGCATCGTTGACATATCGACGTCCGTCATCGCTATGAATACCTAAGCTCGCTCGCTGCCAGCCAGGCATGCGAAAAGAAGGATACGGTGGTGCGAAGAAGCCCAGTGCAATGATTGCAAATTTCCTTTCCATCTTGAGAACTTTGATTTCGAAGTACGCTGTAAAGCTCTCTGCATGGATCGAGGAGCTGTGAAAAGCCGGATAGAGCGGAAGCTGGCTACGAAGACACTGATGGATGTTGGCTTTGCTCATGACAGTTTGCGTGAATCCAGTTTGCTCCACGCGCAGCCCGTGCCTGCTCATTGAAGGATCGAGTGGTACAAGGGTGGTTCTGCCGTTGATGATCTCCATGTACTGATCCGTTTTGAAATGATCCGTGCTGTAGAGCGGGTTCTTGTCGCACCATTGCCTAGCCTCCTGGTCTTCATCTCCAGACGCATTGTTGGCAGGCGAGTCCTCGTGGTGAATGGTAGGTGGTGGTGGTAGACCTGAACTTGACGGATTTTCTCTCACAGACATCCATTCTTCATAACTTGGCGGTGGCTCTGAGCTAGTGTTGTGGTTGCTGCTAGACGGAGGCGGCCCCTGCGGTGGCTGGTAAGTATTTAAGTCACGTACCTGATTACCCCATATCTTCTCGCGTATGTTGAAGGGCATGATTGATTTGAGACGGCGCGGAAGGCACGGAGGACAGCAAGCTCACTTGAACTGCGTCCACTCACGCTCCTTGCAAACGAGACGTGTCGCCTTGGATCCCTGCTTGGGCTCTGCTGGGGGCTGCCTGAGGGTGATCGCATAGATCTGGCGATCTGGAATTTGGGGCCTTGGGTGTGGGCTTGATCTGGGCTGGTCACAGAGATGGGATCATGTGACGACCTGCGCCGCTGGCTGCCAGTTTCACCCGGTGTCGAGCCACGTCTACCAGTTCGTTTTGGAAGCTTTCGATGCTGTTGGCCTTGGTGGTGGCCTTGCTGATGAGTCTTATGAGAGTTGAAGGAGACGAATGATGGGAAGCGCAGCGAATGCAAGCGATTGCCGTGAGGATGAGGGAGCGTGTCCTTTGACCTTGAAAAAGTGAAGTTTTCAAAATGGTAGCTGAATGTCGTAGTGAAGCAGGAGAAGCACGAGGCCATACAGGTTTTATGATGATTGCTGTCGTACTATGTGCGGCTATGCTGGCACTTGGCCGCGGGTGAGCAAGGGAGATTTAGGTTCAAGTGGGAGGGTCATCCATAGGTTTCAGCTCTACAGCTCGTCTGATGATGGTCAGTGTCATCAGTCATTATTATTGTCAGACGGCAGATGGTCAAAGGAAGGAGACTTGGAGGAGGAAGATGTGGAAAGAGCTCCCTCGACGCGTCCCTCACTCACGCGAAAATGACGTCAATCGCGCTGTTGCGTGCGTGAGAGTGCGCAATGAACAGTAGAAAGGTGCGTTACTGTAACTTGAGGCTGTAATATATTACACAGAAATGACCGCTCAAGACGCCACCGACCAGCTCAACGAAGAGCTCCTCGCCTCAATCCGCACCTCTCTCACCAGCAGTCCACGCCGCCCTCTGCTCCATCATCTCACCGCCGACAACTCCTGGCTCCTCCAACTGCCGCGTCCAGCTTCTCTCAGCTCGCCGCAGGACAACGCTAGGAGGAGGAGAACATCTCAGGCCTCTCAAAAGGCTGGCAAACATTGGTACAACATCGTCATCGACCCGTGGCTCACCGGCTCTCACATCGACTACTTCGCCTGGGTAAGCCTTAGAGCACCCGCACATTCCGTGCTGTTGTCTCAAACCCATCGCCAGACAGCTAGGACGCCGGCGTTGTCTCTTGATGCTCTGACTGAAACCTGAATGAATTTCAGAAGAGACTCTGCTGACATTTTCGTCGATAGTTCTCTCAGCAATGGCACCTCACTGAGCCCGCATGCCCTGATATTGCCGCGGTCGACGCCCTCATAAACCGCGTCGAGGCGCTCACAGCCCGTGTGAGTTCGCAGGACAGAGAACACGAGATATCCGATGAGGACACAAGCAAAAGCGCCATCGACGTCGTCTTCATACTCCACGAATTCACAGACCACTGCCATCGCCCTACGCTCTCGCAAATCCACCCAAATGTCCCTGTCCTCGCGACCGTTAAAGCTGCGTCCCTCATTAGCGGGTGGAAACACTTCAACTCCGTGACCGAGATCCCGAATTTCGTCCCGCCCGGCTCCTCAAAAGACAACGACCTGGACTGGCGGACACGCTCCCTTCCACCGCTTCCTGAGTGGATCAGCGTCAGCCGCCTCACGACACCAAATGACACGGGATACCTGCACTCGGCGCTTATGATTGCCTTCAACTTCAACGACGACATATACTCCCAAGACGAAGGTGCGGCGGCGGCGGAGGCAATCATACACACGCCGCACGGCCTTCCTATCAGCTCGCTCGAGAAAATCAAGGAGGCGAAGCCGCCGATACGGACGTTAGCGCTGCTGCATGGGTTGACTACGGTGACGATTACGGGATTGGGTACAATCAATCTTGGTGCGAAAAACGGACTGGAGGTGCAGCGGTTCCTAGGCGCAAAGTATTGGATGCAAACACATGATGAAGAAAAGAAGGGCGCGGGGCTGATTGGAAAGTTGTTGGGGAAGAGGCGATGGAGTGTCGAGGACGCTGTGGAGATGTATCAGAAGGAGCATGCGAATGAGGAGGAGCCGAAGCCGCGGTTCATGACCGTGCAAAACGGGGAGAGTGTTGTGCTCGAGTAGAGGTTGGTTGAGTCGAGCTTTGGTAGATATTACCATCACGATGTTCCTAATGGCTGACGACGGTATGAACTGCATAATAAGCAGCCTTTGGCTTTGATAACAACCTGGATATTGCTATCACAATGATGGCTCTCAGACTTTGGGAGCTTTGTTACACTCGTAAATCACAAATGTTTACCACCTGACGACGCCGCGCATACGTTCAAGACGTAAAAATTCAGCAAGTGATAAGACCGCTTCTTTTTTTCTCCCATCTGCTCGCCTTGCCCTCACACAACCTAACTTCCCTTTTTCATTGTCAGCCCTGCCCTCCTCCTCCTATTCCTCCGCCAGGATCTCCATACCCGCCCTGTTGTGCCTGTCTCTTCGCTTCGTGCCCAGACATCGAGCCCATCATACCCACCATATCCATATTCACGGAGCTACCTCCAAAATCCATCGCGTTCAAGCCCGACAGCGTCTGGTTGGGATTGTTGCTCCCTTGACCTGAGATTCCGCCTTGCATACCCACGTTCATCGCACCAGCCATGGGATTTGCGCCACTCATACTCTGCGTCATACCTGGTTGCATCTGCTGGCTCATCTTGTTCGGTGCGATGGGCGTCTGTGGTTGGCTGACCATGCCCTGGCCTGACATGACCTGCTGCTGTGAAGGTGCCGGTTGTATCGAAAGACCGCCCTGCGAATTCGCCGAGCTGCCTGCAGCAGGCACCGCTTGCCCACCACTATGCTGTGTCGCGCCGTGGTTCAATCGCGCACTTCCGTCGCCTCCAGTGCCGCCTCCACTCGTCTCGCCAATCGCATTCTCTGGTATCGTCCCCATCTGCTGTGGCTGCTGTTGTCCCGCGCTCGTGTGTGCACCGGGACCCGCTCCACCACCACTCGCACCGGGCACCATTGGCGCAGGTTTCGTGGTGTTCCCTGCCGCGTTGCCACCAGGCCCATTATTGCGTTTCTTCTCCTGCTTCGCCCACCGCAGACCGCATGCATTACACAGCGTCTTCGGGCCGTTCGGACCGCGCCTCCATTCCGGACTGTCCAGAGTTCCACAGTCTGTGCAGACATATTCGTCTGTTATCTTCTGCTTCTTCTTTTTGTCGTTCTCTGCGCCGATGGGGCTGTCACTGGTCCGCAAGTCGTCGCGACTCGTGCGGGCGACGTTCGGTGGGATCTCGATGCCCTGATCGCCACGCACGAGCATTGGCGACATGGCACCCGTGCTGATGCCCTTTGAGCGCTCGCCTTCGCGGTAGCGGAGACCAGTGAACATTTCGATGCCGTCCAGGTGATTGGAGCTTTCGTACCGCATCATTTTGTCATTAATGGAGTCCGGACGGGAGGCCGCGGTGGCTTCATCGAGGTTGCGTTGCGTGAGAGCGAAGTTGGAGATGGGCGGTTTGGCGGGAGGTGGCATGCCGTTGTATGCGGGCGGGGAGAGCGGGACATTGGCTT
This sequence comes from Arthonia radiata, assembly GCA_002989075.1. Classification (NCBI taxonomy): domain Eukaryota; kingdom Fungi; phylum Ascomycota; class Arthoniomycetes; order Arthoniales; family Arthoniaceae; genus Arthonia; species Arthonia radiata. The sequence goes on from PSQN01000017.1 coordinate 1,892,904, forward strand.
CGCTGGACGAGGTGTGGCGTTGCTGTTGCAATTGCGCGGCTGCATCTGAAGGCGCGAAGGAGGTACGTGAAGCCGGTCCGGGAGGCATGGCAACACTAGGTGCTAAGCCAGGCGGCATATATTGCTGATGCATCTCCTCCTGCTCCTCGCGTTTGAGGTCGGCAATGCGCTTCTTTAATCGTTCATTTTCAATCTTGTGCTCTAAGAAGGAATCGAGGAGTGAGGCGTTCTTGTTCGGATAAGGGCGTGCCATCATAAAAAAGCCACGGCAGAACCCCAGGGAGTGTGAGGTCCCGCCAAAGTTGGAGACATCGGAGGAGAAGTGCGGGTGCCCGTGAGATTCGAAGATGCGGTAAGAGTCGTCGGCCTTGCGAAAACGGAAGAAGAAGCGAAGAGAATTACCGCTGGCGATAGACTCGTTGAACTCCCGTACATACATTCCGTTGTCGTCGGGGTGAACGAAAGCAGTCATAAAGTTGCCAACGAGGCTTGAAGTTTCGTGCCCGGTGAGCGTTTTCGCTGAAGGCGAGACGTACATGATGCGACCGTCTGGTGTGAGGATATGAAGGAAGTCTCTGATCTCTTCTACGACGCGCGCACTCCAGTTGCGTCTTTTTGTGAAGTCTGTCAATGTGCTGCCAACGTTGGATGGAAGTTGCACGCCAAAGCCCGTTGGCAATGGCCCCGCACCCACGCCCGACATGTTAAAGTCCTGCTCTTCCATCTGGTTCTCATCCATCTGCTGCTGTTCTCGATATCCTTGTTGGCCATGATGCTGCGATAGCTCTACCGAAGGCTGGGGTACGTTTTGAATCTGTGAAGTCTGCTGCGGGGATAGAGCTGTGTCCAACGAGCCATCGTATCCGGGGTTCGCATCGGCACCAAAGTCCCCTAGATCGAGATCATTTGCGAGAAAGCCGGCGTCGAAATCGTTCAGCTGGCCATCTCCCATATCAAACATGTCCTGCAGTTGCTGCTCGTTCGGATCTATCTGAACACCACTCAGCTCGAGCGACCGGACACAATCCACAAGAAGAGGTACGTACCGTGCCATCTTGCATGGACATGTGGGGCTGCGATCCTAGGGAGTAAGATGACAGGATGATGCTGGGGTGTTGTCTGGATCAAGGTTCATGTTGACATGGAGACAGGTTTGCGCCGGCGTAGCGGACGATGACCCAGTACACGGTCTTTGCGACGCCTACAGCGGACTTCAGCCAGCTAACCAGACGTCGACAAGTCTCTCGGCTGACGTGCGCGGCGATGAACTCTCGGTCTTGAGCGTCGAAGACGAGAACACGCTGGACGCAGTACCGCCATCTCGAACAACGTGGATGTGGCTTGAGCATTTCGTTGCCGAACCAGATCCATACGCAACATTGCCAGGTCTGGTTAGTCTCATCCGACCTGCTAATCATTTAGCCGTCGCAGCCTGCATTCCATCTTCGTCCTCATACATCCCCCGTGGTCTTTGATGGGACCCTCGAGTGGATGGCAGAAGCTATCTTGAAGACATTGGGAGAAATTTGAGCTTGGAAAGTGCCCTCATCGCCATCTACTGCAGGGTCCCTTCCTAGCCGCGGGTTTCCAGGGTCTGAGCCCAGATGCGCGATCCGGTCGCCCTCCGGATCGCAGAAAGCACGGGTGTGATCGAGATCGACCTCCTCTATTTTCCACCTTAAACGCCCTTTCCGATCCGTTACGCCCGTTCATTGCTTGGTCCTGGCAACGTCGACACCTTCTCTTTGAACAGTTTCGACGCTCCTTGCCAGACTGGAGCGGCGTCTCGGTCCTTGAGTTGCAATAAGCTCGGCAGTAACGCGGAGCTGAATGCTTCGCTAGCTTCACGTGGTAGCAACGTGGGCAGATGATCAATCGATATCACCGTTAGCGGAGGATCTTGCGCTACTGGCACCGATACCGTGGGATTGTCAAACGTCGTATTAACAGTATAAATTGGTATCGGATCTGTATCGCCAAGTTCAGCGCATGCAATGGTCGTGTGGAAAGACCTCGCACATATACTTACTGTGTGGGTTCGTTGTGTCGCATGATACGTCACAAACCACCGACAAATTGCGATTAGATGCATTGAGGCTGTCGATATCGATGAAGGGCGGGATCTTGGCTGACAGGTAGATGCAGTTGACAAAGCTAGTCGTTGTCAGTCAGTCGATGCGTCAGACCGGTATAGTACAGGTCAGCGTACATATCGCATTCGATTATTTCTTGGTAAGGTCCGGGTTTCGCAGATGTCTCTTGAATGTCCCACTATCGTATGTCAGCTTCAGGCAAACTAGAGCAAAGGCATACGCACCTTGATAATGTTGGCTTGAGGCAATCCGATCTTCTCAAGCAGCTCTACAGCGCCGCGGCCGCATCGTCCAAGCGCGCCCATGACCAACACCTTTGGATTTGGCTTGATGCGCTCACCGTCGTGAAGGCATGTACTAATCTGTTGCAACAGTCCCGCCTACGAAAGGATGATCAGCGCCGACTCCTGTTTTTGCTAGAAACTCCGCACAGGAATGATCCATAGCAAACAAATTCCGTGAATGTAGCTCACCTCGTTATTGTACGGCTTTACGCCCTTCATAGGATCTCTCGGGTGCTTCAGCTGCCACGTCCAAGCTTCTACAGCCAGTGCAGCGCCGGCAAAGCCAGCATGATATCCGAACGCGGCTACTCGTCGCCCTGCGTCGTCTTGCAAGAACTCCAGATCTAGGAGTGTGCCCTCCCCTCTCGGAAAGCGCTCAAGCACCTTGTCCCAGCCGTCCTGTCCTTTGTAGCAGTGCGCGAATTGGACGTGAATGTGTTTCAGTGGGAAGGTCTCATTCTCAGGTAGCTCTTTCAAGCCAATAATAATATGATCCTGCGGAGCGTCTGGCCACGATCCGGTCGGGACCAGCCTCGCGCCTGCTTTCTCGAACTCTGCATCATCAAAAATCCGGACCGGGCTCTTTTCAATGTGCACCTGATAGCCGGCGTCGAGCAGCGCTTTGGCCGTTGTCGGAGTTAATGCTGAGCGATGTTCGAGATGTTTCGTCTCTGAACGGAGATGGAGCGTTGTTCCAGTCATCATGGGACTTCTAAATAGCTCTACAAAGTTTGTTGTGAGCACGCTGTATGCTCTCAAGCCTCCACAATGAACCTAGATGACTTTTGCTAATTACTGAATTTATCAACTTGCGTGCACTTGCGTATGTCATTCGGCCGAGACGTCTTGCTAGCGCGTCCTCCGACGCGTACCCCATTTGGACGCGGTCACGGTCTTTGCTGCCTGGCCAAAAAGCAGTCTTGAGCTGTCGCTCCTTGGAGCAGCTCCAGCGATGCTTCAAAAGGACGCACACATCAACACTCCGTTGAAAAGTTTCCACTCATCTCTCCACAATTCTGTTCTCGACCCCCAATCCAACAAATTCACAACACAATGACCCATTGACCACAAACCTGAGCCGGGCAAACCTTTTAGGTCCCTACGATCATCTGCCAACCTACTCTCCAAAGTCACAACCAGAACATCAGCGTCATGTCTCACGCGCAGTTGAACCAGCTGTCCGTGATGGGCATACGCTCATTCGACAACCAGACCGCCTCCGTCATCAAGTTCAATTCACCTCTCACCCTGATTGTCGGCCACAATGGATCAGGGAAGACTACGATCATTGAGTGTCTCAAGTACCTCACCACTGGCGACCTGCCACCCAACAGCAAAGGCGGAGCCTTCATCCACGACCCTAAGCTATGTGCAGAGAAAGAGGTTCTTGCCGTCTGCAAGTTATCCTATCAGAATACTCAGGATCGAAAGATGATCTGCAGTCGCCGACTGCAGCTCACAGTCAAGAAGAACACGAGGCAGATGAAGACACTAGAGGGCCAGCTTGTCATGTACGGCAATGGAGAGCGTACCGCCATCTCATCTAGGGTGGCTGAACTTGATCAAATGGTCCCGATGTACCTTGGCGTCTCAAAGTCGATCCTAGACAATGTCATCTTCTGCCATCAGGACGAGAGTTTGTGGCCAATGAGCGAGCCCAGCGTTTTGAAGAAGAAGTTCGACGAGATCTTCGAGGCCATGAAGTACACCAAAGCTATTGACAACATCAAGGTCCTCAAGAAGAAGTACAACGAGGAACTTGGCAAGCTGAAGATCATCGAAGGCCACGCCAAAGAGGAGAAGTCCAAGGGCGAAAAGTCGGAGAAGCAGCAAAAGCAGCTTGAGAGTGAGATACAAGTGCTTCGTGCACGCTCTCATGAGCTGCAGAAGCAGATCACCGACGCGGAAGAGAAGTATGCGCATGCTCAGGACAATGCCGCCAGCTTCAACGAGATCATTTCTTCCCTGAGTGGCAAGCGTATTGAGGCCAAGGCCAAGGAAGACAGTCTTCAGGACCTGGAACAGCACATCACCGTCATGAGCAACACAGACGAAGAGCTTCGCTCCATGCTCGACAAATATCAGGATCGAGTTGCTCACTTCCAAGAGGATCTTATGGACAAGAAGGAGAACTATCATGACTTGGAAGACCAGATCGCCGAGTGCCGAACCAAGATCGAAGACAAAGGCCGTGAAAAGGGCAAACTTGATGCTGCCACGGAGACATACGAGAGCCAGCTGCAGCGCCGTGAAGAGATGGTGAAGAAGTCAGCTCATGATCACAACATCCGCGGCTATGACCAAGAGCTTGACGATGATCAAGTCAAGTCCTTCATGGACCGCATCGCAAAGATGGCTAAGGATCAGCGTTCAGCGCTTGAGCGAGCTCAGAAGCAATCTCGCGAGGAGAACAAGAAAGTCCAAGATGCTCTGAACAATCTCAACAACCGTAAGCACACCCTGCATCACAGTATGCAGTCCACTAAGGAGTCTGTCGCCGAGAGTGATCGCAAGGCTAAGCAACTGCGCGAGAAAGCCCATACTGTCAATGTTGATGAGGGCCGTCAGGCAGTACTGCAGAGCAACGTTGATGATGTTGAGGCGAAACTCCAGAAAGCAACTGAAACCTGGGAACAGGGAAATTGGGACAAGCAAATCTCAGATCTACAGTCCAACGTTCAGTCCCACGATCGCATTATTGATCAGCTGCAATCCGATCTCTTCAAGGCTTCCAAGCACAACGAAGAGGCTACTCGAGCGAACATCCTGAAAGACGACCTCAAGCGTACAAAGCTTGAGCTGCAGACCATGCAAGGTGCGCACAAGGACGACCTGGGCGAGGTTATTGACTCAGCTTGGACGCCTAAGGATATAGCCGAGCGATTTGCATCTGCCCAGGCGTCCAAGACCGCGAATCTCCAACACGCCGAGAAGCAGCGTGACGGTACGTCACAAGAGCTGCAACAGATCGCTTTCAAGCTCAAGACTGCTCGGGATGACCTCAAAACGAAGAAGGCGGAGCAGGAGAAGATGCGTAAGCGCGTCAAAGAAGTGCTTCAAGAGAATGAGGACCCTTCGCAATACGACGAGGTTCTGAAGAATGCCGAAGAAGGTTACGAGGAGCTGACCAGCGAAAACTTGTCCTGGACTGCCATGCGAGACTACTACGAGGCTTGTCAGCGCACTCTCAATGAAAAGAACAGCTGTCAGCTGTGCACTCGAGCGTTTCGAGCTGAGTCGGAGAAAACAGCTATTCGTAAGAAGATCGACCAACAGCTGAGAAAAGCTGAGGAGACTTTGAGGGAACAGAACAAGGCTGAGTATGAGGGCGAGATGAATGCAATGAGGCAGGCGAGGCCTTCATACGATCGATGGGTGGTGTTGCGCGATGAGGAAGTTCCCCGAGCGCAGAAGGAGATTGACCGCCTTGAGCCGAAGCATGATGAACTTTCGAGAAAGATTGATCGCGAGGACGGAGAAGTGCAACAGCGTCAATCTTTTAAAGCTGATTTAGATTCATGGAGTGACACTGTTCGCAAGCTTACCGATCACGTCAACAACGTTAGTCGCTACGAAGGAGAGTTGGGAGGTCTCACTCAGAAACAGTCTCAATCAGGGTCTTTAAAGTCAGCAGATGAGCTTCATACGCAGATTCGAGAGGAGAGCGAGCAGCGACGCTCCGCCGATTCGACATTGTCTCGCCTCCGATCTGATCGGGAAGAGGCTCAATCCAATGTTAATAGGTTTGAACTTGGCCTTCGCGACGAGCGTAGCAAGTTGAGTACTGTCACTCAGCAACTGAAAGACAAGTCAGCCATCAAAGAGCAGATCGAGGAGCTCAAGCGTCACACTGAATCGCTACGCTCTAGCATGACGGAGATTGACCGTGAGCTTGCCAGTCTCGTCCCCGAGATAGAACAGACTCAGCTCAAGTTCGATGACGTCTCCAATCGCGGTGCAAAGCGTGAGAGCGAGATCCAAGAGACAATGACCGACTTGTCCAACACGCTTAGCAGCCTTGAGAACGCCGACCATGGCATTCAGTCCTACCTCTCCGCCAACGTGCAATCCCAGCTGCAATCCTGCGAGCGCGCCATCAAGTCCCTCCGCTCGGATGCTGCCCGCCTCGAGAAAGAACAAAAGACCCTCACCTCTGAGATCAACAAGCTAAAGGAAGAGGAGAACAAGCACGATCAAACCCAGCGCCAAATCAACGAGAATCTCCGCTACCGTACTAGTTGCCGCTCCCTTGAAGCCTCCCGTCAAGAAATTGCGGAACTTGAATCTCACAACGCTGAGTCTGACCGTCATCACTGGCAGCACGAAGCCTCCAAGTGGCAAAACCGCCGCAACAAGCTGACCGCCGACAACGCCGGCGTCATCGGGGAGACCAAGTCCAAAGATCAGGAGCTCGAGCGTCTCATCGCGGACTGGGAGACAATGTACAACGGCGCAGCCTTTCGCTATCGCGAAGCGCATATCAAAGTCGAGGTGACGAGACACGCAGTTACGGACTTGGGGCTGTACGCCGGCGCGCTCGACATGGCGATCATGCGCTACCACGCCCTCAAGATGGACGAGATCAACGAGATCATCGACGACCTCTGGCGCCGCACCTACCAGGGCACCGACGTCGACACCGTGCTCATCCGCTCTGACAACGAGGGTCCCACACGCGCCGGTAATAAATCTTACAACTACCGCGTCTGCATGATCAAGCAGGATGCAGAGATGGACATGCGTGGCCGCTGCTCCGCCGGTCAGAAGGTGTTGGCTTCTATCATCATCCGCCTCGCACTCGCCGAGTGCTTTGGCACGAACTGCGGCGTCATGGCGCTGGACGAGCCGACCACCAACCTCGATCGTGACAACATTCGAGCGCTGGCCAGCAGTCTGAACAGCATCATTAAGAGTCGTGCAGGCATGCAGCGCAACTTTCAGTTGATTGTGATCACGCACGACGAAGAGTTTTTGCGGGACATGCGCGCGAGTGATTTCTGTGATGACTACTGGCGCGTGAGCAGAAACGAGCGGCAGAAGAGTGTGATTGAGAAGCAGAGTTTGCAGGGGGTGTGGTGAGCGCTGTTACGGGGAGATTGTCTACCGGGTATGGTGAATGCGGCTCAATTTTGTGGTATGTGAGTCCTGGGAAATAAGGCTAGTCTGCCTGAGGAGGCGCTGTCACGAATCACGATGGATACGAGAAATGACGCCACCTGCGGGTGCCTCAATGTTCGCTGGGATGCGCCGGCCGCCCGCATCACCCAGGCCGCGTGCCGACTGTCATGAGTATAACGGGCCGACGGGGAGGGTTACGCACGGGCAACATGTTCGTCTTACGTCGGTCACGGTTGCACCTTGAGAGGGGCATGTACATATCCGTCTTAGACATTCTGCTGCATAGCGAGGTGCATGTGTACGAAATAGTGTGTATGATACGACGAGATATTCCTCGGCTTTTCAGCTTGGTCAGCTTCAAGTGCTTCTGCAGTGACACATTGCATAGGGAAGCATTCTGGAAGATAAGTGTGTGGTAGCACAACAGGCGAGGCGCACGAAGTTCGGGGTGTTGAGGCGAGAAAGGATCCTTACATCTCAACTACCACGCGCTCCCAGCTTGAGCGCAGAAGTCTGGACGATTCTCCGCGCGATAGAGCTGTCTCGCGTCGGAGACGGCTGCCAAAACCGTGAGTAACCTGCGAGCATGCGCGATTCAAGGCTGCAGATTGGGCGTATCACGAGCGTGAGAGACTCAAGATGTGGCGGGGCTGGAGGGTGCGTCAAGGCCAAGGACTGACGAGCAAAAGCAGCTTCGGAGTGTGTCAGAAAGGGGGAAGGGAGCGAAGAGACCAAAAGATGGAGAGGGTTAGGTCTGCATGGTCGCGAGACAAAGCGTCAGCATTGGACGACTGCACTTGCGCTGGCACAGATGCGTCAGCAGCAAACTTCGTACATCAAATGTACAGAGGGCGTGCACGGTATCAATTTGCTTATGTTTAGCGGCGACGACGGTCATCTCTGTGCCGATCGCGGCTACCGTCGCGGCTGCGATCCCTTCGTCTGTCACGATTGTCTCTGTATCGCTCGTGACTCCAGTATCGACGTCGTGGAGGTGGGCTTCTGCTTCGTGAATCCTGACGTCGAGACTGGTCGTGTCGAGGTCCCCCATCATGGCGAGGGCATTCCCGCTCATCTCCCCTTCGATCCCCTCCATGACCACGGCCACCTCCACGATCGTCGAACACCATGCCGCCTCTTCCCACGTCTCGGCGCTTAGGACGCTCGTCTTCGGCGCGATATTGCTTTTTCTTTTCTAAGCTCTCAACACCGCCAAAGCCACCGCGACCTCCGCCACTCCACTTACCTCCTTTCACTCTATCCCAGACATCTGCCATGCGACTCACGCTCTGACTGAAATCCACGTGAATGCGATGATCGTCAATCAGAATGCCGTCCATCTTGAAGTAGGCTTGCTCGCATGATTCGCGATCAGCGAATTCAATGAAAGCATACTGCAAGCTGTCTCCTGACTTTTTGTCTCGAATGACCTCGCACGACATAATCTTGCCAAACCGACTGAATATGAGTTCGAGGTCTTCATCTTGTGTCACGGGGTTGAGCTTGCACACGAACAATACATTCTCCGGGGGAGCCACCTCGGCAAATGGTAGATCGCCGACCATCTCGAGTGTGAGGGCCTGCGCCCTGGCCTCTCGTTCTCGCCGTAGCTGCTCGAGCGCTTCTTGATCCGCATTTTCGTCCAACTCTTCATCGTCTGCAATGCGAACTGTGGCGCGCTGAGCAGGTGTGGGCATTGGTGATTCTGGCGGTTCCGTGAAGCCTGGTGGATCTGGAATATCGCCCTCGTCCAGCACGATCGTATGCCGTATCCTGATGTCCTTAAGGGGCCGGCCGTCATGGTCTAAGAACGCGGTGTTGATCTTCTCAAGTGTATCGAACCCTTCTACAACTTTTCCAAAGACGGCTGCCCGTCCATCGAGGTAGTCCAGGTTGTCGCCGAGCGTAATGAGGAACTGGCTTGCTGCTTCCCGGATATCTGGGTCTGCTTGGGTCGGTGTCGTCGCTAGGCTGACAGTGCCACGCTCACTGTGCTTCAGCTTAGGGTGAAACTCGGGTGCAAAGGTCTTCTTGAAGGCTGTGGCACCGGGGAGCTGGCCCCAGATCGAGGTGCCGCCATCACTATCTTTTGAACCAGGACCAATTGGATCGCCGGTTTGGAAGGAAAAGTTGGGCTGGACGGTGTGTATGGGCGCAAAGTTGTAGTATTTGAGCTTGCAAAGCTTGAGAAAGCTAGTAACGTTAGGGATGTGAGCTTCGATAGATCAGCTTTGAAGGTTTTTGCGAAGACCGGGATTCATTCGAGATCAGCGAGGGCATCTGGCACTCACTTCTCACAGGCTTTGGGAGCGTTAGCTACGGATAGATCGATCGTGATATCGCCCAGGGAAGTCTCAAGCAGCACACTCATTGTGTCAACCAGAAGTCGAGGGGTAAGCAAAAATGAGTCTTGATCGTTAAAGAAAGAGAGCGAGGGAACACACCTCCTAGTTCCAGTTGCGTCGTTGCCGCCTCACGCCTGTCGCCCAAGAAAAACTATGAGCGGCAAGTGCACCTGTCTTGTTTGTTGACTTCGTCACACCCGACGACTTTGGCCACCCTTAGGCCTCCATACAAGACTCGCGAATCATCCACTGCCGAGCCGGATGGATACACAGCTAAAGGCAGACAACGTGCAGAAACGCCTCTAACGTGTTTTTTGCACAATGTGCACACGAGACGCGGTGATAATCGGAAGAGGTTTAGTGCTGCGATGGACTCGTGGTGCTCGTGGTGCTCCTATAAGACTACTTGAGGTCTGCTTGCGCCCTTCTCATCATGAAAAGGTTTCTGAGACTACATCCGCCTTTGCTATTCATTCCATCATCCAATTCACCCATAACGCGTTCACATCGCGGCGACAATGCCCAAGCGACAGCGCGGACAATGTTCTTAACATGAATCTGTAACACCCCTGGCACCCTCCGCAGCCTATCACAGCTTGGCCACAGCTCGTCAACGCTTCCCATTGGATTGTGTAAACTAGAGACGACGTGGCCAACATCAAATGTGTTCGCTTGCCCACAAGATTCAAAAAACCGGCGCTCCGATGACACTTGCGCACCTGGCTGCTCTATGCACCCGATATCGTACCCTCATTCGTCCGAAGTCGTATTCATTGAAGATTGAGAGCTTACATCCGGGGATTGATTGCTTGTGGCCCCTGGCGCTTGCCCAAACGACACTCATCCGCTAGACGAAACATGTACCAGATGAAGTTTCCTTTCCGTGACGGACAGGACTCATCGGCCACTGTACGTCTTGGAAACCCAAGCAAAGACAGATCAACCTCTGGACCTGTGGCGGAAGATATCGACTGTACTGTGGTGACGGTGGACGAGGTCGACAACGGTAAGTGTCCATGCCCACCTTCAAGCTCGTGAAAAGGCTTGCACCCCCATTGACAAACGAAAACAACTTCTGGCGAGATTGACATTGCTCGACAGTTTCTTCTCTCGATTTGGAGGCCACAAGATTGTCATGCAAATCGATCATTGCTTGAAACTCCGGGAAATGTGCTGAGCGTTTTCCTTGACTTAGCCTGTTCTGGTACATTTGGCCGAGGTTCCACTGCTGAACTATCACACTGACTGAGGCAGATTCGCCCTCGCTATGAGTGGATGTGCTGAGCTGGAGCCCTCTGCAAAAACCAGCCACGGCAACCCGCATCATCACTTGACAGTTACAGTCCCCCAATGATGCCCCAGCTATGGTGTTACTGCCTTCCAATCGCTTGCATCTCGGGACTTCTTTCTGTTGCATAGTTCAAGGACTGATCTGCCTTTTGCTTGGCGAATTTGGAACGCGTTTGCTGGTCCTGCACCTACCCGTCTCCTCCGCCCGCGACGTGAGACTTTCTCTCCCTGTGAGACCTCTACACACTTGTCCATCCGGAAATCAACATTCACCCCATCGTGAAGATTCTGGCCATTGTGTGAGATGGTGGTGCACACTTAAGCTTCTACCTGCTTGCAAATCTGACGTTACGCCTTCACACCAATATTCACGAAGGTCCTTTTCCCTTGCACCGTTCTGCCGGCGAATGGTCTCACGCTCCAGGAGAGAGTATGAGTTCAGGCCGAAGGTGAGCTCTTTGGCTACGTCACGGCTGAATGGGTCGTTTCGACGCTGATGCACAGCAGCAGCAATATCCAGTACGGCCCAAGCGGTCAAGCCTACTATTCAGCCAATGCCAGTCAGCAAACCCCCGAGATTGCTTCGGACAATACTTTAGTCTTTCAACCGGACATGATGTTCAACACTGGAGGTCAGCAAAATTTCTCAAGCAACTCCCCAGACCAAGATGGGGATCGATCACGCCGGCGCATACCCGTTGCTGTAAGCCGAGCACCTACTTTGAGTCATTCAGTAAGATGTGTATGCACAGCGCTGACTGAGAAGACAGTGCGGTCGCTGTCGTAAGCGCAAGATAAAGTGCAGCGGATCTATCGAAAGCGGCCCTTGTTCGAATTGCCGTGGTTCGCCATCCGACCCCAATCAATGCAACTTCCATCGGGTATAACCTCCCACTGTGACGGAAATCGCGAGTTGCGACTGACATAAGCGTACTGCAGGTCTCATCCACTGCCATCGGCTGGGACACTGCCGGCAGCGATCCTATTGCTGGAAGCCTCACACGTCGAGCCTCTGGTATACCAAGCCATTCATTATCGGAATATCCGCCCACTGGGTTCATGTCTGCTTCTCAAAGCGCCGGTGCCGAGGCCTTGCAATATCAGTCGTCAGCAATCGGCAATACTTTCTCACAATATCATCCAACCATGGCACAGAGTGCTCATAGTCCTGCGCCGTTCGGCTACAGCGGCAGTGGGATCGAGGGATATCTCCAGAGTGCTGGAAGCCAGAGCATGGGTGGGAAATCATACGCATCAAGAGCTGGGGCATCCACTCCGTCGTCTCACATCCGCCAAGAGTACAATGTAGGGAACATGGCCCTGGGCTCCATGGGTTGTCCAGCTACTACAAGTACATCGTATCATGACCGACAACTTCCTGCACCGATCTCCACACGCCAATCAGCACCGCCGAATGGATCGAGCGTGACTTCACCAGCCTCTCTTCAGGCTTGCATGCAGCACGACTGGGGCAATTCGTATCAGGCGCATCTGTCTACTCCTCAACATCAGGCTGGCTGCCCACAACTAGGGACTACCTTGGCGCCTCAGACCACGAGTGGCACTCATGGCCCTTCTCTGCCGACATTGGCGCATATGTTACCCAGTCTCGATTCCAATGGGCCGTCGGATCAATACTACAGTGCGAGCCAAAATCAACCCAACGTCCAGTACGGCTCCCAAGGCCGCCATCACTGCCCACCACAAGCAATGTCCTCCTCCAACTCTCTTGCATCGGACGAATACTACATGTACGGCTCTCCTTATACATCTCAGCATTCGAACGCGATGTATGCCAACCGTAGGCAGTCGGGTGGCCGGTCCGCTGGCATGCAACGATCTCCAGCGTCCGGTCAGCCTCGTACGCCTGGTCGAGACCGCACCCAGCATTAGAGCAGAAATGAAGCATCATGAGGACAAATATCCATGCGATCATGCACGGATCGATCACGCTGAGCATCACACCGGGTAGATCCTGTCGCGCTCCCTGTTGCGCTAACGCATCTTTCGGGGATCACATTTCAATCCACGGCAACCACCACATGTCCAATCGTTGTGTTTGTTCAACTACAGTCGACAAGCATATCGATGCTCAAATGTCTCGCTTGCGTACGATCGCGCACTCTTTGGCATTTGACATTATTTTCTATGCGTTCAATCCAGTCTCTAGGCAATTTGCGAGTTTACAAAATCTGGGATGTTTTCTCGGGCGTTTGTGTTGCTAACCACGACACGAAAGTCTTTGCACGATATCGTCTACAAAGATCGGTTTGCAGGGCGTATGGAGCATTGATCTTCATCGGTTTGAATACGAAGCGGCACCTTTCCTTCAGCAGCCTCTGGAGGCAACTTCCAAAAGCGACAAAAGTCATGTAATTCGGCGCCGGCGGTCTTGAAGCTTCACATACCTGAGCATCACTTCGAGCGCTCCAAAATACACGACCATTCTCTTAGCAACGCACGAAACCTTCGCACGAGGAGACATCTGTGTAACAATTCTGTGTGAAACCACTTTGCGAAAACGACAATTGAAATAGTGGTAATTGTAGATGAATAATCAGAACACGAAGTTGCGTTGGCATGACCCAATTACGTTCAACAGTGGCATTGCTTGACATCGCCAAACCTTGGAGTCTTACGGAGTACAACGACGCAGAGCAGGCCCTAGTCCCCACAATGCGCATTGTCGGATTCCAGTCGAAACACGCGCGTGGCGCCACCATCTCCTCCTGTCATATCACAAAGCCTTACAAGGGGATGTCACTTGAGTAATCTGGGCAAACACTGCCATGATCAAATGAGCACCGTAACCATCGCGCAATATGAGCAAGAAAGATGTGCTGATAACTGTTTGACAATTTCCCTGCGCAAGTTCAGGTACAATAGCGTTAAATGTGAATTAGAACGAGCAAGAAGCTGCCCCAACGCGAACTTAGGAAGTCCCGGCAAAGATGTGCTGGCACGAGCAGCAATAGGCCACCTTCGCGGCCCATGCAGATCACCGCCCCGGGTGGAGACCAGAAGACGATGATTGGCTATCTCAACTTCCATGAATTGCAGATACTTGTTCGACGTACTGCGGGGAGTGACACTCGCTCCCGTCACTCTTCGGCACAATGCTTGTCAGTATTACCTCAGCTAGCGTACAGGGGATCACTTAAAAGGCAGGCGTCGCGGCTTCTCTGCATTCGTGCACACAAAGTTTGAAGATGTCGCCAATGTCCCAAGGCTTGCGAACGTGAGACAGCGACGGAAGTGCAACGAATCAATTTGAGCAAAGGTCCGTTCTCGATATGAAGGTTTTTCAAAATGTCACCTGCGTGTCTGCTTGTTGGACTGAGTTGGACTCAACGCCGGGCTGTGGCGTTGAGGAGGAAGACTGTTTATTTTGGTTACACGAAAGCAAAAGAATGTCTTTCCCAATTACCAAGTACGGCTGTCGTGTGTCTTCAATCACGCGAGCTCTTGTCTCGCCAACAACACTGGCATTAGTACGTTCGAGACATTATGCTTACTGAGATGTTCAAGACAGCCACCGGTACAGCCACCGGTCGTCGAGGCTTTCCCGTACAGACCAAACCACCCCGTCCAACCCCGATCGCGACATTACGGGTGTAGTGTCAGTGGCAGTCACGCGTGGTCCAATATGGATTATCAATTTGTCCGTCGCCGATGCCCCCCCGACTCGACCCGAGCAAACAAGTCTCACATCACACACACGTACGTCCAGTATATGCGGCACGCATTCCTCGTATGACAAGCACAGCCTTCCGAGCAGCGCCTGCCAAAACGTCTCCTGCATGAGTCTCGGTCAGCCGCAGCGAGCCTCATCATGCTGCGGTTCAATGGCGGCCGATCACCCGTTCACGCTTCTTGGCGAGTAGCACGATGCGAGACAGTCTTCACGTTATTCGAACACCTGCTGCCATCGAAATCAGCTTCAACCTCACACCTAATATACATTACGTACCAGCTTTCTCCGGAGCCGACGCACCTGCAGAGTCGTGGCCACCATCGTCGTTGTACAGTCTAGTGCATTACGGACGCGCATTGACGCAACTGAGACGAGACATGGCGCGAACAACGCACAACGATCCTCGAAAATATGTGCAGTGATCAGCTCGTTGACCAAACTCTCGCGGCGCGTCTCCGGGCAGCCCAAAACCGCAGCCCAAAAGCTTGCGGACAGCCCAAAATCTCTATCCTTACCGCAAGCATACTACGTTGCCCCCTAGTATAACTGCCGAAATGTGGGTTGAGCCAAACCTGGGAGGGGCCCGCGAGAGGGGCCTCCCGGAGCGCAGCGTAGGCAGGGAGAGGACCCAGGTGCAGGTGAAGGCCGGGAGTGGGGAAAGGGGGCGCTTGACGGGAGGACTTGGGGGGTTTCTGCCCCTAAAATCGGCATCTACGGGGCAGCCCATATTGGAATTGGGCTTTAGTTTTGGACTGCCCGGAGACGCGCCGAAACTCTCGCATAATGCGCATGAAGACGGGCGCTTTGAATACAGTGGTCATTGTTGCTTCTATCCCAAATGCTTGCACAAGGCGTAGTAACAGCAAATGGCCACCTTCTTATGAGCATCCGCAGTGCTTACGAAGTCCCGCACCGCTCGCACATCATTCATCTCCCATGTAGTATTGTGTGAGCATTTTATAATCGCGGCTGTATGTCCATATGAGCATCCGCATACAATCTCGCATGCACGAGCTGCCAGCAGACGTTGGCTCATTATTCACACTCACCGCTGAAGGTGATAGCGTTCACCAGCCATCTAACATAGAAGCTATATACTACGTGTGCTATGAAATAGAACTTAACCGGAGACAAGACTAGTTATCAAACATTAAAAAGCAAGCAGGATATACAGGGGGTCGGAATAAGGGCCAATTCGAGTACTGAAGGACCTCTAGAAGATGTTGATTGTGATTCTTTGTTATAGCAATCTCTATGCTATTTGCATAGATATACTAAATCTACTATAGAATACATCTTTACATCTATATCTAGAAATATAACTTAGATTAATTTGAGCTATATAATTTAAAATCTTCTTTGGAGCTTATGTATAAAGAATATTTAATAAATTTTATTTTAAGCTGATCTAGATATAACTAATAGTTATATCTAGACAGCTAATGTCTCTATCTTACTAGTATTTAGTATAACTAGAATTCTAGACTACTGTTAGTAACCTAGAGCTAAGATATATAATCTAGCTAATTCTAATAGAGTGTAACGCCGATCGCTGGGAGAACCGAACTAAGGCTCATTTATCTTGTGTACTTGTCGACCTTAGTAATAGGTGTCTTATGTGCTAGAGACTAAAAGGCAGGAGAGGCGAGATAGATTACAGAAGGTAAGAGGGGCTTAACTAGAATAGATAGAAGGTAAAGTATGTTACCTAAATATAGTTAAGAAACTTATATTTAGATATTAAGTTAACAGACTAAAGTTTATTCTAAGATTAGCTATTAGTTTAGCTATATAGTCTAAGATATATAGAGAAGTTTCTTAATATCGATTAGCCCGATAATACTTATATCGGGTTTATAGGGAATATAGACTCTTATAGCCGTCTTGTTCGATAATGCCTACGGCGGGTTTATAGACTTCGTCGGAAATAATACTAGTAGGGCTAAGATAACTAGCGGTGGTTAATACTCGAACGTACGTTAGACCGTTTAAGACTAGTGTCCGTAATACAATCCCTTCTCTTCTAGTTAAATTGTTCTCGATTGACTCTTAGCTTGTTAAACATCTATAAGTTGCGTATCGTCTCTTCTTTTGTAACTAATCTGTAAGTCGCTATACCTCGTATAAAGTCTATTGCTGCGGATCTTAATAAGAAGTATAGTTAATACCTACTAATTAAAGCCTACGGTATTAAAATACCTTCTTGTTTTAAATATATATCGACTAAGGAAAGATATATAGTTTAGTTTAAAAAGGCGACGTGTTTAGTATATACTCGAGATAGAAAGAGTTATAATTTATAGATATTAATAGTAAATAGTATACCTTATTGCTGTCTTTTTATAGTACTTAGAACTAACTTAGTTGCAGCGCGTTTAGTTTATTCTTAATATTCCTCTTAGTTAGCTGTTCTTTAGCGTATAAAGCGCCAATTACGTGCATTAAAGGCTTAAGTAGCAGTATTAGTTACGGCTATATAGCGTAACCAATTTAAGGTCCGAAAGTTAAAAGAGAAGGTTAAGAAGACTTGTACGCGGGCAGCAGCAAAGTTAGCTTAAAATAAATTATTGAAGTAAGAGGAGTTTGCTGCGTCGATAGCTAGTAACAATATATTTAAATATTTAAGCGGGTTATTTATTAACTTTTAAGATAACCCTTATTTAAAGTTAAATAGTAGTCTTATAATATAGTAAGCTAGTTTGTTTAAGGGTAACCTAAGTGCCGGTAAAGCGCACTAAATAGTAAATTAGAGTATTAATGCTGCTACGACTAATTAATATTTTAGTTCTAATCTCGTTAAATAGTATCTTTATAGTTAGTTAGGTTTTATTTTAGTTCCTATTAATTCTTATATTTAGAGTATCTTTTCTATTTTATAAGATACTATCGTTTGCCTCGATATTGTTTATAAGGTCGAATCGTTTCGACCTTATACTTAGGTTCTTAGTTGTTAGAAAGTATTTCTAAGTTAGATCGTTCTACTTTCTAAAAGTAGGCTAGTTCTAACAGCGCTACGTAAAATACAGAATATATCCTTATTGTCTTTAAGAGTTTTAGTTTAAACGTTACAAGTCTTAATTACTGTAAGATTTTAAATAGTTCTGTCTTAGTATAATTAAGTTTCTTGCTTAGTTTAATAGTTTTTAAGTTTCTTATAAGTAAGTAAGCTCTTTCTCCTTCTTTTATGTTTATATTTAAAGTTGTTCTTAACTTATTATACTACTTTCTAGTTTGTTTGTTAATAAACTTGCTGTTAAACTTTAACTATTGGTATAGAATTTTTATGCTCGTAGCTATTCGTATAGCTATTTTATTTTTAGTAGTATTCTATAGTTGCCTGCTCTAAAGAGGGTAATAGCTATATAAGACATAGAACGAAGTTGTCTTTGTTATATTGTTCTTTGTATTATTGTACGCGGCCTACGCTACTAATAGTAACTATACTTAGTTATTTTATTAGTAGTTAATATACGCTCAGAGATATTGTTTTAATATTTAATGTATTCTCTCGGTCTATTTATTGGTTTACAAATAGAATAAAGTAGATATATAATCTAGGTATAGGGCAGGAAGCAGTTAGATAGCAAAAAGGGCCTAAATAGGCTCTACTAGTGTTCAAGCTAATTATTAAGGAGACCAGAAAGGAATGCGTCTACTAGAGGAAAGATATTCTTCTAGGATCGCAGCCTTCTTAAATAGACAACATTCTGTTCTAATTCGCTATCGAGACGTCTATATATTACAACTACCTTCTCCCTTAAGGAGGATCGCCCTCGATCCGGGTGCAATCCGCTATCTCTATTGTATCTTCTATTTATCGTTGTTACGGGCACCAGCCCTAGACGGCCTAGCGCACACCCAAGCATTAACCACCGCCAGTTATCTCAGCCCTATCAGCACCATTCCCGACTAAGCCTATAAACCCGCTATAGGCATTATCGGACAAGACGGCTATAAAGGCCTATATTCCTTATAAACCCGATATAGGCATTGTCGGGTTAGCGAACATAAAGGAACTTCCCCTATGTACCTTAGACTATATAGCCAAACTAATAGCCAACCTTTAAATAGACTTTAGTCTATTAACTTAACATTTAAATACAAGTTCTTTAACTATATTTAGATAACGTACTTTACCTTCTATCTACTTTAGTTAAGCCTCTCTCACTCTTAGTAATCTGTCTCGCCTCTCCTGCCTTTCAGTCTCTAGTACACAAGATACCTACCACTAAGGTCGACAAGCATACAAGGCAAGTAAGCCTTAGTTCGGTTCTTCTAGCGACCGGCGTTATACTTTAACAGACTCGCTACGAAAGTAGAGAAAGCAGATTAATTATGTCTACTACTTCGGCACCCAACAGCCGCGACGCTGCGGACAGATTAGCCAACAGAATAGCTAGCACGAGTAAGATATCAGACGTTAACACTAAGATAGAAAAAAGCTTCTTAGGTAAACGTTTCGAAGTTACTTTATTCTTAACACGCCTAGCCGTATACTTTAAAACTTACAAAGACTAGTTTTTAAACGACACTACTATAGTTCTATTCGCTACCTCTTATATAGACGGAGATGCCTACAAGTAGGTCGAGTACTACTTCGACGACTTCTTGTTTACTCCGATAAAGAGCAGGCGCGAGGACACCGACGAGTTCTTCGCCAGCTTCGCCTTCTTCTAGAAAAAGCTTCGCGAAATCTTTAGACAGACCGACGCCGGACGCGTCGCTACCAGAAAGCTTCGGAACCTTAAGCAGACAGGACCAGCAAGCAGGTACGCCGCCGAATTTATATAGTATGCTAACTAAACAGGATAGAACGAGAAACCCCTTATTAAGACCTTTTACAAAGGGCTCAAAGATTATGTTAAGAAAATAATCTATATTTATAGAGAGAAGTTTAATAATCTCGACAACTTTATACAACGAGCAAAGGAAATTAACGACAGTAACTTCGAAAGATAAATAGAAAAGAAGGGTAACCCTACTAATAGGTTCTATAGAATAAAGAATCGAGCAAACTTACAACAAAACCGAGGCGATTCAATAGAGTTAGATTTTACTAAACCTTAAGGGAAACTAAACAACTAGGAACGAGAACATAGAATAAAGAATAAGCTATGCTTGTATTGCAGAAAATTAGGGCATTAAGTTAAGGAATACCGTTCTAAGAAACAACAGTTCAATAGTACCGGACGAAGTAGACAAAACAACTAACCTAAGAAACCCCGCTTCCCGCGACAATAGTTCAATATAACTACTTAGACACAGAAGGACAATAGTCGCAACAAGGCGATAGAATTACTAGCAGCTTTCTCCGACCGCTGGCACGTAAGCCTAATAGAGGGTCGTCTCCTTCAAGAATTAGGTCTTTTACTAAGGATCAACCAAAACTAGTACGAATATGTTATCGAACTCATTAAGGAGCAAAAGAACACCTACTAGAGCGCCTTCTGTAACTAGAACAACACCCATTCAATTACTTCCGATGAGAGGCACAACGAACTAAACTTGTTTAACTTACACAAAAACTGGGATACAGATAGTGAGTTATAAGAAGAAACAAAAGAACGACAAATAAAATAGAAACAATAAAACCTATAGAACTAAAATAACATTGACCGCACTATTCCGAGGCATCGGGTACAGAGTACCGTTGTACTACACAAAACACTATTCTAGACCGTATGCTACAACAATAATTACACGATCTACGAATCTAACAAACTAGGGTCAGAATAATAGCTAAAGAAACCAATATCTCTAAAACAAGGTTCGACACAAGAACTAGGTCTTACTTAAGGACGACCTAGGTTACCTTACCTAGAAACCTAAGGAGAATCTAAGGAAGAACAGACCGTAGAAGCTAAGCAAGATAGCAGCTACGATGCGTTATAGGCAAGACAACGACTTAAAGACGAAAATATAAATTCTAATAGTACAAAATACTCGCTCGAGAACAAAACTAAATAGAAAGAGAAAACACAAATACGTTGGGAAGGAATAATATAGAGACTTTGTTAGTTAGCCTTCTACGATAGAAAGTTAAGCGCTAATAGAGATATAAACGATATTCCGGGATATATTTACTTACGCCTACGACAACTAGTAGACCACCTTATTAGGGGTCTAGAATTGTGTAGTCAGTACTAATATCTTCGATTAACAATGTATAACCTATAGACACGACGAGTTCTAACCAGTAATAGTTATATAATTAAAACAGGGATCGTAAACAATAAACTAGACGTTATAATAAAAGTAGTATTAGGACACCCTACACAGGCATTCTTATAGCAAATTAACCGACAATAGGTTCCGGTACCTAAAATACTCTAGAACGTACACAATTAACAGAAAAAAGACCAGGCCGACTGCTTCGAGGGCAGCAGTACCGACCCGTCTAACGGTTAAACCCTCTAGGAGTTTAGCTCTACACGAGCTCGGCTACCTATAGAACATACCTACACACTCGGACAACAATAAACTATAGAAACATTAAAATTATAATCGATTTAGGCGCAACAGGCAACTTTATCTCAATACGCTGCGTTGAGGAGTGCTAGATACAAACATAAAAGAAGAAATTACCCTACGCACTGTTCAAATTTCAAGGAGTAGAGGGAAGAGTCGACTACAAGACTTCGCTAATAGGTATAATAATTAGGGACTATTAAGAAGAAATTACTTATAATATTGTAGATATTAACTAGTACTACGCTATACTAGGTATACCTTAGTTGTAACAATATAACCTAGAAGTAGATTAAAGAACTAAAAAACTCCTCTTTACTAGGTGCAAGCATTCTAAACAAGAATCGTTCTACGGAATAGATACCCTACAAGCTAATTTTAGTAGTAAGGATAAGGAGCGCGATAAAAAACTTATACGGGTTAGTACTACTATACTCCGACATTTAGATATCCTATAAGAGGAGTCTAACGCAGTATCTCGTCTGTGGCCAACTATACGCAAGTATAAACAAGAGACAACTGTACGCTAACGATTTTATATAACAACAAGTACTCAGTTAATTACTGAGATACTAGAGGAATACGATCAATTTTGATATCTATTTAAGGAAGCTGAGCCAGACTCAGCTCTCCTAGAACACAAACCGTGGGATTACACAATACCTTTACAAGAAGGCAAGACGCCAACATTTAGTCTAATATACTCTCTATTAGAAGCAGAAAATTAAGCGCTTCGCGACTATTTTAACAAAAATCTCAAGAAAAGATTTATCTAAAAATTAACATTACTAGCCGGATACCCGATACTCTTCGTACCAAAGAAGAATAGTAAATTACGACTCTACGTAGATTATAGACAACTAAACAGAGTAACTATTAAAAACCAATACCCTTTACCACGCATCGATGAAATAACAGACCGATTGTACGACACGCAATAGTTTACTAAGTTTAATCTACAAGAAGCATACAACCTAATCTATATAAAGGAAGGCGAAGAATAGAAAACGGCCTTCTATATTAGACACAAACTTTTTAAGTATTGCGTTGTACCTTTTAAGCTAATAAACGTACCAGCATCATTTTAGAAACTAATTAACAATATACTTAGCGATTACCTAGACATATTTATAACTACTTATCTAAACGATATCCTAGTATATAGCCGTATACTAGAAGAATATAAGAAATATATTAAGAAGGTATTAAAAAGATTAGCGCGTACTAATTTACAAATCGACATCGAGAAAATACAGTTCTATCAACAATCCGTCGAATTTCTTAGATTTATAATTACCGAGCACGGTCTCTAAATAGAAGATTTAAAGATTTAATCCGTTTTAACCTAGCCTACGCCAAAGAATATAAAACAATTGCAACAGTTTCTTAGTTTTACTAACTACTACAGGCGATAAATATCTAACTTTAGCCGAATTATAGCACCGCTGTCTCAACAGACGAAACAATCGATAGGATTCTTTTAGACGTAAAAAGAACAATTAGTATTTAAAGAGCTTAAGGAAGCTTTTAAGATCGAGCCCGTACTAGCAATATTCGACTCTAACCTGCCGATTATCATAGAAACAGACGCGTTAGACTATACAATTGGAGCATGTATAAGTCAAAATAATAAAGAAAGAAAGCTTAGACCAGTAGCTTTCTACTCAAGAAAAATGTTACTAACAGAACAGAACTACGACATTTACGATAAAGAGCTTTTAGCCATTATAGCAGTATTCGAAACATAGCGAGCTTACCTAGAAGGAGCAAACTATACAATTATAGTATATACAGACTATAAGAACCTAACTTACTTTATAACAACAAAGAAACTTAACCGTAGACAAGTTAGATAGTTAGAAACTATAGCTCCATACGACTTTATTATTACCTACAAAAAGGGTTCTGAGAACGATAGAGCCGACGCTCTAAGCTAACGTCTAGATTACCTTAATAATAAGGAACACGTCGAACACGCAATATTCTAAGAACACAATAATAAGATTAGATACAATCAATTAGCTATAACGACCGAGTTCGTTATCGAACCAGACAGCCGAATCCCAGACATCCTGAACGACCCTAAAACCTACTAGAAAAACGAGAAACGACACCTAAGATTAACTAAGAATAATAAAGGCTATTACAAATTCTAAGGCAAAATCTACGTTCCAAGAAATCTAATCCAGCATATTATCAGTAACTTCTACGATAACCCAACGAAGAGACACAAGGGCATCGACAATACTATTAAAAAGATTACACGAACGTACTACATCCCGAGAATCTAATACTACGTCGAGAATTATATCTAAGAATGCAATATATGCGCAAGAACCAAGCACCTAAGGCATTCACTATACGATAAACTACAACTACTAAAAATACCCGAGAGACTATAGTATATAGTCTTACTAGACTTTATAACCAAACTACTAATATCTAAGGATCTACTTATAGAAGTAGCTTACGACGCTATTCTCGTTATATGCGATAAACTAACAAAATACGCATATTTTGTACCTTACAAGGAAGCCAGCAACTTAGAACAATTGGTATACACATTCCTTCGGATTATCCTGGCAAACTATAGTCAACCACAAAGAATTGTCTCGGACAGAGACTAGAAATTCGTCTCACGATTTTAGACATCTCTAATACAACAACTAGGAACAAAACAAAAGATGTCTACGTTATTTTATCCGTAAACAGACAGACAAATAGAACGAACAAATTAGACATTAGAACAGTATCTACGGGCATACATTAACTACCAGCAAAGCGACTAGGTATAGTTACTACTAGTAGCGTAAGCAGCGCATAACGATACAAAGAACGATACAACCAAGACAACTCCGTTTTACGCCTTATATAGCTATTACCCTCTTTAAGAAAGACAACTATAAAATACTATAGAGAACGAATTAGCTACGCGAATAGCTACGAATATAAAATACTTGTACCAGCAGTTAAAGTCTGACAGCGAGTTTATTACAGAACGAACGAGAAAATAGTATAATAAGTTAAGGACAACCCTAAACACAGGTATAAAAGAGGGGGGAAGAGCTTACTTGCTTATAAGAAACTTAAAAACCGTCAGACTAAGCAAAAAACTCGACTACATTAAAATAGGACCGTTTAAAATCTTACAGCAATTAAGATCCGTAACCTTTAAACTTAAACTCCTAAAGACAATAAAAATACATTCTGTATTCTACGTAGCGCTATTAAAACTAGCCTACTTCCGAGAAGTAGAACGACCCAATCTAGAAATCCTTTCTAACAATTAAGAACCCGAGTATAA
Organism: Arthonia radiata; assembly: GCA_002989075.1. NCBI lineage: Eukaryota > Fungi > Ascomycota > Arthoniomycetes > Arthoniales > Arthoniaceae > Arthonia > Arthonia radiata. The sequence continues at coordinate 1,917,500 of PSQN01000017.1, forward strand.
GGTCGAAACGATCCGAGCTTATAGACAATACCGAGGTAAACGATAGTATCTTATAAAGTAGAAAGGATATTCCGAATATAAAAATTAATGGGAACCAGAACGAAACCTAATTAACTATAAAGATACTATTTAACGATATTAGGACTAGAATATTAATCGGTCGTAGCAGCACTAACACCCTAATTTACTACCTAGTGTGCCTCGTCGGCACTTAGATTACCCTCGAACGAACCAGCCTACTATGTTACAGGACTACTACCCAACACTGGATAGAGGTCACTTTAAAAGTCAACGGATAACCTGCTCGGACATTTAAATGTATTACTACTAGCTATTAACGTAGCAAACTCTTCTTGCTTCAACAACTTATTTCGAGCTAACTTCGCTGCTGCCCGCGTACAAGTCTTCTTAACCTTCTCTTTTAACTTCTAAACCTTAGATCGGTTACGCTACACAGCCGCAACCAACGCTGCTATCTGAGCCTTTAACGCACGCAATTAGCTCTTCGCGCGCTAAAGGGTAGCCGACTAAGAGGAATATTAAGAATAAACCGAACGCGCTGCAATTAAGTTAGTTCTAGTTACTACAAAAAGACACTAACAAGGCATACTATCTGCTATTAATACCCGTAAATTACAACTCTTCCTATCTCGAGTATATACCGAACACGTTGCCTTCCTGAACTAAACTATATATCTTTTCTTAGTCGACACACATTTAAAACAAGAAGGTATTTTAATACCGTAGGCTTTAATTAACAGGTATTAGCTATACTTTTTATTAGGACCCGCAGCAACGGACTTTATGCGAGGTATAGCGACTTACAGATTAGTTACAAAAAGAAGGGGCGAAACGTAACTTATAGGTGTTTAAAAGGCTAAGGGTCAATCGAGAACGATTTAACTAAAAGAGGGGGGATTGTGTTACAGGCACCAGCCTTAGACGGCCTAGCGCACACCCAAGCATTAACTACCGCTAGTTATCTTAGCCCTACCAGCACTATTCCCGACTAAACCTATAAACCCGCTATAGACATTATTAAACAAGACGGCTATAAAGGCCTATATTCCCTATAAACCCGATATAGGCATTGTCGGGTTAGTAAACACAAAGGAACTTTCCCTGTGTACCTTAGACTATATAGTTAGACTAATAGCCAACCTTTAAATAAACTTTAGTCTATTAACTTAACATCTGAATACAAGTTTCTTAACTATATTTAAGTAACGTACTTTACCTTCTGTCTACTTTAGTCAAGCCTCTCTTACCCTTAGTAATCTATCTCGCCTCTTCTACCTTTCAGTCTCTAGCATACGAGACACCCACCACTAAGGTCGACAAGTACACAAGGTAAGTGAGCCTTAGTTCGGTTCTCCCAGCGACCGGCGTTACAATCGTCTTACGTAGAGCAACAACCTCGTTAACAACCTGCTAGCTTATATCTACGTTCAGTCGAAAAAAGAGTAATATTGCTTATTGTTATTCTATACGTTGTTTAGTGCTAGTTTTCTACAGCATCAAGTTATAGTGCTAAGCTTTACTTTTAATTTAAAGCTCTCGAGCCTAAGTTATAAGCTCGGTAGTAAGGTTATATATTATTTTTACCTAATTTTGTGTTCTTTTATATACTCTTATATACGCTTTTACCGATTAATTGCCCCTATAGGTAGTAGCAACCTACGTAAATAGGCTTCTTTGCTTCTATATTAGTATCTGTAAACAGAAGCTTTGTTATTAGTACCTAACAATAGCATAAAACAAGGCTCTTACTCTTTTAAACTTTCTCTTTCTTTCTTTAACATTATTATACTCTTCTACTTAGCCTGTAAGCTTCTCTTCTCTAGTAGGCCTTTACTTCTCTTCTTGAGTAATAAGTTTGTAGCTAATTCGATATTAGATTACCTCTAATTCGCCTTTATAATCTCTACTATATTGGGTTTTAACTTTGTTAACAAACCCGCTACTAGAGCGAGCTCTTTTAAAGCGCCAACTCGCCGCTCAACTCGCGGTATTAAGAACCTTAAAGCTGCTGTTAATTTTAAAGCTCTTCTTCGTAACGCTTGTAAGAAGAAAGCTCTTAAGGTTACTTTACTAATTTCTAAATTATCTGCGGCTTCTCTTAGTCTACGCTCTTCTAAACTAGGTAACGTGTCTCTAACTCCTGCAACTTTTTGTAAGTTTACTATCTCTTATTGCTTTGTCTTAGTCTAAATATTAGTATTTTAGTTCGTTAAAAGCGTTACGTCCATAAAGACGACTTCAACGATAACAAGATCGTCCGTTCTCTCTATTACCGCGGTACTACTTATAAGCCCAAGTCGCCTACAAAGTTTCGCCGGTCTACCTCCTCGAATCCCGCTTTTTGCGCCGTATCTGCGTTAATCTAGCCTTAGCCAGAGGCTTACGTCTTAGTATACTACCGTTATATAAAGGCCTTATTTAGCGACATAGCTGTATATAGTAGTCTTTCTGCAAACTCCGATTTTAAGTATTACGAGGACTAAACCTACGAGTAGCTTAAAAAATAGTACGCTAAGTATGCTCGCTGTACTAGTATTAAGAGGTCGGAAGACAAGTATAAGATAGTAAGTTTAATACCCCCCCGTCTTAGATACTAATTAACTCTCTATTAACGTATACTAGGTTTCTGCTTAGTAGAAACGTATCTATAACCTTTTTATACGCGTTAACTTCTTTTTAATCTCTAGCGAGGACGTCTAAGATAACAAAGAGTCTTTCTATAACGACTATCTTACTTTACTTCGCGCCTTTTACGTTTAGCTATAGGCCTAGTAGCGCGGTCTAAGTACTAAGTCGGTCGAGTAGGCCGATACTAACAATTTTGAGTACATTAAGGCGCTACGCTAGAGCTTTAATTCTAGTATAGAGTTGTACGATCCTTAGCCGTCTACGAATAAGGCTCCTTACGAGCTAGCTATAGTAAGTCTAGTTAATTAGATTTAAGACCGCGTCGACGGTAGTCGCAGCTAGGTCAAGTAGTATTATACCGCCGATCTATACTAACTTCGGCGCTAGTTTAAATAGTCTTCTCGTAGTTTTCTATCTTTTGTTCGGCTAGAGTTTTAATCTGTATAAGTAGTTTTCCTTGGCCTATCGGAATAGTTCTACATTTTCTCTCTATACAAGTTTTATTTTAGCTTTCTTATAGCTTAAGCTTTATAATTATATATAAATAGTCTTAAAGTTTAATACTATACTAATTCTATGTTTAAAACTATACTTTAGGTAATCTATCTTCTCTTTAGCGTTATATTGTAGACTAATTGTGTAGGCTTGTAGCCCTTTCTTATCCGCGTTACCTAGTTTGTTTCAGACGCTTGCCTCTCGGCTCAGCGTCTTTACGCTTCTTAAATTTCTTAAGGGCGTTAGAGTCTTTAAGATGTACCCGCGGCTTTATCGTATTATTTGCCTCCGACTACCCCTGCTACTTAGTCCAATACTAGTCTTTATTCTTAATCTTAAAGCGAATCGCCTTAACGAGCCATTCTTTACTACTATCGACTTCGATCGGACTAAGCGGTTCCGTACCGGGTCGACGGCAATATAGCTCTAGTAAGAACACGTAGAAGATAGAGTAGATACAGTAAGAGTCTAGTAGTGCTAGCTAGTAAGCTTATTTATTTACTTTCTTAAGGATTCTAAATGGTCCTAAGCTTCGATCGTCGAGCTTCTTTATTAGCCTCTTTGTCTTAAGGTTCTTTAACGATAGTAGCACTAAGTTACCTACTACATAGTATTTTGGTGTATACTTAGTGTTGTATTATTCTATCTATAGACGCTAAGCTTTCTCTAGCTGCTGCTTTATTTCTTGTTAACGGAGAAGGCGTTCTTCTATATACTTAACTGCTATAGAATGTTCTAGTTTAGACTACCTTCCCTCTTAACGGAAGGTATCCTTACCGATAGAAGGGTTGTTCGGCTTAACTACGGTGCGGTGCTAATTTAGCGGCGGCACGCCGTCTAGTACGTCTGTAACGCGATTGAACGTACATTCAATCGGCAAAATTTTTGTTAATAAATAAACTTTTAAATTGTACGCAAAAGCAGCTTCTTCTAGATACTTATACTAATTATCTTAATTCTAAGAGATGTAGATACGCAGGTAGTTTTCAAGCTTCTGGTTCTAGCGCTCGGTTTAGCTATTAGTTTGAGGGTAAAATGCTGTGCTTAACCTTCGTTTTACGGCTAAATGCTGGCAGAAGGTGCTTCAATATAAGCTAGTAAATATAGATCCTCTATCAGATAAGAGGCTTCTTAGGAATCCCGACGTTTTCGCCTAGTGTTTATAAAGCACTTCTACCAGCTCTATAGCATCTATAGTTTTACTAACTAGAATATAGGTTACAAACTTAGAGAAGCGGTCTACGACTATAAAGATTAAATTAACAATGTTCCTGTTCTTTAAAAGAACTATCGGTAGTTTGACAACAAAGTTTAAGGATAGGTCCTTAAAGAGGCTAATCGGAACCAATATCGCCGCTATTTCGCTGTATAGCTTATACCTCTTTATAGCTGTTCGTTAGCATATATTGTATTTAGCAACAAAGTTCTTAATATACGTTATTATCTTTTCTTACGTATATTTACGTCTCAGAATTTTAAGAGTCTTTTTAACCTTAAAGTAGTTAGTAAGCTTATTATTATAATTTCTACTTATAATTTTAAGCTTTAACGTAGAGCATTCTAGTATCTAGATTTTACTACCTTAGCGCAACAACCTATAGCTGTCGACTAACTATTTTACGTACTTTAGAGACTCGGAGTCCGAGTTAGACCCTATTAGGGCATCTAAGTTGATTCGACTCGTACAGCGCTTTCTTATACCGGCTTAACGGCGATCTATTGCCGTTTTATTACTCTACTAACCTTTAGTTCTAGCCAATAATTTTAACTTCGATACTTTCTGCTTTATAAAGGCGTCTCTCTACTAGACTTTAAGGATTAGGGTCGTAAGACCTCAAGAAGTATTATTGTAAGCTGTTTTAAGAGCGGTAGTTGTAACTACCTTAACTCGTAATACGAGAGCTACCGAAAAAGGCTCTATATTAGTAGAGAAAGACGAACGCGTTTCTCGCTTCTAGGCGTTCTTTATAAGATCTGTATTTAACTCCAATTTACCTCCAATTTAGGCTATAGTCGCGTTCAGAGTTTTAGGTCGATGGCTAAACCGCTAATAGTATTTAAACTAATTTTTAAGTAATATAATTAAGGTAGCAATTATACCTTCTTCTAGGCTAAAGGGCTCTTCCCTAGTACTAGGTAAAGTAGCACCTCTCCTAAGCTTCTGCTATAGGCTCGGCAACATCTTATTAGCGTTATCTTCCTTTACTCTACGCAAATTCTTATAATCTAGACGGCGCAACAGCGCGTCTGCTAGGTTCTTGCTACCTGTACGGTATAGTATTTTAAAGTTAAATGCTAATAGGTCTTCTATCTAGCGCGCCTATCGGCGAAACAATACTTTCGTTGTTATAAAATATTATAGATTATTGTAGTCTGTTATAACCTTTACTAAGTACTATACACTAATAAGGTAATAGCGCCAGTACTTAAAGCTAGTCTATATTGCTATAAGCTCTTTATTATAGGTATTATATCTTAGCTTAGCGTCTATAAATTTCTTTAAAAAGAACGCTACCGGATGCAAGTATATATCTGTCTTGTTATCGGTACTAGTTCGGGCGGTGTCCGCTATATCTAGTGTAAGCAAGCCTAAGTTAATATTTAACGGCAATAGCAATCGGCTATCTCCCCTTAGCTAAAGTAAGATGCCTGCTATTATAAAGTCTAATACGTTAGTTATTAAAACGATTAACAGTATCGGGTTAAAGTGCGTTAGTACTGGTATATTTATAAAGGCTTGCTTTAGCGCTTTAAAAGCTTCTTGTTGGGCTTTGCTCTAAACAAACTTAACGTCTTTCGTTAGTGCGTTTATTGGCACTACAATGCGGCTAAATCTATAGATAAATCGCTAATAGAAGTTTGCGAATCTCAGAAAGAACAGAATCTACTTTACGGTAGTAGAGACTAGCTATTTGGCTATAGTTTGTATCCTTTCTGGGTCTATTTCGACACTATCGACTTCTACGGTGAACCCTAGGAAAGAAACCTTGGTAATGTAAAATTAACACTTAAACAGCTTTATAAATAAACTCTATTTACGGAGCCTTCGCAGGACTTCTTTAATATAGCCTTTATAGCTTTCCTTGTCTTTAAAGAAAATTAAGATATCGTCTATATAAACGATATATACGGTATTAATAAGATTGCCTATAGCTTTATAAATATATGTCTAGAACGTAGTAGAGGCGTTTGCTAGTCTAAAAGGTATTACCAGGTATTTATAGTGCCCGTATCGGGTATAAAACGCTGTCTTCTACTTATTTTCTTTATAAATATAGATACGGTAATAGGTATCGTAAAGATTAAGCTTTGTAAATACCTTCGAGCTTTGTAGGCGATTAAGAATCTTAGAGACTAGCGGTAATACGTAGCGATTCTTTACAGTTACATTGTTTAAACCGCGGTAGTTAACATATAGTCTCAACGATCCGTCTACCTTAAGCACAAATAGAACTGAAGCACCCGCCGGACTAGTAAAGAGTTGTATCCACCCTTTCTTAATTATAGTATCTAGATACTCTCGGAGCGTCTTTAGCTTATTCTACGATACAGAGTAAATTAGCTTATATAGAGGTTCTATGCTATCCTTAAGCTTAATCTTATAAGTATGCTTACTAAGCGGCGTAAGCTTACTCGACAGTTCTTTAGAAAAGATATCTTTATATTTAGCGTACTAAGGAGGAAGCTTATCTCGCTTCTCTACTTTCTTAAGCTCGCTATCCGGGATCCAGTCTAGCGGCAAACTAACGTCTAATAGGACCGCTATTTAATACTTATAACGTTTATCCGCTCTTATCTATAAAATTGCGGAGTAGTACTGTTCGCCTCTTTATAAATATACTAAAATTACGTCTTTATTAACAATCTCAATAGATTTAGCTTCTACTACCCGTTCTTTGGACGTAGAAAGGTTTCTCCAAGCGATTGTTCTTATCGCTTAGCTAATCTAGGGCTCAACTTGCTTAAGCTATAGGTATTCTAAGACGAGGCTGTATCCTATAAAGTTAGCCGAATATAGATAGAGTTAGCAATACTATTCTTTCTTATATACGTCTCTTACAGTTATATTTACGTTATAAGCGCCGTAAAGCTACAGCTTATTTTTATTAAGGAATTTAGTATATAGAAGCTTTACTCTATACAATTTTTGCTATCCTCTTTTAAGCACAATACGATAATTAATAAGATTAATCTTTATACCGAAATCTACTAGCGCGAGGACCTCTTGTAGCGACCTACTTAGCTGTACCGAGACTTTAATTCGTCCTCGCCGTTAATCGATAGCTCTAAGCTTTAAAGACACAAGACCTACTCTCGGGACCTATCGTTTCTCTATCTAACTAGCGTCAAATTAACACTAGTTTGAGGCGTAGTACATTTAGTAGCATAATACCCTTTCTAATTGTACGTAAAGCAGGTAATGTTTGCCTTACTATATATCGACCCTGGTTGCCTCTATGCGGCAGAGCTATTGTCTCTTTGTTGGACCGGCAAGTTGCCTTATCTTCGGTATAAACCGCCTCGTCCGCGGCCCGACCCCTGTAGGGATGCTCTAGCGTTATAACCGCTACAGTTTGTACCTGATCCGCTACCAGAGCGATCTCGGTTTATATTAGTATTACGGGCGTCCTGCGATACACTATAATTAATATTTATATATTAACAAACTTTTTTTAGAAGCTCGTTCGTGTCTTTAAGCAGATTCTCTAAGAGACCTTACTTAATTAGCTTTACCTTAATTTATAAAGGTAAGCGCGTATAGTAGAATGTAGCCCGATTCGGGTCCGGTATCTTGCTACCTAGCAACTTAGTTTCTTTGTTCTGTAGAAAGCTTAGAAAGTTCTTAAGCTTCTGCGTTAAACTCTATATCGACGTAAAGAACTTTTCTGCGTTAACTGTAGTAGCCGTAGCTAGGTCGACGATATATTTTATTACCTATCTTTTGAAGTACGCTTATACGTAGAGCGACGTCTTCTTTTTGTTCTCTTCGGCGTAAGTTCGCTATCTATCCGCTAGGTCTCTAGGAAGTTTCTAGACGTACTAGGTAATAACACGAACGTTGTCGGAGTCTAAAACGTTAGCTATCTAAAATCTTTCCTTAATAGTCTAAGTCTATTAAGTATCTATAGAGCTTATAGCTCTCTTAAGCTTAGACGTCTCTTTCTTAAGAAGCTCGTTAATCTAGCTTTAAAGGCTTAAATCGCCTTGTAGCCGCTTGCTACCAGCCTCCGAATTGCAGGTAAACTAGAGCTTAACTTCGAGTATTCGCTTTTCGAGCTTAAGCTTCTTAATAGTGTGCTACTGCTGCTGTGTTAGTAGTTCTTGTCTTAGCTTTTATATCTTAACGCTTAAAAAGGCGCTAAAGAGGGATTCTTCGCGGTTAAAGCCTTAATAGGCCCCTTCGTCGTCGTTATTGTTTTAGTTTAGACTATCGTCCTTCCTAGTTTGCGATCTGCTCGACGTCTGTTCGCCAGCTTGTAAGCCCTCTTGCTTATCGTTGTCGCTAGATTCTATATAAGGGTCCTAGTCTTCTTTAGCGTTGGTTATATTTTACTACGCTCTGTATTCTACTTGTGCGGCGAATATAAAGCGATTACCGTCGCGTGCTTAGTTCCTTGCTCGTTTTCTTTAAATACGGTACTTGCTAGCACCGACCATCAATTAATTTTAATATTATTTATTTTAACGTATGTACGGAGTCTCAGCTATACTCGATTATGCTAGATTGACCCTTAAGCGACGTCGATAAGGTATCTGACTGCCGGCCGCCCTCCTCGTAGGTTTAGAATAATTAGAATATAATCTGGATGTAGAGCAGGAAGCAGTTAAGTAGCAAAAAGGGTCTAAATAGGCTCTACTAGTGTTTAAGCTAATTATTAAGGAGACTAGAAAGGAATGCGTTCACTAGAGGAAAGATATCCTTCCAGGATCGCAGCCTTCCTAAATAGGCAACATTCCGTCCTAATTCGCTATCGGGACGTCTATACATTACAAGACATTTTTTATTTTGTATCTAATTGTTATATTAGAGACGTTTAAAATTGTAAGACAAATTTCTAATCTCTGTCTAAGATAATTCTTTATAATTATCTATAATTAGCTAAGATAATTTAAAGGAATGTATATACTAATTGCTCTAAATTGCTAGCTTTCTTGTAAGATACGAAGTACGCGTACTTTATTAGTTTATTGTATATAACTAAAATAGCGTTGTAAGCTACTTTTATAAGTAAATTCTTAGAGATTACTAACTTAGTAATAAAGTTTAGTAAGACTATATATTATAACCTTTTAGGTATTTTTAGTGGCTATAGTTTACTATATAGTAAATGTCTTAGATACTTAGTTCTTACGTATACGTTGTATTCTCGAATATAATTCTTAACGTAATGTTAGATTCTTAGAATATAGTAGGTTCTTATAATCTTTTTAATAGTATTATCGATACCTTTATGTTCTTTCGTTAGGTTATCGTAAAAGTTACTAATAATATATCGGATTAGGTTTCTCGAAACATAGATCTTGCTTTAAAATTTATAATAGCCTCTATTGTTCTTATTTAATTCTAGGTGTCGTTTCTCGTTTTCCTAGTAGGTCTTAGAATCGTTTAGAATGTCTAAGATTCGGCTATTTAGTTTAATAACAAACTCGATTGTTATAGCCAATTAATTGTATCTAATCTCGTTATTGTATTCTCGGAATATTGTATGTTCGACGTGTTTCTTGTTATTAAGGTAATTTAAACGTCGGCTTAGAGCGTCGGCTCTATCGTTCTCGGAACTCTTTTTATAAGTAATAATAAAGTTGTATAAAGCTATAGTTTCTAACTATTTAACTTGTCTTTAGTTAAGTTTGTTTATTGTTATAAAGTAAGTTAGATTCTTATAGTCTATATATATTATAATTGTATAGTTTACTTCTTTTAAATAAGCTCGCTATATTTTAAATGCTGCTATAATAGCTAAAAGCTCTTTATTATAAATGTTGTAGTTCTATTCTATAGGTAATATTTTTCTTAAGTAGAAAGTTACTGGTCTAAGCTTTCTTTCTTTATTATTTTAACTTATATATACTCTAATTGTATAGTCTAACGTATCTATTTCTATAATAATCGGTAGATTAGGGTTAAATATTGCTAACATAGGTCTAATTTTAAAAGCTTTTTTAAGCTCTTTAAATACTAATTATTCTTTTTACGTTTAAAAGAATCTTATTAATTATTTTGTCTGTTAAGACAGCGGTGCTATATTTCAGCTAAAGTTAGATATCTATCGCTTATAGTAGTTAATAAAACTAAAAAACTGTTACAATTATTTTATATTCTTTGGTATAGGTTAGATTAAAACAGATTAAATCTTTAAATCTTTTATTTAAAGACTGTGCTCAGTAGTTATAAATCTAAGAAATTCGATAAATTGTTGAGAAAACTAAGTTTTCTCAATATCGATTTGTAAATCGGTACGCACCAATCTTTCTAATACCTTCTTAATATATTCTTTATATTCTTCTAGTATACGGCTATATACTAGAATATCGTCTAGATAAGCAGTTATAAATATATCTAAGTAATTACTAAGTATATTGTTAATTAGTTTCTAAAATAATACTAGTACGTTTATTAGCTTAAAGAGTATAACGCAATACTTAAAGAGTTTGTATTTAGTATAGAAGGCTATATTTTATTCTTTATCTTCCTTTATATAGATTAAGTTATAGACTCCTTGTAAATTAAACTTAGTAAACTATTGTACGTTATATAGTCGATCTATAATTTTGTCGATACGTAGTAGTAGATATTAATTTTTAACAGTTATTCTATTTAATTGTCTATAATCTACGTAAAGTTGTAGTTTACTATTCTTCTTTAGTATAAAGAGTATTAAGTATTTAGCTAGTAATATTAATTTTTAGATAAATTCTTTCTTAAGGTTTTTGTCGAAATAGTTGCAGAGCGCTTAATTTTCTGCTTCTAATAGAGAGTATATTAAACCGAATATTAGCGTTTTGTCTTCTTATAAAGGTATCGTATAATCTTATAGTTTGTGTTCTAAGAGAGCTAAGTTCGGCTTAGCTTCCTTAAATAGATATCAGAATTAATTGTATTTCTCTAGTATCTTAGTAATTAACTGAGTACTTATCGTTATATAGAATCGTTAGCGTACAGTCGTCTCTTATTTATACCTACGTATAGTTAGCTATAGACAAGATACTGCGTTAAACTTCTCTTATAAAATATCTAAGTATCGAAATATAATAGTACTAACCCGCGTAAGTTCTTTATCGCGCTCCTTATTCTTACTACTAAAAATAGCTTATAGAATATTTATTTCGTAGAACGACTCTTATCTAGAGTACTTATACTTAGTAAAGAGGAGTTTTTTAGTTCTCTAATCTACCTTTAGGTTATATTATTATAACTAAAGTATACCTAGTATAGCGTAGTGCTGGTTAATATTTACAATATTATAAGTAATTTTTTCTTAATAGTTCCCAATAGTTATACTTATTAGCAAAGTCTTGTAGTTGACTCTTCTTTCTGCTCCTTAAAATTTAGATAGTATATAAGATAATTTCTTCTTTTGTGTTTATATTTAGTACTCTTTAACATAGCGTATCAAAATAAAGTTGCCTATTACGTCTAAATTAATTATAATCTTAATATTTCTGTAGTTTATTGTTGCTTAAGTATATAAGTATATTCTATAAATAGCCGAGCTTGTATAGAGCTAAACTTTTAAAGGGTTTAACCGTTAAACGAGCCAATACTACTGTTCTTAAAGTAATCGGCTTAATCTTTTTTCTGTTAATTTTATACATTCTAAAGTATTTTTAATACCGAAACCTATTGTCAGTTAATTTGCTATAAGAATTTCTGTATAGAGTATTTTAGTACTACTCTTATTATAACGTTTAGTTTATTGTTTACAATTTTTACTTTAATTATACAACTATTACTAGTTAAGACTCGTTATATTTATAGGTTATATATTGTTAGTCGAAGGTATTAGTATTAACTACGTAATTCTAAATTTTTAATAAAATAGTCTATTAATTATTATAAATGTAAGTAAATATATTTTAAAATATTGTTAATACCTTTATTAGCGCTTAACTTTCTCTTGTAGAAGGCTAACTAACAAAGTTTCTATATTCTTCCTTTCTAACGAATTAGAGTTTACTCTTTTTAGTTAGTATCGTTCTTAAGAGAGGATTTTATACTATTAGAATCTATATTTTTGTCTTTAAGTTGTTGTCTTATCTATAACGTATCGTAGTTACTATTTTACTTAGCTTCTACAGCCTGTTCTTTCTTAAATTCCCCTTAGATTTCTAAATAAGGTAACCTAGATTGTCCTCGGATAAGGCCTAGTTCTTGTATCGAACCTTATTTTAGAGATATCGGTTTCTTCGGCTACTATCCTAATTCTAGTTTGTCGGATTTATAGATTGTATAATTGTTATTGTAGTACGCGGTCTAAGATAGTATTTTATATAGTATAACGATACTTCGTATCTACTGTCTTAGAATAGTGCGGTTAACATTGTTCTAATTCTGTAGATTTTGTTGTTTCTATTTTATTTGTTGTTCTTTTGTTTCTTTCTATAACTTACTGTCTGTATCTCAGTTTTTATATAAATTGAACAAGTTTAGTTCGTTGTACTTTTCGTTGAAAGTAACCTAATAAGTATCTTTCTAATTATAAAAGGTACTCTAGTAGATATTCTTCTGCTTCTTAGTTAGTTTGGTAACATACTTATACTAGTTCTAGCTAATCTTTAGTAGGAGCCCTAGTTCTTAAAGAGAACGACCCTTAATTAAGTTTATGTGCCAGCGGTCGGAGAAGGCTGCCAGCAATTTTATCGCCTTATTGCGACCGTTGTTCTCTTGTATCTAAATAGTTACATTAAACTATTGTCGCGGAGAGCGGGGCTTCTAAGACCGATTATTATACCCGCTTTGTTCTATACTATTAAACTGTTGTTTCTTAGAACAGTATTTCTTAACTTAATGTTTTAGTTTTTTGTAATATAAGTATAGCTTATTCTTTATTCTGTATTTTCTTTTCTGGTTATTTAGTTTCTTTCGAGGCTTTATAAAATCTAACTCTATTAGATCGCCTCGGTTTTGTTGTAAGTTTGCTCGATTTTTTGTTTTATAGAACCTATTAGTAGGGTTACCCTTCTTTTTTATTTATCTTTTAAAGTTACTGTTATTAATCTTTTTTGCTTGTTATATAAAGCTGTCGAGCTTATTAAACTTCTCTCTATAAATATAAATTATTTTCTTAATATAATCCTTAAGTCTTTTATAAAAGGTCTTAATAAGAGATTTCTTGTTCTATTCTATTTAATTAGCATATTATATAAATTTGGCGGCGTACTTACTCGCTGGTTCTATTTACTTAAGGTTCTAAAGCTTTCTAGTAGCGACGCGTCTAGCGTCGGTTTGTTTAAAAATTTCGCGAAGCTTTTTTTAAAAGAAGGTAAAGCTAGCAAAGAACTTATCGGTATCTTTGCGTCTACTCTTTATTAGAATAAATAAAAAATCGTTAAGATAGTACTTAACCTACTTATAAGTATCTCTATTTATATAAAAGATAGTAAATAGAACTATAGTAATATCGTTTGAAAACTAGTCTTTATAAGTTTTAAAGTATATAGCTAGGCGTATTAAGAATAAAGTAACTTTAAAACGTTCATTTAAGAAGCTTTTTTTTATTTTAGTGTTAACGTCCGATATCTTACTTATACTGGCTATCCTGTTGTCTTAACCTGTCCGTAGCGTTGCGACTATTGGATACTAAAGTAGTAGATACAACTAATCTACTTTCTCTACTTTCGTAGCGAGTCTATTAAAGTGTAACGCCGGTCGCTAAGAGAACCGAACTAAGGCTTGCTTACCTTGTGTGCTTATCGACCTTAGTAATAGGTATTTTGTGTGCTAGAGACTAAAAGATAGAAGAGACGAGATAGATTATAGAAGGTAAGAGAGGCTTAACTAGAATAAATAGAAAATAAAGTACGTTACCTAAATATAGTTAAGAAACTTATATTCAGATATTAAGTTAATAGACTAAAGTTTATCTTAAGATTGACTATTAGTCTAACTATATAGTCTAAGGTATATAGAGAAGTTCCTCTATGTCTACTAGCTCGATAATACCTATGTCGGGTTTATAGGAAATATAGGCTCTTATAGCTATTTTGTTTAATAATGCCTACGGCGGGTTTATAGGCTTCGTCGGAAATAATGCTGATAGGGCTAAGATAACTAGTAATGGTTAATGCTCGGACGTGCGCTAGACCGTCTGGGGCTGATACCCGTAATATAGAGATTAAATTATATATAGAATTAGATATTTATTGTAACTTTAATAGAATAAATTATAGCTAAATCTTCTAATCTAGTTTACTTTAGTTTTCATTCTAGAAATCTAAATATTTTATAAGCTTTTAATTATCTAGTATAGCTTAGTTAATTTAGTTGATAATAAAAAGATCTATATTGATGGAAAACTAGTTTTAAATGAAAAAACCTAGATCTAACAAGAGAAATTAATTACTAATAGATTTACTAGCATAACTCTAGCTTTAATTATACATAGACCTAATCTAGACTTAAATAAAGCTAAATTCTATATTAGAGCTAGCTTAATATACTAATTATATTATATTAGTATTCTATAACTTATTAGCTACTCTGAACTTTCTGTAGATTAGTATGTAAAATCGGCGTAACTTTTTTAAATTATTTTAGATTAATCTAGTTCAGTTTAATTTGGTTTAGATTATATACAGAGCTGATTTGTTGGTTGAGTTCTAGTTTAAATTAAGATCAATCTATATTATAATTTCTAAAAATAGCAAGGTCGTATATTATATTTAGATACTATATTAAACTTAATACTATTACTAAAAGCTCTAGAACTTATTACTTAAAACTGATATACTAAAATAAACTGATAGATTTAAATTCAAGCTTTATTTAGGTATCGCTTAAATCTCTTATATTCTAATCGTTAAAGAAGGTGCAGGGAAGAAGAAGGATACTACTACAAAGAGTAGAAAGACAAGACCAGCTTAAGACTGGTGCAATACTCAGGCTTGGTACAGGTACAATACTTAGTAGTAAGGAGAAGCTGTTGTTATATTGTCTGTCTTGTTAGCTAAAATTCTCTAGAGGGATCCTAGCTTATATATCTAAGTCTAGCGGCCTGTACAGGACTTAATAGATATCTGTTCTTTTTGATAGAAGCTAGATAACCCGTAACTTACTGTATAAGATAGTAATTCTGTCTATTTAAAACTGTTAGTCTCTAAGTCTATTCTGTGTTATCTTAGACTACAGGCCAGCTGTCTAGAACGGGTCGTACAATGCTCCTTTTTGTCCTAGGCCCGGGCTACTAGGCCCGACCCTTTAGGTAAAAGGCTTGTTCTATTCTAGGCCGAGACAGCTAGTAGGACCTGTCCGATACTCCGGGCCCCTAGAGGTTCCGGCTAACCAGCTAGTTGGTTAATTTCCAACACTAATCTAATATATACTATTAAATTAAAATGTCTAGAATAAAGACAAGATTATTTAAATGATTTAAATAATCCTAGCTATATTATCTAGTAAGATGTAATTAACTTAGTTTATCTATTGAAGATTAAGTTTATTAGTTAGAGCTAAAACTAGATTAGTAAATCTAGGTTTACTAGTATTAGTAGCTAAGTTATTTTACTACTATTATTATCCAGATTAGAACTAGAAACTAATATAGTCAATTAATCTTCTAGACTATATTCTTCTGAATTATCCTCTAGATTATCTTCTAGATTAGAACTAGGCCAAATTAGGCTAGTAAGTAGATTATTGATTAGCTTAGAGCTATTACTACTCTTTTTATTTTCTTTTTAGTAGCTTTAGTCTTTTTAGCTAGATTTTTAATATTATTATTCTTATCTAAATAAGAAGCCTAGTTTTTTAGACATAAGTATTATGTAAATTAATTTCTTTTTTTAGGAACTATATCTAAGTCTTGAAAGAATTTAGATTTTATAGAAGCTAAAGTAGCTAATATAGCTAGATATATTAGTACTAAGTAGGCTAGAATAGAATACTTAGTATCATATAGTTACTAGTATTCTAGAAGATTGGTCTATATTATAATTAGTATTGAATGTAGATTATATCTAGATTATATTGAATAAATTTGCTAATTTTAGTACCTTAGAGCTTTAGAAACTATTAAGATATTTAATATTATTATTATGTTCTTTATTACTATATATGTTATTATTACTACTAATATTACTTAGATTAGATCTAGTATTACAAATAGTATCTACTATTCTATTTAATTTAATAACATAATTACTAGTTTTAATTAAATAGTTGTTTATATTAGATAAATAATTAGGTCTTATAACTTACTTATTATATTTAGTAATAAACTTATTTTCATTAATTCTAATCCTATTATCTTTATAATCTAGATACCTAAATATATTTAATTTATATTTAGAGTCTAGTATTATTATAAACAGTAGTTTATATTTTTTGGAGTCAATGTTTTAATATTTCATTAGTTTTACTCTAATACTATTATAATAACAAGATTGTTATTATTATTTTTAGTATTTTCTAGTTCTTTTCAAATATAATGTAGTATAGTAGACTGTGATATAAGGTAAAATAGCTAGTACTTTATAGCTTTATTATTACTTTTCTTAGATATTTTAAATATTTTTACTATATTAGCTAGAATATTTAATGTTATAGTACTAACATAGTAAGGCTATAAGCTAATATTCTTAATAGTTAAATTTTTTATAGAGCTTTATAAATCAATAAAGAATATTAGTATCTTAATAGTTGAATTGTATCTAGTTCTATTATTTAGATATAAGATAGACTTACTTATATCTAAATTTTTAGCGTATTTTTTAAGTCTTATTTTAGTTATAGACTATATTAAATTTCATTAATTAATTTTGAGACTTTAGCTAGTAGTAGGTAGCTTATAATTAGTAGTAGAATTAGCCTTTAAATCTATATTAGTTTAGTTTATTATAGTAGTATAATTACTTATAGTATATCTATTATATCTAATTAAGCTTCTAGTAGCTTATATATATTAAACTCTATAGCTAGACTCTAAATAATATTTTATTTTATTTTTATATTTTTAGTATTTCTTCTAATAAAACTAAATACTACTTAGTTTTATATTTTTTATATTTATATTTTATAAGTCTACTACCTTACTTAGATATAAAAAAACTCTATTTTAAAGTCTTTTAGCGTTTTTATAGGTATATTATAAAGATAATTATCTTTATATATCTATTTTAGTAGTACTAGGCCTAGAATAGTATTTTTAATAGTAAAATTATAATTAATATGATATATAGTAATTACTAGATAGTACTAGAGATTAAGATATTTAAAGTTAGACTAAATAGGCTATTTCTAGTCTTATATTATTCTAGTTCTAGTTAGACAAGATCCTTATAGTAGTAATAAATTAATATTAGATTCTTATAAATAATATAAGGGCTAATAATTAGTAATTATTTATCTTAGTTAGTTTAAATAAAGTAACTAATAAAATATTAAAATGTACTATAGAACTTAGTACTACTAGTAGATTACTGGAAAATTAGAGTAAAAATAAATAAAAAAATAAAGCCTAACTTATAGCTTTTCTAGAGCTAGTAATCTTATAAAAAAAATTACTAATTAATACTTTTAAAGAGAGATTATTTTTAATTATAAATTAAACAAAATTCTCTTTATAGCTAGTCTTTATGTTAAAGGCTTTTTAATATCTATTTTTTATAAAGCTAGGTTAAAAAAATAAGTCTCTTATAGGTCTTTTACTAGTAATACTAGTAGTTGCTTTACTACTAGTAAAATTACTAGTATTAGAGTTTTCTAACAAAAATTAGTTAGTATATCATATATATTAGAATTAGTACTAAATATAAACTCAACTTCTAGATCTTCTAAAGCTTTAATTCTAGTATCTTCTTATATCCTTTTATTTTTTAATTTAAGAATAATTAGGATAGTATTACTTTAAATATTTTTTTAAAGTTCTAGTACTAGTTTTATACTAAGCTAGTATATAAGTTTTAAAATAACGCTTATTAGTACTAGTTTTAGATAATAGATACTAAAATTTAACTATTTTAGTTACTTTTAAGGTTATAGAAGAGAGCTATAGTATCTTTTTGAAATAATTTTTCTAAAATATAAAGAGTTTAGATTTTAAAGCTAGTAAAATAAAGCTAAAATTAGTAGAATTATCTTAAGATATAGTTGTAGGTTATTAGGTATATTAGTATATTACTCGGTATAGTGATAAATAACTAGATGTAGTAGTAGTAAATATACTAGATAATATAGTGGATTAATATTAGACATTAAAACATTTCAAGTAGAAAAGATGGTAGATATATACATACTAAATTTTAGATTACTAATTTAGATTACTAGGCTTAATTAGAGATTAAGCTTAATAATTCTAGATTAGAAATTAAGCTTACTATGTCCAGATTATAATTAAGATTATCAATCTAGAGTATAAATTAAGTTAGTAATTCTAGGCTAGAGATTGAACTTAGTAATTCTAGGCTAGAGATTAAACTTAGTAATTCTAGGCTAGAGATTAAACTTAGTAATTCTAGGCTAAAGATTAAACTTAGTAATTCTAGATTAGAAATAGCTTTTTAATTTTAAACAAAGAATTATGAATATAATATCTAATACTTAAGCCTAATTCTAGAAATAATAGTATAAAATCTATATACTTTATTTATACTATCTAAACTACTGAGTAAGATTAAACAAAACTATATTTCTATTAATAGAATATAAATCAATAAGCTAAAAGCTAATAGTTTTAATAGCATTTAGCTCTTTAAGTAACTTTTATTTATTTTGAAGTCTTAATTAATTATTGTAGCTATCTCTATCTAATAATCAGTTGGATATCTAATTTCTATATTTAGCCTAGTAAGACTAATATCCTTATAATTAGAGTTTAGAAGTCAACTAAGATAATAATCTTCTATCTTTCTAGTAATTCATTAATATTATAAATTACTAGTTAATTAAGTATCTAGATAACTATTAGTAAAATAGATATAATCTAAGTAAAGACTAAATAATACCTACCTTTCTAAATAAATCTAAGATACTAGTATCTTATAACATTTAAGAATTTAATTTCTAAGTTTAATAGAATAGTTAAATTAGTTACTAGACTAGTAGCTCTAGCCTCTTTAAGCGTAGTAATATAAGGATACTTAGCTTTAAGAGTAGAACATATATCAGTATAGTAAAAAACTAGATAATAACTTATTTAGAGATATTACTAGACTACTAGTAGTCTAGTAGATAGTTTAATAGTAGACTAAACAGGTAAATATATTTAGATACTAATAAGAATAGAAAATTAATTTTAAGAGAGAAGGAAGAGGCCTAATATAATTATAAACTACTTTAAGATTAACTTAGAATAAGGTTTAAAATTAGCCTAGAATTATTTTAGATTTTAAAGCAGCTTACCAATTTTAAGAATCAAAAATATTTAATTATAGTAGAAATTACTACTTATATCTATTTATAATAGTAGTAAGACTAATATTTCTCTAATTACTAATCTATTCTAATTATAAAGTAACTCTTATTAGTAAGTAAGTTCTTAACTTTAAAGTTAAGATAATTTTAGTAGCTAAAGCTTAGTAAAGATTTTTATTAGATAAAGTTAAATTTTTTTATCTATATCTATTTTTAGCTAGTCCCTATATAGAAAGAATAGCTTATACTAAATTATTTTTAGAGTCTAGATTAGATTTAGATTTGTAAGTAGCCTATACTTATTTAGTAATCTTATTTTTATTCTTACTAATACTTATTTATAACATAGTATTAGTAATTTATTAGTAATCTAATTAGTTATCTATAAGTATTCTACTTAGTAATCTAATTTATATTCTATCTATATATTAGGCTATTCTAAGCTCTTTAAGAATTTTTTTTTTCATTTTAATATAGTTCTAAATTTTAATTCCTATCTATATCTAAATCTAAATTATTAATCTAAAACTTAGAATATATATATCTACTATTCTTTCTACTTAAATTATTTTAGTATTTAATATTAATCTACTATATTATCTAGTATACTACTACTACTATACCTATCTAGTTGTTTACTACTATATCTAGTAATCTACTACTATATCTTAAAAAAATCCTACTAGCTCTAGGTTTATTCTACTAGGCTCTAAATTTAAATTCTTTATATTCTAAAAAATCATTTTAAAAAGATACTATAGCCTCCTTTTATAACTATAGAAGTAATTTAAATATTTAAAATTTAGTATCTATTATCTAAAACTAGTACTAACAAGCCTTATGTAAAATCTATATACTAGCTTAGTATAGAACTAGTACTAGAAATTTTAAAATAATACTATTCTAATTATTCTAGAGATAAAGAAGAAAAGACTATAAAAATAATAGAAGATACTAGAACTAAAGCTTTAGAAGATCTAGAAGTTAAGTTTATATCTAGTACTAATTCTAATATAAATAATATACTATTTAATTCTTACTAGAAAACTCTAATACTAGTAAAAGACCTATAAGAGACTTATTTTTTTAACCTAGCTTTATCAAAAATAGATATTAAAAAGCCTTTAATATAGAAACTAGCTATAAAGAGAACATTATTTAATTTATAATTAAAAATAATCTTTCTTTAAGAGTACTAAAAATTACCGGTTCAGTAAAGCTATAAGTTAGACTTTTTTCATCTATTTAGTTTTGTTCTACTTTTCTAGTAATTTACTACTAGTACTAAGTTCTATAATATATTTTATTATTCTATTAGCTAATTTATTTAAACTAACTAATATAGAAGATTACTAATTATTAGCCCCTATATTATTTCAAAGGATCAAAAATTAACTTATAACTACTATAGAAATCTAGTTTAACTAAAACTAGAATAATATAAAACTGAAAATAGTTTATTTAGTTTTACTTGAGATACCTAGACCTTTAGTAATTTTATTAACTATTTAGAAATTACTATATACTATATTAACAGTACTTTTACTATAAGAATTACTATCTTAGGCCTACTACTACTAAATTAGATATATAAAGGTAATTATCTTTATAGTATACTAATAAAAATACTAAAAGACTTTAAAACAGAGTCTTCTATATTTAAATAAGCTAGTATATTTATATTCTATAAATATAAAAATATATAACTAACTAGAATCTAGTATTGCTAGAAATAATACTAAGAATATAAATAAACTTTTAAAACTTTATTAAAAGTCTAGCTAGTTAAAGGTAAGTAATATTTAACTAGTTAATATTAAATAATTAGTACATATTATAAGCTTAGTAGTTTAGAATTTTTTTATAAACGCTAGCTATAGAGTTTAATATATATAAGTTACTAGAAACTTAATTAGATATAATAGATATAGTAAAAACAATTATACTACTATAATAAACTAAACTATTATAAATTTAGAAGCTGCTTATATTACTAATTATAAGCTATTACTAGCTAGAGTTTAAAAATTAATTAATAAAATTTAATATAGTTTATAACTAAGATAGAACTTAAAAAAATAAGCTAAAAATTTAGATATAAGTAAGTCTATCTTATATCTAAATAATAAAACTAGATGGAATTTTACTATTGAAATACTATCTAATTCTTTATTAATTTATAAAGCTTTATAAGAAAGCTAATTACTAAAGATATTAGCTTATAACTTTACTATATTAGTACTATAGAATTTAATATTCTAGCTAATATAGGATAAATACTTAAAATGTTTAAAAAAAAATTATAAAGCTATAAGCTAGTAGCTATTCTATCTTATATTATAGTCTACTATACTATATCAAATCTATAAAAGAGCTAAAAGATAAGAAAATAACAATAATAATTTTATTATTAAAATACTATTAGAATCTAGATTAAAAAAGCTGAGAAAATATTAAATTATTAATTTGAAAAAATAAACTACTATTTATAATAATACTAAATTTTATATATAACTCTAAAAAACTTTATATATCTAGATTATAAAGATAATAAGATAAAAGTTATTAAAAATAAGTTTATTACTAAATATAATAGGTAGGTTACTATATATATCTAATTTAGATTTAAAAACTAATTATATATTTAGTATAAAGATCTTTCTAATTAGATCTAGTAATTATATTATTAGATTTAATAGAATAGTAGATACTACTAGTATTTACTAGATCTAATCTAGATGATCTTAGTAGTAACAATAATATATATAAGAATAAAGAAAATAATATTAATAATATTGAGTATATTGATTATTTTTAAAGCTCTAAGGTACTAAAATTAGTAAGTTGATATAAGTTAATCTAGATTCTAGATCTAATACTAATTATAATATAGAACAATCTTCTAGAATACTAGCAACTGAATAATATTAAATATTCTATTCTAGCCTACTTAGTATTGATATATCTAGCTATATTAGCTACTTTAGCTTCTATAAGATCTAAATTCTTCTAGAGCGTAGATACAGTTACTAAAAAAAGAGATTAAATAGCTAAGAATAGTATAAGTATTATACTATGTTTAATAAAACTAGGTTCGTTATTTAGATAAGAACAATAATACTATAAATCTAGCTAAAAAGACGAATAGCTTAATCTCATCATAATAGCTCTAAGCTAGTTTATAATCTATCCACTAGCCTACTTAAGCCTAGTTCTAATTAAAAAGATAATCTAGAAGAAGATCTAGAAGAACAAAGTCTAGAAGATTATTTAACTATATTAGTTTCCAGTCCTAATCTAGACAACAATAGTAGTAAAAATAACTTAGCTACTAGAACTAGATATTCTACTAGATCTAGTAAATCTAGATCTAGATCTACTAGTCTAGGTTTAGGTACTATAGAAGATACTACTAATGATTACTAAATTTAATCTTCTATAGATAAGCTAAGTTAATTTTATCCTACTAGATAATATAGCTAGAATTATCTAAATTATCTAAATAAACTTAACTTTTTTCTAAATTTTAGTTTAGTAGTATATATTAGGTAGCTCAGAATACTAGAATAAATATAAGATACTTAATCAAAGCTCAAATTTAAATCTTTAGATTTGTTCTAGTATATAAGTTTTAAATATTAAGCTCTAGAACTTTTAGTACTAGTATAAAGTTTAATATAGTATCTAAATATAATGTAAAATTATTCTAATTATAGAAAATATAATCTAGATCGATCCTAATCCAAACTAGAACTGAACCAATATATTAGCCCTATATATATATTCAAAACTAAACTAAACCAAATTATATTAATCTAGATCAATCTAGATTAGTAGAACTTATTTAGTATACTACTTATACTAAAAAGAATAAAAAAAGATATTACTCTATATATAGATATGCTTTAAAAAATATATAATAAAATATATTATTAACTTAGCTATAGCTACTATAGCTGATATAAAAAAGTTTTTTATATTAATATAAAGTTTAATATAAAAACTTAAGAACTTTTTAAGCTTTTTATAGAAAAAAAAACTAAGTTACTAAATAGTAAAATATGAAATCTAAGTTAGACTATAGTTTACTATATATATTTATTTTCATAAATTAAGATAAAGCTAATTAAATAAGATCTTTTAAAAAATCTACTTAAAGATATAAATAAGCTTTTAAAGAAAGTTTAGTATAGTATAGAATTTCTATACTCCTACTAATATAAACTAAGATTACTTAGATAGTAGATTAAGAATAAACTATAGTAGTTATAATATTTAAATAACTGTATAAATACTAAGCTATAAATAAAATAGCATATATTAAAAATAAGATAACTTACTAGTTTGACTAAGAGATACTAGCTCTACTACATAGAGATAACTAGAGTTAATATATAGTAAAGTATATGTTATATACTTTATATATAATAAGAAGAGATACTATACTATAGAGAATACTATATTCTAAACTAGTATATATTTAGTACTAGTAAAATTAAAGAATAATAGATTTTAAGAGTAAGTTTTATATATCTAAAGCTTAGAGCTATTAATTAATAGTAAGAATAAATTAAAGTCTTAGTATAGCTAGATAGGTTACTATAAGAGATTCTTATACTTATAAATTCTAGTATAGATATTAACCTTATTAATTACTATATTATACTTAAATAAGAATAGTAAAAGTTATATAAAGTAGAGCTTCTATATATTAAGTTTTTTAATAAAAACAAGCTATAGCTCTATAGTATATATAATATAAATATAACTATAAAAGATATATATAAACAGAAATAGTATTACTAACTCTATCTATATTTAGCTAACTTTATAAAATATAGTCTTATCTTATAATATTAATAGCTTAAGTAAGTTAAGCTTTAAATTAGCTAAATAATAAAGATAATTACTTAGAAAAACTTTTCTTTATCTAAAAAATAGATAATCAGAGCTAAATTTTGTAAAATTATTAGTAAAGATATAATTCTAGTATATTTATAAAGAGAAAGTAGTACTATTTTATAATTCTATAAATAGAAGTAAATAAATACAATAAGTATTAAATATTAGTTTACTACTAGATTAGACTTTAGATAGTAAGTTTAAGAAAGTAGAAAAGTATCTAAGATAAGCTTTCTTTTTAGTATACTAAATATGAAAATATCTTTTTTAAAAAACTATTATATAAGCTTATACTACTTAGTAAGTATACTTATAAAATTAAGCTTAAAAATAGTATAAAACTTCTATATAAGCTAATCTATTCTATATCATAAAATAAGCTAAAAATACTTTAAGATTATCTAAATACTATAATTGGAAAAAAATACAACTCTCTACTAGTTTAGTAAATACTTTAGTTTAGTTTATATTTAAGATAAATAAAGTATTAAAACTATATATAAACTACTATAAATTAAATAATATAACTATAAAGAGTTACTATATATTACTACTAGTCTCTAAGATTCTTAATTATTTATAAAGCTTAAAGATATTTATAAAGCTTAACCTTTAAGATACCTATTACTATATCTATATCTATAAAAAAATAAAAAAACAGTATTTTATATCTAATATAAGTACTATAAGTACTTAGTAATATCTTTTAAGCTAGTAAATATTTCTACTATATTTTAGATATATATTTATAGAGCTATAGATAATCTTATTAATACTCTATGTACTACCTATATAAATAATATATTAAATTTTTTTTAAAGATAAGAAAAGCTATAAAAGCTATATTAAAGAAGTTCTATAAAGGCTCTCTCTATAAATAGAGTTTATTTATAAAGCTATTTAAGTACTAATTTTATACTACTAAGGTGTTACGATCTTACTACATTAGGCTAGTATAGAGCTAAGCGCAGTCAGCCTTATTAAAGCATTATACAGTATACCCGATGACTCCGATATAGCGACGTCGGTAATATCGCTATATCGCAATAAAATTCCGATCACGCGACAAAGAGATTGTCGGGACCGTCGAATACAGGGAAACATACCTTTATATCTTAGACTATATAGTTAGACTGATGGCCGACCTTAAGATAAACTTTAGTCTGTTAACTTAATATCTGAATACAAGTTTCTTGACTATATTCAAGTAACGTATTTTACCTTCTGTCTACTTTAATTAAGCCTCTCTTACCTTTTATAATCTATCTTGTCTCTTCTACCTTTTAGTCTCTAGCACACAAAACACTCCTTACTAAGGTTAATAAGTATACAAGGTAAGTAAGCCTTAGTTCGGTCCTTCTAGCGACCGGCATTATACTTTAATAGACTCGCTATAAAAGTAGAGAAAGCAGATTAATTATATTTACTACTTCGGTACTTAATAGCCGCGACGCTGTAAACAGGCTAGCTTGCAAAATAGCCGCTACAGGTAAGATATTGAACGTTAACACTAAGATAGATAAAAGCTTCTTTAATAAACGTTTTGAACTTACTTTATTTCTAATACGCTTAGCTATATATTTTAAGACTTATAATAATTAGTTTTCGAATAACAGTACTATAGTTTTGTTTACCGCATTCTATATAGATAGCAAGACATATAAATAGTTTAACTTTTATCTTAAAGACTATCTTTATAAAGTATCTAATAAACGATAAGAGAAGACCGACGAACTCTTCTCTAGCTTTACTACGTTTTAGTAAAAGCTCTGACAGATGTATAGGAATATCGATTTCGGACGTACTGCTATACGTAAACTTAAGACACTCCGCTAAATAGAACCAGCTAGCCGATACGCCGCTAAGTTTCTATAATATACTAACTAAACTAAATAGAATAAAGGACCTCTAGTCGACGCCTTTTATAAAAGATTAAAGAACTATATTAAGGAAATCATCTATATCCGTAGAGAGAAGTTTACCGAACTAAAAAAGTTTATAGAACGAGCCAAGGAAATCGACGACAGCAACTTTAAACGACAGTTAAAAAAGAAAGGAGCTAACTTAGATAAGTTTATCTAAACTTAAAGTAAGTACAACTTACAACAAGACCGGGGTAATCTAATAGAATTAAGCTTTACGAAGCTCCGTAGAAAACTAAATAACTAGAAACAAGAACACAGAATAAAGAATAAGCTATACTTGTATTGCGAAAAACTAGAGTATTAAGTTAAAGAATGTCGTTCCAAAAAACAACAGTTTAACAGTACTGGCAGAAATAGACACAACAATCGATCTCGGAAACCTCGTTTTCCGCGACAATAGTTTAATATAACTACTTAGATACCGGCGAATAAGAATTAGAACAAAGCAAAAAACCTACTGGCAACTTTTATAGATCGTTGAGACTTGTACTTAAAGATTAGCTAGGATTGTTACAACCCTACCGAATCTACTAAGGAAGAAAAAAAGAATCCTAACTTATTCGAGTTGTACGCAAACTAAGATACAGATAATAAGTTATAGGATAAAACAAAAGAACGACAAAGGAAATAGAAACAATAAAGTCTATAGAACTGAAACAATATTAACTGTATTATTCTAAGGCAACAGATATAAAATACCGTTACACTACACAAAAAACTATTCTAGACTGCGTGCTACAATAACGATTGTACGATCCACAAATCTAACAAATTAGAATTAGAATAGTAGCCGAAGAAACTAACATCTCTAAAACAAGGTTCGACACAAGAACTAGGCCTTATCTGAGGACAATCTAGATTACCTTATCTAAAAACTTAAGAGGAATTTAAGGAAGAACAGACCGTAGAAACTAAGTAAGATAGTAACTATAATGCGTTATAGGCAAGACAACGACTCGAAGACAAAAATATAGATTCTAATGGTACAGAATTCTTGCTCGAGAACGATACTAACTAAAAAGAACAAACCTTAATTCGTTAGGAAGGAATAATATAGAGACTTTGTTAGTTAGCCTTCTACAATAAGAAGTTAAACGCTAATAGAGACATTAATAATATTCTAGAATATATTTATTTACGTCTACAATAACTAATAAACTACCTTATTAGAGGTTTAGAATTATATAGTCAATACCAATATCTTTGACTAACAATATATAACCTATAAATACGACAGGTTTTAACTAGCGATAGTTGTATAATTAAGACAAAGATTGTAAACAATAAATTAGACGTTATAATAAAGGTAGTACTAAAACACCTTATATAGAAACTCTTATAACAAATTAACCGACAATAGGTTTCGATATCTAAAATACTTTAGAACGTATACGATTAATAGGGAAAAGACTAGACTAACTGCTTTAAGGATAGTAGTACCGGCCCGTTTAACGGTTAGACCCTCTAAGAGCTTAGCTCTATACGAGCTCGGCTTCTTATAGAATATACCTACACACTCGGACAACAATAAACTATAGAAACATTAAAATTATAATCGATTTAGGCGTAATAGGTAACTTTATCTTAATACGCTATGTTAAGGAGTATTAAATATAAATATAAAAGAAGAAATTACTTTATATACTGTTTAGATTTTAAGGGGCAGAGGAAAGAGTCGACTACAAGACTTTGCCAATAGGTATAATAATTAGAGACTATTAGAAAGAAATTACTTATAATATTATAGATATTAACCAGTACTATGCTATACTAAGTATACCTTAGTTATAACAATATAACTTAAAAGTAGATTAAAGAACTAAGAAACTCCTCTTTACTAGATATAAGTACTCTAAATAAGAGTCGTTCTATAGAATAAATACTCTATAAGCTATCTTTAGTAGTAAAAATAAGAAGTATAATAAAGAACTTACGCGGATTAGTACTACTATACTTTAATACTTAGATATTTTATAAGAGAAGTTTAATGTAGTATCTTGTCTATAGCTAACTATACGTAAGTATAAATAAGAGACAACTGTACGCTAACGATTCTATACGACAACAAGTACTTAGTTAATTACTAAGATACTCGAGAAATATAATTAATTCTAATATCTGTTTAAGGAAGCTAAGCCGAACTTAGCTCTTTTAGAATACAAACCGTAGAATTATACAATATCTTTATAAGAAGGCAAGACGCTAATATTTAGTTTAATATACTCTCTATTAGAAGTAGAAAATTAAGCACTCTGCGACTATCTTAACAAAAATCTTAAGAAAAGATTTATTTAGAAATTAATATTACTAGCCAGATACCTGATACTCTTTATACTAAAGAAGAATAGTAAACTTCGACTCTACGTAGATTATAGACAATTAAACAGAGTAACTATTAAAAACCAATACCCTTTACTACGCATCGACGAAATAACAGACTAATTATATAACGTATAATAGTTTACTAAGTTTAATCTATAAAGAGCCTATAACTTAATCTGTATAAAGAAAGATAAAGAATAGAAAACGGCCTTCTATACTAGATACAGACTTTTTAAGTATTGCGTTATATCTTTTAGGCTAATAAACGCACTAGCATTATTTTAAAAACTAATTAACAATATATTTAGTAATTACCTAGATATATTTATAACTACTTATTTAAACGATATGCTAGTATACAGCCGTATACTAGAAAAATATAAAAAATATATTAAGAAGGTATTAGAAAGATTAGCGCGTACCGATTTATAAATTAATATCGAGAAAACCTAGTTTTATCAATAATTTGTCGAATTTCTTAGATTTATAATTACCGAGCACGGTCTCTAAATAGAAGATTTAAAGATTTAATCTGTTCTAACTTAGCCTATACTAAAGAATATAAAATAATTGCAACAGTTTCTTAGTTTTATTAACTACTATAGACAACAGATATCTAACTTTAGCCGAATTACAGTACCGCTGTCTCAGCAAATAAAACAATCGATAGAATTCTCTTAGACGCAAAAGAAACAATTAGTATTTAAAGAACTTAAGAAAGCTTTTAAGATTAAGTCCGTACTAGCAATACTTAACCCTAACCTACCGATTATTATAAAAATAGACGCGTTAGACTATACAATTAGAGTATATATAAGTTAAAATAACAAAGAAAGAAAGCTTAGACCAGTAGCTTTCTACTCAAAAAAAATATTATCTATAGAACAGAACTATAATATTTACAATAAAGAGCTCTTATGTAATGTATAAACGTCTCGATAGCAAATTAAGACGAAATATTGTCTATTTGGGAAGACTGCGATTCTAGAAGAATATCTTCCGTCCAGTAAACGCATCCCTTTCTTTTCTCCTCAATAATTAGCTTAAACACTAGTAGAGCCTATTTAGGCCCTTTTTGCTATCTAACTGCTTTCTGCCCTACACCCAGATTATATTCTAATTATTTTAAACCTACAAGGGAGGCGGCCGGCAGTTAGATATCTTATTAACGTTGCTTAAAGGTTAATCCTCTATAACTAAGTATAGCCGAGACTCTATATACACGTTAAAATAAATAATATTAAAATTAATTAATGGCCGGTGCTAGCAAGTACCGTGTTTGAAGAGAACAAGCAAGGAACTAAGCACGCGACGGTAGTCGCTTTATATCCGCTATACAAGCAAAATACAGAGCGTAGCAAAATATAGCTAATACCGAAGAAGACTAGAACTCTTATATAGGATTCGGCGACAACAATAAATAAGAAGGCTTATAAGCCGGTAAATAGACGCCGAGTAGATTGTAAACTAAGAAGAACGATAGTCTAAAGCAAAACAATAACGACGACAAAGGGGCCTATTAAGGCTTTAACCGCAAAGAATTCCTCTTTAGCGCCTTCTTAAGCGTTAAAGTACGAAAGCTAAGACAAAAACTGCTAGCACAGTAGTAGCAGTATACTATTAAAAAGCTTAAGCTTAAAAAGTAAATACTCGACGTTAAGCTTTAGTTTATCTGTAATTTAGAAGCTAATAGCAAGCAACTATAGAGCAATTTAAGCCTTTAAAGCTAGATTATCGAGCTTCTTAAGAAAGAGACGTCTAAGCTTAAAAGAGCTATAAACTTTATAGACACTTAATAAACTTAAACTATTAAGAAAAGATTTTAAATAGTTAATATATTAGACCTTAATAATGTTTATATTATTACTTAGTACCTTTAAGAACTCTCTAAAGACCTAGTAGATAGATAGCGAGCTTATACCGAAGAGAATAAAGAGAAGACGTCGCTCTACGTATAAGCGTACTTTAAAAAATAGATAATAAAATATATCGTTAATCTAGCTACGGCTACTATAGCTAACGTAAAAAGGTTCTTTATATCGATATAGAGTTTAACGTAGAAGCTTAAGAACTTTTTAAGCTTTCTACAAAACAAAGAAACTAAGTTGCTAGATAGTAAGATATTGAACCTAAATTAAGCCGTATTTTACTATATACGCTTACTTTTATAAATTAAGGTAAAGCTAATTAAGTAAAGTCTCTTAAAGAATCTGCTTAAAGATATAAATAAGCTTCTAAAGAAAGTTTATTAATATATAAATATTGATCGTAGTATATTATAGAACGCCTACAATACTAATATAAACTAAGATTACTTCGATAGCGGATCGAATATAAACTATAGCGTTTATAACGCTAGAGCATCTCTATAGGGGTCGGACCGCAGACAAGGCGGTTTATACCAAGGATAAGGCAACTTACCGGTCCAATAAAGAGACAATAGCTCTACTGTATAGAGGCAACTAGGGTCGATATACAGTAAGGCAAATATTATCTACTTTACGTACAATTAGAAAGAGTATTATACTACTAAATGTACTATACCCCAAACTAGTGTTAATTTAACGCTAGTTACATAGAAAAACGATAGACTTTAAGGGTAAGTCTCGCGTTTTTAAAGCTTAAAGCTGTCAATTAACGGCAAGAATAAATTAAAGTCTCGATACAGCTAGATAAATTACTATAAGAGGTCCTCGCGCTAGTAGATTTTGATACAAAGATTAATCTTATTAATTATTGTATTGTGCTTAAAAGAGGATAGCAAAAATTGTATAGAATAAAGCTTCTGTATACTAAGTTTCTTAATAAAAATAAGCTATAGCTCTATAGCGCGTATAATATAAATATAACCGTAAGAAACGTATATAGAGAGAAACGGTATTACTAACTCTGTCTATATTTAGCTAACTTTATAGGATACAGTCTCGTCTTAGGATATCTATAGCTTAAGTAAGTTAAGCTCTAAATTAGCTAAGCAACAAAAACAATTACTTAGGAAAACCTCTCTGCGTCCGAAGAACGGGTAGCAAAAGCTAAATCTATTAAGATTGTTAGTAAAGATATAATTTTAGTATATTTATAAAGAGGCGAACAGTACTACTCCGCGATTCTATAGATAGAAGCGGATAAACGTTATAAGTATTAAATAGCGGTTCTATTAGATGTTAGTTTACCGCTAGACCGGACTTTAGATAGCGAGCCTAAGAAAGTAGAGAAGCAAGATAAGCTTCCTTCTTAGTACGCTAAATATAAAGATATCTTTTCTAAAAAACTATCGAGTAAGCTTGCGCTACTTAATAAGTATACTTATAAGATTAAGCTTAAAAATAGTATAGAACCTCTGTATAAGTTAATCTACTCTATATCGTAGAATAAGCTAAAGACGCTTCGAAAGTACCTAGATACTATAATTAAAAAAGGGTAGATACAACCCTCTACTAGTTCGGCGGGTGCCTCGATTCTATTTATACTTAAGGTAGACAGATCGTTAAGACTATATATTAACTACCGTAGTTTAAACAATATAACTGTAAAGAATTGCTACGCATTACCGCTAGTCTCTAAGATTCTTAATCGCCTGCAAGGCTCGAAGGTATTTATAAAGCTTAATCTTTACGATATCTATTATTGTATCTGTATTTATAAAGGAGATAAGTAGAAGACAGCGTTTTATATCCGATACGGGTACTATAAATACCTAGTAATACCTTTTAGACTAGCAAACGCCTCTGCTACGTTCTAGATATATATTTATAAAGCTATAGGTAATCTTATTAATACCGTATATATCGTTTATATAGACAATATCTTAATTTTCTTTAAAGACGAGAAAAGCTATAAAGGCTATATTAAAGAAGTCCTGTAAAGGCTCTATAAATAGGATTTATTTATAAAGCTGTTTAAGTGTTAATTTTACACTACCAAGGTTTCTTTCCTAAGGTTCACCGTAAGAGTCGATAGTATCGAAATAGACCTAAAAAGGGTACAGAATATAGCCGAATAGCTAGTTTCTACCACCGTAAAGCAGATCCTGTCCTTTCTAGAGTTTGTAAACTTCTACCAGCGATTTATCTATAGATTTAGCCGCATCGTAGCGCCAATAAACGTACTAACAAAAGACATTAAGTTTGTTTAGAGCAAAGCTTAATAAGAAGCTTTTAAAGCGCTAAAGCAAGCCTTTATAAATGTATTAGTGCTAACGTACTTTAACCCGATACTATCGATCGTTTTAATAACTAATATATTAGACTTTATAATAGTAGACATCTTACTTTAGCTAAGAAGAGATAGCTAATTAATATTGCCGTTAAATATTAACTTAAACTTATTTATACTAGATATAGCGGACACCGTCGAAACTAGTATTAATAACAAGATAGACATACATCTGTATTTAATAGCGTTCTTTTTAAAGAAATTTGTAGACGCTAAGTTAAGATATAATATCTATAATAAAGAGCTTATAATAATATAGACTAGCTTTAAGTACTAGCGCTATTACCTTATTAATATATAGTACTTAGTAAAGATTGTAACAGACTACAATAATCTATAATATTTTATAATAACAAAAGTATTGTCTTGCCGACAGACGCGCTAGATAGAAGATCTATTAGTATTTAACTTTAAAATACTATACCGTACGAATAGCAAGAACTTAGTAGACGCGCTGTTACGCCGTCTAGATTATAAGAATCTACGTAGAGTAAAGAAAGATAACGCTAACAAAATATTATCGAGTCTATAGCAGAAGCTTAGAAGAGATACTGCTTTACTTAGTACCAGAGAGAAGCTCTCTAGTCTAAAAGAAGGTATAACTGCTATCTTAATTATATTGCTTAAAGATTAGTTTAAATACTATTAGCGGTTTAGCTACCGATTTAAAATTTTAAACGCGACTATAGTCTAAGTCGAGGGTAGATCGAAGTTAGATACAGACCTTATATAGGATATCTAGAAGCGAGAAACGTGTCCGTCTTTCTCTACTAATACAGAGCCTTTTCCGGTAGCTCTCGTATTACGAGTTAAGGTAGTTGCAGCTACCGCTCTTAAAACAGCTTACAATAATACTTCTCGAGGTCTTGCAGCCTTAATCTTAGAAGTCTAACAAGGAGACACCTTTATAAAGTAAAAAGTATTAGAGTTAAAGTTATTAGCTAAGACTAAAGATTAATATAGCGATAAAACGGCAGCGAATCGCCGTTAAGCCGGTATAAGAAAGCGCTGTACGAGTCGAATCGACTTAAATGCTCTAATAGAGCTTAAGTTAAACTCTAAGTCGTTAAAGTATATAAAATAGTTAGTTAACAGCTACAAGTTGTTACATTAAGGTAATAAAATCTAGATATTAAAATACCCTGTATTGAAGCTAAAAGTTATAAGCCGGAATTATAATAATAAGCTTGCTGGTTACTTTAAGGTTAAAAAGACTCTAAAGATCTTAAGGCGTAAATATACGTAAGAGAATATAGCAACGTACATTAAAAACTTTATTACTGAATACGACGTATGTCAGCGCACTGCTGTAAAAAGGTATAAGCTATACAGCAAAATAGCGGCGATGTTGGTCCCGATTGGCCTCTTTAAGGACCTGTCTTTAGACTTTGTCGTTAAATTGCTAATAGTACGCTTGAAGAACGAAGATATTGTTAATTTAATTTTTATAGTTGTTAACCGCTTCTTAAAGTTTGTAAGCTATATTCTAGTTAGAGAGACTATAAATGCTATAGAGCTGGTAAAAGTGCTTTATAAGCACTAAGCGAAAACGTTGGGATTCCCAAGAAGCCTCCTGTCTAATAGAGGATCTATATTTACTAGCTTATATTAAAGCACCTTCTATCAATATCTAGCCGTAAAACGAAGGTTAAGCACAGCGTTTTACCCTCAGACTAATAGTTAAACCGAGCGTTAAAACTAGAAGCTTAAAAACTATCTATGTATCTATATCTCTTAGAATTAAGTTAATTAGTATAAGTACCTAAAAGAAGCTGCTTTTACGTATAACTCGAAAATTTATTTATTAACGAAGATATTGCCGATTAAATATGCGTTCGGTTGTATTGTAGACGTACTAGACGGCATACCGCCGCTAAATCGGCACCGTACCGTAGTTAAGCTAAAGAACCTTCCTATCGGTAAGAACACCTTTTATTAAGAAGGAAGGTAGTTTAGATCAGAACACCCTATAACAGTTAAGTATATAGAAGAACGCCTTCTCTGCTAATAAGAAATAAAGCAGCAGCTAGAAAAAGCTTAGCGTCTATAGACAAAATAGTATAATACTAAGTATACACTAAAACACTATATAGTAGATAATTGTAATGCATAAACGTCCCGATAGCGAATTAAGACAGAATGTTGCTTATTTAGGAAGGCTGCGATCCTAAGAGAATATCTTTCCTCTAGTAGACGCATCCCTTTTTAGTCTCCTTAATAATTAGCTTGAACACTAGTAGAGCCTATTTAGGCCCTTTTTGCTACCTAACTGCTCCCTGCCCTATATCTAGATTATATCCTAATTATTCTAAACCTATAAGGAGGGCGGCCGGCAGTTAGGTACCTTATCGACGTCGCTTAGAGGTCAACCCGGCATAATCGAGTATAGCCGAGACTCTGTATATACGTTAAAATAAATAATATTAAAATTAATTGATGGCCGATATTAATAAATACTGTATTCGAAGAGAACAAGCAAGGAACTAAGTATGCGACGGTAGTCGCTTTATATCCGCCGTATAAGTAGAATATAGAGCGTAGCAAAATATAGCCAACACCGAAGAAGACTAGAACCCTTATATAAGATTTAATGACAACGATAAGCAAGAGAGCTTATAAGCCGGCAAACAGACGCCAAGTAGATTACAAACTAAGAAGGACAATAGTCTAAACTAAAACAATAACGACAATAAAGGAGCTTATTAAGACTCTAACCGCAAAGAATCTCTCTTTAGCGCCTTCTTAAGCGTTAAGATATAAAAGCTAAGATAAGAACTGCTAGCATAGCAGTAGTAGTACACTATTAAGAAGCTTAAGCTCGAAAAGCGAATACTTAAAGTTAAGCTTCAGTTTATCTGTAATTTAGAAGCTAGTAGCAAGCGGCTATAGAGCGATTTAAGCCTTTAAAGCTAAATTAACGAGCTTCTTAAAAAAGAAGCGCTTAAGCTTAAGAGAGCTATAAGCTCTGCAGACACTTAATAAACTTAAATTATTAAGAAAAGATTTTAGATGGCCAATGTATCGGACTTCAACAACGTTCGTATTATTATTTAGTACGTTTAAAGGCTCTTTAGAGACCTAGTAGATAGATAGCGAACTTATACTAAAGAGAATAAAGAGAAGACGTCGCTCTACGTATAGACGTACTTTAAAGAATAGATAATAGAATATATCGTCGACTTAGCTACAGCTACTATAGCTAACGTAGAAAAGTTCTTTACGTTAATATAGAGTTCGACGTAGAAGCTTAAGGACTTTCTAAGCTTTCTATAGAACAAAGAAACTAAGTTGCTAAGTAGTAAGATACCGGACCCGAATCGGGCCGTATTCTACTATACGCGCTTATCTTTATAGATTAAGGCGAAGCTAATTAAGTAAGATCTCTTAGAGAACCTACTTAAAGACATAAACAAATTTCTAAAGAAAGTTTATTAATATATAAATGTTAATCGTAGTATATCGCAGAACGCCCGCAATACTAATACAAACTAAAATCGCTTTAGTAGCGGATTAGATACAAACTATGGCGGTTATAACGCTAGAGCATTTCTATAGGAGTCGGGCCGCGGACGAGGCGGTTTATACCAAGGACAAGGCAACTTACCGGTTCAATAAAGAGACAATAGCTCTGCCGCATAGAGGCAACTAGGGTTAATATACAGTAAGGTAAATATTATCTACTTTACGTACAATTAAAAAGAGTATTATACTACTAAATGTACTACGTTCTAAACTAATATCAATTCGACGCTAGTTAAGTAGAGAAACGATAGGCTTCGAGGGTAAGCCTCGCGTCTCTAAAGTTTAAGACTATCGATTAACGGCGAGGACAAATTAAAGTCTCGGTACAGCTAGATAGGTCGCCGCAAGAGGTTCTTACGCTAATAGATTTCGATATAGAGATTAACCTTATTAATTATCGTATTGTGCTTAAAAGAGGATAGCAAAAATTGTATAGAGTAAAGCTCCTATATACTAAGTTTCTTAATAAAAATAAGCTGTAGCTCTATAGCGCTTATAACGTAAACGTAACTGTAAGAGACGTATATAAGAAAGAATAGTATTGCTAACTCTATCTATATTCGGCTAACTTTATAGAATACAGCCTCGTCTTAGGATATCTATAGCTTAAGTAAGTTAAGCTCTAAATTAGCTAGGCGATAAGAATAATTACTTAGAGAAACCTTTCTACGCCTAAAGAACGGGTAGTAGAAGCTAAATCTGTTAAGATTGTTAATAAAGATATAATTTTAGTATATTTATAAAGAGGCGAACAGTAATACTCTGCAATTCTATAGATAAGAGCGGATAAACGTTATAAGTATTAAATAGCGGTCTTATTAGACGTTAGTTCGCCGCTAGACCGGACTTTAGATAGCGAGCCTAAGAAAGTAGAGAAGCGAGATAAGCTTTCTTCTCAGTACGCTAAATATAAAGATATCTTTTCTAAAGAACTGTCGAGTAAGCTTACGTCGCTTAGTAAGCATACTTATAAAATTAAGCTTAAGGATAGTATAAAACCTCCGTATAAGCTAATCTACTCTATATCGTAGGATAAGCTAAAGACGCTTCAAAAATATCTAAATACTATAATTAAGAAAGGATAGATACAACCCTCTATCAGTCCGACGGATGCTCTAGTTCTATTTATACTTAAGACAGATAGATCGTTGAGACTGTATATTAACTACCGCGGTTTAAACAATATAACTGTAAAGAATTGCTACGCATTACCGCTAGTCTCTAAGATTCTTAATCGTCTGCAAGGCTCGAAGGTATTTACAAAGCTTAATCTTTATAATGCCTATTACCGTATCTACATCTATAAAGGGAATAAGTAGAAGACAGCATTTTGTATCTAATATAAGTACTATAAATATCTAGTAATACCTTTTAGACTAGTAAACGCCCCTACTACGTTCTAGGTATATATCTATAAAGTTATAGGCAATCTTATTATTATAAACCCGTTCCAGGCTCTCCGAGCGCTGGGCCTCCGAGCGCTTGGCGCATTATTGCAATTTCTGACTAACGTTCCCGACACATCTTAACCGCACCATTGCCCCTAGCTTTTCTATTTCTAGTTTAGCGCATCTATTAGGTAATTTAGATCCTTTTAAAATATATAGGGGCATCGCCCAACCTCTTATTCTTGTTCTGTATCTAATCCTCTTTATATCTATAATTGAATAGAGCTTTTAGTATTGCGTTCCTGCTGTTATTAGTTCGC
Source organism: Arthonia radiata (assembly GCA_002989075.1). Lineage (NCBI taxonomy): Eukaryota > Fungi > Ascomycota > Arthoniomycetes > Arthoniales > Arthoniaceae > Arthonia > Arthonia radiata. The sequence continues at coordinate 1,955,808 of PSQN01000017.1, forward strand.
TCTCTTATACTAGAATTAGATTAAAATTACCGCAGCGGCTACTACAGTCTATTGTATACAATCTCAACAGCAATTAGTTCTTCTTGTTATTTATTGTTTAGTCGTTCTTAATCCTTAGCTCTAGTCTATATCTATAATATAGGACTATTATATTAACCCTCTATCTAAGGCTATACTAGGTTATATAGGCCTTTTAGTTTTATTAAGTACTTTTAAGTCGTACTTCCTTTACTTAAGTTCTATAGAGTGCTTCGTACGCCTATTTATAAGGGTTCTAAGTTTTAGTCCTACGTTTCGAATCTTGGTTGTACTACGGTATAAATTATTCTCTACTATACCTCTTCCCTCTAAACAGTCCTTCGAAGAAGCTGTTTATATTAATACGCTCTAAAGCGCTAAAGACTATCTCTAATCCCTAGACAGCGATACTGCGGCAGCCGCGCAAGAGTTAAGACGTTAGTTTAACGCAGCCCTCCGACAATATATACAGTCCGAGACATACTAAACCGAGACTAGACTAAGGGAGCTTGTAGAGGCTGTTAGCTAGCTCTAAGCAGCCTGTTTGAGTTCTATAGACCGAGAATCTTTCCGCTCTAAACAGGAAACTGTCGCAGATATACTTTAGACCGATCTTTCTTATAGTCCCTACGGGACGTATAATTCTTCCTCTTTTATGCCTATAAACGATACTTACGCCCGAGAGTCAACCCCTTCTAATATTACTAACCAAGCCTCTAATACAGCTATACATTTGTAGTTACTACCCGCTGTACCTTAACTACCTACCTCTAAGTCCGAGCGCGCAGCTAATCCCAAGAAATTCGATGGTCGCCAGCTCTAGAAGCACCAAGAGTTTGTTAATACTCTTTAAATTAAGCTTATCACTAATTATAATCGATACCCTTCTAAAGAATCCTACATTAGTTACAGGCTGTCGATGCTAGAAGGTCCTACCCTTTTATATTTTTAACAGTTTATCCCTAATCTTGTTAACTGTACTTAAGCTAGTTACCTTCGTACCTTTAATAACTTCTTTAGCCTCTTATATCGACGTTTCGGCGATCCGACGCGTACTTAGAACGCACGTTAATCCCTTATATCCCTCCGCTAGAAGAATAAATCTATTATTAAATACCTTTCTACTTTCTAGAAGCTTGTTAACGATAGCTAAATTGTTAATTAAGGCCTGCTTAAACAACTACTTATAAACAGCTTAAGCAACAAAGCTTTTAAGGACGTTCGCTACCTTATCTACTATTCTTATAAGCTTAAACAGCTTATACAAGAACTTACTACTATTATTCACTAAGCTAGCGCAGGTTGTCGTTACCGCGCTATACAGTCTAACAGAAATAACCCCTCTAGTTCTAGATTAGCTTCTATTTACCGTCCGAATTTTAATATTTCCCGTCTAAGTAACGGTAACTAGGCTAATAAGAGCCGTACTGTTCGTTAGGTCCAGTTAACCCTCGCTAAAGCTAATCAAAGTAATGGTACATACGATTACTACGGTTCTGCTTCTATGTATCTTAACGACAAAGGTCGACTTACCCCTACTAAGCGAATGCGTCGATAAGAACAAGGCCTCTACCTTATTTATAGTTCCGACCAGTACTACCGCAATAAGTGTCCCCGTACTCGCTCTACTAACTTTGATTAATTAGGCGAGCTTAACAGTTAAGAGATCTCTGTTTCTCAGTTAGAGCTCGAAAACGAGTTACCTTCCGACTTAGAAAATATCTAGTCTCTGCACAAAGGCGCGTATAGAGACGTCCTCTACTTATTTCTTTAAATCCACCCTTTCGAGTTCTGTTAACTAAAGCTAAAAACATTCTTTTAGATAATAAGAGGGGTTTTAACCTCGCTTATGCTAATATTTAGACCCGCATTAACTGTTGGGTTTAGATAGAGAATATACTTTATTCTATTTCTGTCTTTCTTAATTCTAAATGTTTATCCGTTAGATTTATTAATTTAAAGTTTACGCAACGTTAAGGCTTTTTAATCCGCCGTCTCTATAAGTTCTATATATTAACAAACTTTAAGGATAATGCTTAGACCTATACTTAGGTTATCTATACTGCCTATATTATCTTGTAGGTAGGCTCTTATGTCGAAAGATCTTGCTACCTTATTATTATCGACCTCTCTAATGAATCTATTTTTCTTAATCTTCTATAGCTAAGAAACTATAACGTTACCTAGTAGTTTAGCTAGAATACCCTTTATTTCGATTTTAATTTCTGTTTCCAGTATTGCGGTATTCTATCTACCGGCACTACAATTTATATTATTTTCAATGGTCCCTATAGCTATAAAGAAGAGCTATACGCCCCTAGTCCTACTAATTTAAAGCAGATTAACTCTATTACAAAGAAGCATGAGTTAAGAGTTTAGAAGACGTTAGAGCCCAAACTCAAGAAAAAGAAAGCTAAGCAGCAAAAGCTTACCTCAGCCCCTTTACCTTCAACTGCCAGCAATTCTAGTCCGTTAAGTACTTTTAAGCAGCTTAAGCTGTTAGTTTCTTATTTCTTAGCTACTCTTAAGTAGACTAAGCTAAATTCTAAGTCTGTAGTTGCGTTAGTGCAGACTATCTTAGTTCAAAGGTTGCGTATCTACGCTCAAGCTACGTTAATGTAGCCTACCTCTAGAGTCCTAGTTCCGTTAAGCGCTATTAAGTAGCTTGCCCCTCTAGTTTCTAGCTCTATAGCTGCTAGGCTGTAGGCTGTTCCCCCTTCTAAGTTATCGGCTGCTCGTAAGCAGGCCGTCCCGAATCCTAAGTCCGTAGCTGCTTTCTAGCAGGCTGCTTGTCCGTTAACTGCTTCTAAGCAGGTTAACTTACCTCTATCGACGTTACGTTACCGCATTCTCTACGTAAGTGCCGCCCTATTTACGTTACTAGCCCGTAAAGGGTATTAGATATATTCTATATTAGTTAAATAGATTTAAGCTCTCGTAGACAAACCTTTACAGTTACAGTCCAGTTCCGATCAAGAAGACACCGATTGGTTCCGCTTGCCAACAGAGTTGCAAGCCTTTCGCGAAGTATTCTCTAAAAAAGCCGTAAAAACTCTTCCACCACACCGTTAATATAATCACAAAATTAAGCTTAAGCTCGGTTTAGAACTACCCTACGGCCCCCTTTACTTCTGTAGTCAATCCGAAGCAAAGGCGTTGCTTTAATAGCTCAAGAAAACCCTTAATTCTAGCTTTATTCGCGCTAGTTATAGTTTAGCCGCGTCCTTAGTCTTATTCGTTCAGAAACTTAATAGCAATCTTTAAGTTTATATCGATTATAGAGGCTTAAACGCTCTGTTAATTAAATTTAAGTATTCTCTCTTATTAATCCGCGAAACTCTTAATCGACTATCTAAGGCTAAGTACTATACAAAGCTTAATATTATCTCTGCGTTTAACCGTATTCGTATAAAAGAAGGTAAAGAATAGAAAACCGCCTTTTAAACACACTATAGTCTTTTTGAGTCTCTTATCCTGCTGTTTAGCCTTTATAATGGCCTAGCAACGTTCTAACACTATATTAATAATACTCTGAGGGAGCATCTTAATAACTTTTACACCGCTTACCTAGATAATGTCCTAATCTACTTTTAAGACAAGAAATCTTATTAGAAACACATTAAGCAAGTTTTAAAGAAGCTTAATAAGGCCGGCTTATAATGCAACCTTAAGAAGTATAAATTTATAGTCTAGAAAACTAAGTACTTAGGACTTATTATTACTACCGAGGGCATTCAAATAGATTCTAAGAAGATTAAGACTATTGTTAACTAGCTCTAACTCTGTTCTGTTAAAGACATTTAAAGTTTCTTAGGCCTTGCTAACTTCTATCGTCGTTTTATTCTTAAATTTTTAAGAATCGCTGCTCCGCTCATTAAGCTTACGCGTAAGGGTAAAATATTCTTCTGGTCTCTATAATGTTAGTCTGCGTTCGAGAAACTCAAGTTAATGTTTACTAAAGGTCCTGTTCTTACCTATTTCGATCCGGGAAAATTAATTATCGTTAAAATAGATTCTTTAGATTGGGTCAATGCTAGAGTACTGTCTTAGTACGACGACAACGGTGTTCTCTACCCCGTTGCATTCTTCTCCCGAAAGATGTTGCCCGCTAAGTATAATTATAAGATCTACAACAAAGAATTGTTAGCGATTATTAAGTCTTTTAAAGAATAGCGACCAGAGCTTAAGAGCTTACTATATTTAATTCAGATAATTACTAATTATAAAAACCTAGAGTAGTTTATAACTACTAAGAATCTCTCCCGTCGTTAAGCCCGCTGGGCTGAATTTCTATCTCGTTTCGATTTCCAGTTGGCCTATCGTCCTAGTAAAAAAGATAAAAAGTCCGATAGTCTTACTCATCGATCCAGTAATCTCTCTAAGAAAGGGGGAGATATAGCTCTAGACTTAAGAACAGCTTACCAACAACAGGTACTTATTAAGCTACAGCACACGCGCAATTTAAAAGTTGTTAACAAACCTCTAAACTACGATAGCCCTAGTCCTGCTCCAGCTCCAGTTAACGCTCTCCGTCGATCTCTAAGAAATCATCAGTTAAGTTCTTAGTCGCAGTCCCGATCTGTACCTCCTTAGTTAAGCCGTTAAGCGGCTTCAATCCTTAGTTAAAGTCAGCGTTCAAGTCTAAGTCCCGCTCCCGCTCCGAGTATTCTAGAAATTTGTGTCCAGTCTCTAACACCCGTTCCTCAAATCCCAATAAATAGTCTAAGTCCGCCGCTTTCTAGCGATCCTCTAGTTCCTGTTCCTCAGTTAACTGCCTCTAATCTCGAAGAACAAGATCTTAAGATTATACAGCTCTAAACTAACTCCCGTCGAAATAATCCTTAATATAAACAACTCTTCCGTAATCTTAAGCTTCCCAGTACTGTCCGCCGCAAAGACATCGATCTCTCTATCTATTCTGTTTAAGGCGATATAGTTTACTACTACGATTGTTAAGTAGTCCTAAACAACAACAAGCTTCGCCTACACTTGCTAGAAAGTGCTTATACCTATCCTACCTTTAGTTATTCTAGTTCCGCCCAGCTTTCGAGTCTCCTCCGTCGTTCTTTCTAGTAGCCTAGCATCCACCTAGCGGTCAAGCGTTTTGTATGTAATTACTATATCTATATTTAAACTAAGCTATCGCTTTAACGTTAGTATAGTTGGCTCTACCCCCTTTCGGTTCCTTAACAACGATAGAAAGACATTTCTATAGATTTTATCGTTCAGCTTCCTAGTTCTTGCCCCTTATCTAGCTTATCCGAGGTTTATAACTGCTTAGTAGTCGTTAATAGACTTACTAAGATAAAACACTTTATTCTCTATAAGGATATGTTAGCAGAAGCCGTCGCAGATCTCTTTCTAGCCTATATTTTTAAGCTTTACGGTCTTTTAAGTTCTATTGTGTTTAATTAAGGCATACAGTTTGTCTCTACCTTCTAGCGCCGACTAACCTAGCGTTTAAGATCGGTTAACAAGTTTTCTATAGCGTACTATTTCTAGACTAATAATTAACCAGAGAACGCTAATAGTAGTCTTAAACGTTATCTCTGTGTCTACGTCGATTACCTATAAAACGACTAAGCTGTCTAGCTTCTAATAGCTAAGTTTGCTGCCAACAATTACTAAAGCGCTACGACTAGCTGTACTCCGTTCTTTGCAAACTTAGGCTATTACCCTCGTATATCTTTTAAACCTCCTTGTACTCCTTAAGGTAATCTGTTCTTAAGTTAGCTCCGCAATTAAGTCTCTGCCGACGAGTTTGCTGTTAAAATAAACCAAATCGTTGATGAATATCGCAAACTTATAGAATTCGCTTAGTATAAGCAAAAAGAATACGCAAACCGCTCCCGCAATCTACATCCTCGGTACTAAGTTGGTGACCGTATTTTTATCAGTATTAAAGACCTTAGTACTATACGCCCCAGCAAGAAGCTATTACGCTCCTAGAAAGGCCCCTTTGTTTTAGAGAAGGTTGTTAGTCCCTACGCTTACCGTCTATCTCTTCTACCGATAATACAGTGTCATCTAGTTTTTTATCCGTTTAAGCTTCAACCAGCACCTACCGATCCGCTCTCTAGTCAATATATCGAACTACGTCCGTTAATCGTTGCTAAAGATAGCGAATAGAAGTAGTACGTTAAGGATATCCTCGACTCTCGTCTCCGCCGTAGTATGCTTTAGTATTTGGTCTACTAGGATACCGACAAGCAAACCTAGAAACTATAAATACTCGTTGACAAGCTCGAAGCCGTAGCCCAATTTAATGTCAAGCATTCCTAACGTTCCGGTCCTATTAAATTAATACCTTAGTTAGCTCGTAGGTACTCGCCTTCGTTAAGAGAGACCTACTGTTATAAACCCGTTCCAGGCCCTTTGAGCGCTGGGCCTCCGAGCGCTTGGCGCATTATTACAATTTCTGACTAACGTTTCCGACACATCTTAACCGCACTATTGCCCCTAGCTTTTCTGTTTCTAGTTCAGCGCATCTGTTAGGTAATTTAGATCCTCTTAAAATATATAGAGGCATCGCTCGACCTCTTGTTCTTGTTCTGTATCTAATTCTCTTTATATCTACAATTGAATAGAGCTCTTGGTATTGCGTCCCTGCTATTATTAGTTCGCTCTCTTATACTTATTGATACCGTATATATCGTTTATATAGACAATATCTTAATTTTCTCTAAAGACGAGGAAAGCTATAAAGGCTATATTAAAGAAGTTTTACAAAGGCTCTGTAAATAGAGTTTATTTATAAAGCTATCTAAGTATTAATTTTATATCACCAAGGTTTCTTTCCTAGGGTTTACCGTAAGAGTCAATAGTGTCGAAATAGACCTAAAAAGGATACAGACTATAGCCGAATAGCTAGTTTCTACCATCGCAAAGCAGATCCTATCCTTTCTGAGATTTGTAAACTTCTACCGGCGATTTATCTATAAATTTAGCCGCATCGTAGTGCTAATAAACATACTAACGAAAGACGTTAAGTTTGTCTAGAGCAAAGCTTAACAAGAAGCTTTTAAAGCGCTAAAGCAAGCCTTAGTGCTAACGCACTTTAACCCGGTACTATCGATCGTTTTAATAACTAACGTATTAGACTTTATAATAGCAGGCATCTTAATTTAGCTAAGGAAAGATAGTCGATTACTATTACCGTTAAATATTAACTTAGACTTGTCTATACTAGATATAGCGGACACCGTCTAAACTAGTACTAATAATAAGGCGGACATATATCTATATCCGATAGCGTTCTTTTTAAAGAAATTTATAGACGTTAAGCTAAGATATAATACCTATAATAAAGAGCTTATAGTAATATAGACTAGCTTTAAGTACTAGCGCTATTACCTTATTAGTATACAGTACTTAGTAAAGGTCGTAACAGACTACAATAATCTACGGTATTTTATAATAATAAAAGTATTGTCTCGCCGATAGACGCGCTAAATAGAAGATCTGTTAGTATTTAACTTTAAAATACTATACCGTACAAATAGTAAAAATCTAGCAGATACGCCGTCGCGCCGTCTAGATTACGAGAATTTACGTAGAGCAAAGAAAGACAACGCCAACAAGATGTTGCTAAGCCTATAGTAGAAGCTTAGAAGAGGTACTGCTTTACTTAGTGCTAGAGAAGAGTCTTCTAGCCTAGAAGAAGGTATAATTGCTACCTTAATTATATTACTTAAAAATTAGTTTAAATACTATTAGCGGTTTAGCTACCAATCTAAAACCTTAAACGCGACTATAGTCTAAATTAAGGGCAGATCAGAGTTAAATATAGACCTTATATAGGACGTCTAGAAGCGAGAAACGCGTCTATCTTTCTTTACTAATACAGAGCCTTTTCCGATAGCTCTCGTATTACGAGTTAAGATAGTTGTAGCTACCGCTCTTAAAATAGCTTATAATAATACTCCTTAGAGTCTCGCGACTCTAATCCTTAAAGCTCAGTAGAGAGACGCCTTTATAAAGCAGAAAGTATTGGAGTTAAAATTATTGGCTGAGACTAAAGGTCAGCAGAGTAATAAAACGGCAACAGATCGCTGTTAAGCCGGTATAAGAAAGCGCTATATAAGTTAAATTAACTTAGATGCCTCAATAGAGCCCGACTCGGACTTTAAGTCTTTAAAGTACGTAAAATAGTTAGTTAATAGCTACGAGTTGTTGTATTAAAGTAGCAAAATCTAGATACTAGAATGCTCTGCGTTAAAGCTTAAAATTACAAGCAGAAATTATAATAATAAGCTTGCTGGCTACTTTAAGGTCGAGAAGACCCTTAAAATTCTAAAACATAAATATACGTAGGAAAAGATAATAACGTATATTAAGAACTTTGTTGCTAAATATAATATATACTAACGAACAGCTGTAAAGAAGTATAAGCTATACAGCGAAATAGCGGCAATATTGGTCTCGATTGGCCTCTTTAAGGACCTATTCTTAAACTTTGTTGTTAAACTACTAATAGTTCTTTTAAAGAACGGAGACATTATTAATTTAATTCTTATAGTCGTGAACCGCTTCTCTAAGTTTATAATCTATATTCTAGTTAGTAAAACTATAGATGCTATAAAGCTAATAGAAGTACTTTATAAACACTAGACGAAAACGTTAGAATTCCTAAGAAGCCTTTTGTTTAATAGAGGATTTATATTTACTAGCTTATATTAAAGTACCTTCTGCCAGCATTTAGCCGTAAAACGAAAGTTAAGCACAGCATTTTACCCTCAAACTGATAGCTAAACCGAGCGTTAGAACTAGAAGCTTAAAAACTATCTGTATATCTATATCTCTTAGAATTAAGATAATTAATATAAGTATCTAAAAGAAGCTACTTTTGCGTACAATTTAAAAGCTTATTTATCGACAAAAATTTTGCCGATTGAATGTGCGTTTAATCGCGTTATAGACGTACTAGACGGCGCGCCGCCGCTAAATTGGTACCGCACCGTAATTAAGCCGAACAACCTTTCTGTCGGTAAGAACACCTCCTGTTAAGAGGAAAGATAGCCTAAACTAGAACATTCTATAGCAGTTAAGTATGTAGAAGAACGCCTTCTCCGTCAACAAAAAATAAAGCAGCAGCTAGAGAAAGCTTAGCGTTTATAAACAGAATAATACAACACTAAGTATATATTAAAATACTATGCAGTAGGTAACTTAGTGCTGCTATCGTTAAAGAACCTTAAAACAAAGAGGCTAATAAAGAAGCTTAATAATCGAAGCTTAGGACTATTTAGGATCCTTAAGAAAGTAGGTAAATAAGCTTATTAGCTGGTACTACTAGACTCCTACCGCATTTACTCTATCTTTTATATATTCTTACTAGAGCTATATCGCCGTCGGCCCGGTACAGAACCGCCTAGTTCGGTCGAAGTCAATAGTAGTAAAGAATAGCTTATTAAGGCGATCTGCTTTAACGTTAAGAATAAAAACTAGTATTGAACTAAGTAGTAGGGGTAGTCGGAGGTAAAGAATATAATAGAGCTACGGACACATCTTAAAGACTCTAACGCCCTTAAGAAATTTAAGAAGCGTAAAGATACTGAGCCGAGAGGCAAGCGTCTAAGATAAACTAGGCAACGCGAATAAGAAAGGGCTACAAGCCTACGTAATTAGCCTACAATATAATACCGAAGAGAAGGTAGATTACCTAAAGTACAGTTTAAAACATAAAATTAGTATAGTATTAAACTTTAAGACTATTTATATATAATTATAAAGCTTAAGCTATAAGAAAGCTAAAATAAAACTTATACAGGAAGAAAATATAGAACTATTCCGATAGGCTAAGGAAAACTACTTATACAGACTAAGACCCTAGCCAAACAGAAGGCAGAAAACTATAAGAAGACTACCTAAACTAGCATCAAAGTTAGTACGGATCGGCGGTATAATACTACTTAAGCTAGCCGCAACTACCGTCGACGCGGTCTTAAATCTAATTAACTAGACCTACTATAGCTAGCTTATAAGAAGCCTTATTTATAGGCGGCTAAGGGCCGTATAACCTTATACTAGAATTAAAGCTCTAGCGTAGTACCTTAATACGCTTAAAATCGTTAGTATCGGTCTACTCGACCGACTTAGTGTCTAGACCGCGCTACTAGGCCTGTAGCTAAACGCAAAAGGCGCGAAGTAGAGTAAGATAGTCGTTATAGAAAGACTCTTCGTTATCTTAGACGTTCTCGCTAGAGGTTAAGAAGAAGTTAGCGTGTACAAGAAGGTTGTAGATACGTCTTTATCGAGTAGAAACCTAGCATACGTTAATATAGAGTTAATTAGTACCTAAGACGAGGGAGTATTAGACTTACTATCTTATACTTATCTTTCGACCTCCTAATACTAGTATAGCGAGCATACTTAGCGTACTGTCCCTTAGGCTACTCGCAGGTCTAGTCCTTATAATACTTAAAATCGGAGTTTACAGAAGAACTACTACGTACAGCTATATCGTTAAATAAGGCCTTTATACAATAGTAGCACACTAAGACGTAAGCCTCTAGCTAAGGCTAAATTAACGCAGATACGGCGCAAAAAGCAGAATTCGAGGAGGCAGACCGACGAGACTTTATAGGCGACTCGGGCTTATAAGTAGTACCGCGGTAATAGAGAGAATAGACAATCTTATTATCGTTGGAGTCGTCTTTATAGACGTAACGCTTTAAATAAGCTAGAATACTAACATTTAGACTAGAATAAAGCAATAAGAGATAGTAAACTTATAAAAAGTTATAAGAGTTAGAGACACGCTATCTAGTTTAGAAGAGCGTAAACTAAGAGAAGCCGTAAATAATTTAGAAATTAATAAAGTAACCTTAAAAGCTTTCTTTTTGCAGACGTTATAAAGAAGAGCTTTAAGATTAACGGCGGCTTTAGAGTCCTTAATGCTGTAAGTTAAGCGGTAAGTTGGCGCTTTAGAAGAGCTCGCTCTAGTAGCGGGTTTGTTAATAAGGTTAAAACCCGACATAGTAGAGATTATAAAGGCGAATTAGAGGCAATTTAATATCGAATTAGCTATAAACTTATTACTTAAGAAGAGAAGTAAAGGCCTATTAGAGAAGAAAAGCTTGTAGACTAAGCAGAAGAGTATAATAATATTAAAGAAAGAAAGAAAAAGTTTAAAAGAGCAAGAGCCTTGTTTTATACCTATTATTAGGTATCGATAACAAAGCTTCTGCCTACAGGTACTAATATAGAAGCAAAGAAGCCTATTTACGTAGGTTGCTACTACCTATAGGAGCAATTAATCGGTAAAAGCGTGCATAAGAGTATACAAAAGAACGCAAAATCAGGTAAAAATAATATATAACCTTATTATCGAGCTTATAACTTAGGCTCGAGAGCTTTAAATTAAAAGTAAAGCTTAGCACTATAACTTAGTGCTACAGAAAACTAGTACTAAACGACGCGTAGAATGATAGTAAGTAACATTACTCTTTTTCCGACTGAACGTAGACATAAGCTAGCAGGTTTTTAACAAGGTTGTTGCTCTACGTAAGACAATAAATAAAAGGTACGATAAAGATAGCGGATTACACCTAGATCGAGGGCGATCCTTCTTAAGAGGGAAGATAGTTATAATGTATAAACGTCTCGATAGCGAATTAGAACAGAATGTTGCCTATTTAGGAAGGCTACGATTCTAGAAGAATATCTTTCCTCTAGTGGACGCATCCCTTTCTAGTCTCCTCAATAATTAGCTTGAACACTAGTAGAGCCTATTTAGGCCCTTTTTGCTATCTGACTGCTTTCTGCCCTACACCTAGATTACAATAATCTAGTACTACTGTCGTTAAAGAACCTTAAAACAAAGAGGCTAATAAAGAAGCTCGATAATTGAAGTCTAGAACCGTTTAGAATCCTTAAGAAAGTAGATAAATAAGCTTACTAGCTGGCACTACTAGATTTCTACCGCATCTACTCTGTCTTCTATATATTCTTACTAGAGCTATATTGCTGTCGGCCCGGTATAGAACCGTCTGGTCCAATTAAAGTCGATAGTAGTAAGAAATAGCTTGTTAAGGCGATTTGCTTTAAGATTAAAAATAAAGACTAGTATTAGACTAAGTAGTAGAGGTAGTTGGAGGCGAATAATATAATAGAGCTGCGGATATATCTTAAAGACTCTAATGCTCTTAAGAAATTTAAGAAGCGTAAAGACGCTAAGCCGAGAAGCAAGCGTCTAAGGTAAACTAGACAATATAGATAAAAAAGAGCTACAAGCCTACGCAATTAGCCTACGATATAACGCTAAAGAGAAGGTAAAATACCTTGAGTATAGTTTAAAACATATAATTAGTATAGTATTAAACTTTAAGACTATTTATATAAAATTATAAAGCTTAAGCTATAAAAAAGCTAAAATAAGACTTATACAAAGAGAAAATATAGAACTATTCCGATAAGCTAAGGAAAACTACTTATATAGACTAAGACCCTAGCCAAACAGAAGGCAGAAAACTATAAGAAGACTACTTAAACTAGCATCAAAGTTAGTACGGATTGGCGGTATAATACTACTTAAGCCAGCCGCGCCTACCGTCGACGCGGTTCTAAATCTAATTAATTAGACTTACTATAGCTAGCTCGTAAGAAGCCTTATTTATAGACGGCTAAGGGCCGTACAACTCTATATTAGAGTTAAAGCTCTAGCGTAGCGCCTTAATACGCTTAAAATCGTTAGTATTGGCCTGCTCGACCGACTTAGTGCTCAGACCGCGCTACCAAGCCTGTAGCTAAACGTAAAAGGTACGAAGTAAAGTAAGATAATTGTCGCAGAAAGACTTTTTGTTATCTTAGACGTCCTTACTAGAGGTTAAGAAGAAGTTAGCGCGTACAAGAAGATTATAGATACGTCTTTATTAAGCAGAGACCTACTATATATTAATATAGGGTTAATTAGTACTTAAGACGGAGAGTATTAGACTTACTATTTTATACTTATCTTCTAACCTTCTAACACTAGTATAGCGAGCATACTTAGTGTACTGTCTTTTAAACTACTCGCAGGTTTAATCTTTATAATACTTAAAGTCTGTTAAAGAAGGTACAGGGAAGAAGAAGGATACTACTATAAAGAGTAGGAAGACGAGACTAGCTTGGGACTGGTGCAATACTTAGGCTTAGTACAGGTACAATACTTAGTAACAAAGAGAAGCTGTTGTTATATTGTCTGTCTTATTAGCTAAAATTCTTTAGAGGAATTCTAGCTTATATATCTAAGTCTAGCGGCCTATATAGAACTTACTAGATATCTATTCTTTTTGATAGGGGCTAGATAACCTGTAACTTACCGTACAAGACAGTAATTCTGTTTATCTAAAACTGTTAGTCTCTAAGTTTATTTTGTATCGTCTTAGACTACGGGCCAGCTGTCTAGAACGGGTCGTACAATGTTTCTTTTTGTCTTAGGCCCGGGCCACTAGGCCCGACCCTTTAGATAAAAGGCTTGTTCTATTCTAGACCGAGACAGCTAGTAGGACCTGTCCGATACTTTAGGCCCCTAAGGGTTCTAGCTAACCAGCTAGTTGGTTAATTTCCAACACATCTCCTTAATCGACTAGTTATTTTAGCCGGTTTATAAGCTAATTTAAGATCTAAACGTTAGTATTTTAGCCAAGTCGATCGGTTTTGTTAAACCGTCTGCTAATTGTTCCTTTGTAGAAACGTATTTAAGCTCTATTTGGCCTGCCTGAACGTTTTCTCTAATATAGTAATACTGTATATCAATATGCTTAGATTTAGCTCAGAAGGTAGGGTTTTTTGTAAGTTCTTTTGCTAAATTGCTGTCGGTAAGTAATAGTTTTATCGGTAAAACCAGGGTCTCCGGTCTAATTTGACCGGCTTGCTCGGGCATATATATGCTTGCCTGGTGCGTTAGAGCCCGCCGAGTCCTTTTATCCGCAGACTTTTTAAAAGTACCCGCTAAAACGGTAGTAATCGAATTTTCTTTAAAAATCCCGGACAGTTTAGTAGCAATTAATCGGATAAATGACTGTTCCTTTATAGCTTCTTTAAGGGCTATATATTCGGCCTCACAAAAGCTTAAGACGACCGTTTTTTATAGCTTCGAATTTTAGCTAAGGGCTCTGTTCCTGAGTAGAAAGATATAGCCGGTAGTCGATCTCCTGATACCGAGGTCCCCCCCCCAATCTGCGTTACAATAGCCGGTTATACCGTCTATTAAGGGAGATTTATAGTAAAGGCCAAGATTAGAAGTTTTATCTAAGTAAGCCTAAAGGCTACTTAAAACTCTCTAGTGCTTCTTGCTAGAATTTAACATATACCGGGCTAGTAGGCCAGTTGTAAAGGTAATATCGGGTCTTATCTTTGTTATTAGATACAAAATTGACCCAATTTGTTGCTAATAATTAGAAATATTGGTACTGCTAGCTTGGTTAGGATTCGGTGTCAATTTTGAGTAGACGGATTGCGGTATTTTTCCGGGCATTCGGCCGTTTTTCTTCGAGTATTTGGTTAAAATTTTAGCCAAATAAGTCGACTGGTTCAGGCAAATTGTTTTTGCTGGGCGATCTCGAGTAATTTTAATTCTTAGGAACTTACTAACGTCTTCTAAGTCCTTAATCGTAAGAGTCTTATTTAGTTTCTAGTAGATTCTAGAGATTGTTTCGATAGAATCAGATACAGCTAATATATCGTCTACATAGGCGATTAAAATTGCCTGCTTTCTAGTTCTTTAAATATAAACCGACTAATCGGATACTAGGGGTTTAAAACTTATTTTCCTTAGTAATTTTTGAAGATAGGCTTTCTACTGTCGACCGGCCTGTTTTAGACCGTAAAGGGCCTTCTTTATTCAATAAACTTTATTAGTTCCGTTAGATAGGCCAGTTGGTTACTCGACATAGACAACCTCGTCTAACTTTGCGTTAAGATAAGCTAATTTTACGTCCTATTGCTTTATTTCTTAGTCTTTCTCTGCTGCTAAGGCTAGTATAAGCCGATAAATAATTAAATTTACTATATTCGTAAAGATCTCTGTAAAATCGAGGCTGAGTCTTTGCTGGCAGCCTGTTACAGGCACCAGCCCCAGACGGCCTAGCGTGCATCCAAGCATCAACCACCGCTAGTTATCTCAGCCCTACTAGCATTATTCCCGACTAAGCCTACAAACCCGCCGTAGGCATTATCGGACAAGACGGCTATAAGAGCCTACGTTCCTTACAAACCCGATATAGGCATTGTTAAGATTAACGGACACAGAGGAACTTCCCTATGTACCTTAGATTATATAGCTAGACTGATGGCCGACCTTAGAATAGACTTTAGTCTATTAACTTAACATCTGAATACAAGTTTCTTAACTATATTCAGGTAACGTGCTTCACCTTCTGTCTACTCTAGTTAAGCCCCTCTCACCCTTAGTAATCTATCTCGCCTCTCCTGCCTTTCAGTCTCTAGCACACAAGACACCCACCACTAAGGTCGACAAGCACACAAGACAAGTGAGCCTTAGTTCGGTCCTCCCAGCGACCGGCGTTATACTTTAACAGACTCGCTACGAAAGCAGAGAAAGCAGATTAATTATGTCTACTACTTTGGCACCCAACAGCCGCGATGCTGCGGACAGATTAGCCAACAGAATGGCCAGCACGAGTAAGATATCGGACGTCAACACCAAGATAGAAAAAAGCTTCTTAGGTGAACGTTCCGAAGTTACTTTATTCTTAATACGCCTAGCTGTATACTTTAGAACTTACAAAGACTAGTTCTCGAACGATACTACTATAGTTCTATTCGCTACCTCTTGTATAGACGGAGATACCTACAAGTAGGTCGAGTACTACCTCGACGACTTCTTGTTTACTCCGATAAAGAGTAGGCGCGAGGACACCGACGAGTTCTTCGCCAGCTTCGCCTTCTTCCAGAAAAAGCTTCGCAAAATCTTTAGACAGACCGACGCTGGACGCGTCGCTACTAAGAAGCTTCGAAACCTTAAGCAGACGGGACCAGCAAGCAGGTACGCCGCCGAATTTATATAGTATGCTAATTAAACAGGATAGGACAAGAAACCTCTTATCGAGACCTTTTACGAAGGACTCAAGGATCATATTAAGGAAATAATCTATATTCGTAGAGAAAAGTTTAATGATCTCGACAACTTTATATAACGAGCAAAGGAGATCGACGACAGCAACTTCGAAAGATAAATAGAAAAGAAGAGTAACCCTACTAACAGATTCTATAGAACAAAGAATCGAGCGAACTTACGACAAGACCGAGGCGATCCAATAGAGTTAGATTTTACCAAGCCTCGAGGGAAACTAAACAACTAGGAACGAGAACACAGAATAAAGAACAAGCTATGCTTATATTATAGAAAACCAGGGCATTAAGTTAAAGAATGCCGTTCCAAGAAACAACAGTTCAACAGTACCGGCAGAAACGGGCACAACAATCGATCTTAGAAACCCCGACTCCTACGACAACAGTTTAACATAACTACTCAGACAAAAGAGGACAACGGTCGCGATAAGGCAATAGAACTACTAGCAGCCTTCTCCGACCGTTGGCAGAAGGACCCGACCGAGGGTTGTCCTCTTCGAGAATTAGGTCTCCTACAGAAGACTATCCAGAACTAGTATGAGTACGTTACTAGACTAACCAAGGAGCAGAAGGACATCTACTGGGATACCTTCTATGACTAGGAAAACACTTACCAGGCTTCGTCTAACGAAAAGCACTATAAATAGAATCTATTTAATTTACATAAAAACTGGGATACAGACATTGAGTTATAGGAAGAAACAAAGGAACGACAAATAAAACAGGGACAACGAAACCTACAGAACTGGAACAACATCAACCGCACTATTTCGAGACAGCAGGTACGAGATACCGCTACACCACACGAAACACTATCCTAGACTGCGTGCTACAATAATGATTGCACGACCCACGAATCCAACAAATTGGGATTAGGATAGTAGCCGAAAAAACCGACATCTCCGAAACAAGGTTCGACACAAGAACTAGGCCTCACCCAAGGACGACCTAGGTCACCTTACCCAGAAACCCAAGAGGAATCTGAGGAAGAACAGACCGTAGAAGCTAAGCAAGACAGCAGCTACGATGCGTTACAGACAAGATAACGACTCGAAGACGAAAATATAGATTCTAATGGTACGGAATCCTCGCTCAAGGACGACACTAACCAGGAAGAGCAAACCCCAATTCGTTGGAAAGGAATAATATAGAGACTTTGTTAGTTGGCCTTCTACGATCGAAAGTTGAGCGCTAATAGAGACATTAACGACATCCCAGGATACATTTACTTACGCCTACGATGACCAGTGAACTACCTTATTAGGGGTCTAGAATTGCGTAGTCAGTACTAATATCTTCGACTAACAATGTACAACCTACAGACACGACGAGTTTTAACCAGCGATAGCTGCATAATTAAAGCAGGGATCGTAAACGACAAACCAGACGTTATAATAAAAACAGTACTAGAACACCCTACACAGGAATTCTTATAGCAAATCAACCGACAATAGGTTCCGGTACCCAAAATACTCTAGAACGTACACAATTAACAGGAAAAAGACTAAGCCGACTGCTTCGAGGGCAGCAGTATTGGCCCGTCCAACGGTCAGACCCTCTAGGAGTCTAGCTCTGCGCGAGCTCGGCTGCCTATAAAACATACCTGCACACTCGGGCAACAATAAACTACAGAAACATTAAAATTATAATCGATTTAGGCGCAACAGGCAACTTTATCTCAATACGCTGCGTTGAGGAGTACTAGATACAAACACGAAAGAAGAAATTACCCTACGCACTGTCCAGATTTCAAGGGGCAGAGGGAAGAGTTGACTACGAGACTTCGCCAATAGGTATAACAATTGAGGACTATTAGAAAGAAATTAATTATAATATCGTAGATATTAACCAGCACTATACTGTGCTAGGTATACCCTGATTGCAACAATATAACCTAGAAGTAGATTAGAGAACCAAGAAACTCCTCTTTACTAGGTGCAAGCACTCTAGACAAGAGTCGTTCTACGGAACAGATACCCTACAAACTAATTTTAGTAGTAAGGATAAGGAGCGCGATAAAGAACTTACGCGGGTTAGCACCACCACACTCCGACATTCAGACATCCTACGAGAGGAGTCTAACGCAGTATCTCGTCTGTAGCTAACTACACGCAAGTATAAACAAGAGACGACTGCACGCCAACGATTCTATACGACGACAAGTACTCAGTTAATTACTAAGATACCCGAGAAATACGATCAATTCCGACACCTGTTTGAAGAAGCTGAGCCGGACTCAGCTCTTCTAGAACACAAACCGTGGGATCACACAATACCTTTATAAGAAGGCAAGACGCTAACATTCGGTCTAATATACTCTCTATCAGAAGCAGAAAATTAAGCGCTCCGCGACTATCTCGATAAGAATCTTAAGAAAGGATTTATCCGAAAATTAACATTACTAGCCGGATACCCGATACTCTTCGTACCAAAGAAGAATAGCAAACTACGACTCTACGTAGATTATAGACAGCTAAACGGGGTAACTATCAAGAACCGATACCCTTTACCACGTATCGACGAAATAACAGACCGATTGCATAACGCGCAATAGTTCACTAAGTTTGACCTACGAGGAGCCTACAATCTAATCCGTATAAAGGAAGGCGAAGAATAAAAAACGGCCTTCCGCACCAGACACGGACTTTTCGAGTATTGCGTTATGCCCTTTGGGCTAACAAACGCACCAGCATCATTTCAGGAACTAATTAACAACACACTTAGCGATTACCTAGATATATTTATAACTGCTTATCTAGACGATATCCTAGTATACAGCCGTACACTAGAAGAACATAAGGAACATATTAAGAAGGTATTAAAAAGATTGGCGCGTGCCGATTTACGAATCGACATTAAGAAAACTCAGTTCTACCAACAATCCGTCGAATTTCTTAGATTCATAATTACCGAGCACGGTCTCTAAATAGAAGATTCGAAGATTCAATCCGTTCTAACCTAGCCTACACCAAAGAATGTAAAACAACTACAACAGTTTCTTAGTTTTGCTAATTACTACAGGCAATAGATATTCAACTTTGGCCGAATCACAGCACCGCTGTCTCAACAGACGAAACAATCGACAGGATTCTCCTAGACGCAGAAAGAACAATCAGTATTTGAAGAGCTTAAGGAAGCTTTTAAGATTGAGCCCGTACTAGCAATATTCGACCCCAACCTGCCGATCATCATAGAAACAGACGCGTCAGACTATACAATTGGAGCATGTATAAGTTAAAACAACAAAGAAGGAAAGCTTAGACCAGTAGCCTTCTACTTAAGAAAAATGTTACCCACAGAACAGAACTACGATATTTACAATAAAGAGCTTTTAGCCATTATAGCAGTATTCGAAACATAGCGAGCTTACCTAGAAGAAGCAAACTATACGATTATAGTATATACGGACCACAAGAACCTAACTTATTTTACGACAACAAAGAAACTTAACCGCAGACAAGTTAGATGGTTAGAAACTATAGCTCCGTACGACTTTATTATTACCTACAAGAAGGGTTCCGAGAACGATAGAGCTGACGCTCTAAGCCGACGACCCGATTATCTCAATAACAAGGAACACGTCGAGCATGCGATATTCTGAGCACACAATAACGAGATCAGATACAATCAACTAGCTATAACAACAGAGTTTGTTATCGAACCGGACAGCCGAATCTCAGACATCCTAAACGATCCTAAAACCTACCAGGAAAACGAGAAACGACACCTAGGACTAACTAAAAACAGCAAGAGCTATTACGAATTTTAAGGCAAGATCTACGTTCCGAGGAATCTAATCCGACACATTATCAGTAACTTTCACGATAACCCAACGAAGGGACACAAGGGCATCGACAACACTATTGAGAAGATTACACGAACCTACTACATCCCGAGAATCCGACACTACGTCGAGGATTATATCCGAAAATACGACATATGCGCAAGAACTAAGCACCCGAGGTACTCACCATACAGTGAACTACAACCACTCGAGACACCCGAGAGACTATAGCATACAGTCTTACTAAACTTTATTACCAAGTTACCAACCTCCGAGGATCTACTCACAGGAGTAGCTTACGACGCTATCCTAGTTATATGCGACAAACTAACAAAGTACGCGTACTTCGTATCTTACAAGGAAGCCAGCAACTCAGAACAATTAGTATATACCTTCCTTCGAATTGTCTTAGCAAACTATGGTCAACCACAAAGAATTGTCTCGGACAGAGACCGGAAATTCGTCTCACGATTTTAGGCATCTCTGATGCAACAGCTAGGGACAAAGCAAAAGATATTAACGTCGTTCTACCCGCAAACAGACGGACAGACAGAACGAACAAATTAAACACTAGAACAGTATCTCCGGGCATATATCAACTACCAGCAGAACGACTGGGTACAATTACTACTAGTAGCACAAGCAGCGCACAACGATACGAAAAACGACACGACCAAAACAACACCGTTCTATGCCTTATACGGCTATTACCCTCTTCAGGGCAGACAACTGCAAAACACTACAAAAAACGACACTGCTACACGAATAGCGACGAATATAAAGACCCTGCATCAGCAGTTAAAGGCTGACAGCGAGTTTATTAACGAACGAACAAGGAAATAGTATAACAAATCAAGGGCGACCCCGAATACAAGCATAAAAGAGGGGGAAAGAGCTTACTTACTCATAAGAAACTTAAAAACTATCAGACTAAGCAAGAAACTCGACTACACTAAAATAGAACTGTTTAAAATCTTACAGCAATTGAGACCCGTAACCTTCAAACTTAAACTCCCGAGGACAATAAGAATACACCCTGTATTCTACGTAGCGCTGTTGAAGCCAGCCTACTCCCGAGAAGCAGAACGACCCAACCCAGAAATCCTTCCTAACAACTAAGAACCCGAGTATGAGGTTAAAACGATTCGAGCTCACAGACAACATCGAGGCAAACAACAGTATCTCATAAAGTAGAAAGAATATCCCGAACATAAAAATTAATAGGAACCGGAACGAAACCTAACTAACTATAAAGACACCATCCAACGATATCGGAACCAAAATATTAATCGGTCGTAGCAGCACTAACACCCTAATCCACTACCTAATGTACCTCGCCGGCACCCAGATCACCCTCAAACGAACCAGCCTACTACGTTACAGGACTACCACCCAACACCGGGTAGGGATCACTCCGAAAGTCAACAGATAACCCGCTCGGACATTTGAATATATTATCACTAGCCATCGACGCAGCAAACTCCTCTTGCTTCAACAACTTATTTCGAGCTAGCTTCGCTGCTGCCCGCGCACGAGTCTTCTTAACTTCCTCTTTCAACTTCCGAACCTTAGATCGGTTACGCTGTACAGCCGCAACCAACGCTGCTGCCTAAGCCTTTGACGCACGTAATTGGCTCTTCGCACGCTGAAGGGCAGCCGACTAAGAGGAATATTGAGAATAAACCGAACGCGCTGCAATTAAGTCAGTTCCGATCACCACAAAACGACACTAACAAGGCATACTATCTGCCATTAACACCCGTAAATCACAACTCTTCCTATCCCGAGTACACACCGAACACGTCGCCTTCCTAGACTAAACCACACATCTTTCCTTAATCGACACACATCTAGAACAAGGAGGCATTTCGATACCGCAGGCTTTAATTAACAGGTATTAGCTGTACTTTTTATTAGGACCTACAGCAACGGACTTTATACGAGGCATAGCGACTTACAGATTAGTTACGAAAGGGAAGGACGAACGCAACTTATAGGTGTTTGAAAGGCTAAGGGTCAATCGAGAACAATTTAACTAGAAGAGGGGGGATTGTGTTACAGGCACCAGCCCCAGACGGCCTAGCGTGCATCTAAGTATTAACCACCGCCAGTTATCTTAGCCCTACCAGCATTATTCCCGACTAAGCCTATAAACCCGCCGTAGGCATTATCGGACAAGACGGCTATAAGAGTCTACGTTCCTTATAAACCCGATATAGGCATTATCGAAATTAACAGACATAGAGGAACTTCCCTATGTACCTTAGATTATATAGCCAAACTAATAGCCGACCTTAGAATAGACTTCAGTCTATTAACTTAACATCTGAATACAAGTTTCTTAACTATATTTAGGTAACGTACTTCACCTTCTGTCTACTCTAGTTAAGCCCCTCTTACCCTTAGTAATCTGTCTCGCCTCTCCTGCCTTTCAGTCTCTAGCACACGAGACACCCACCACCAAGGTCGACAAGCACACAAGGCAAGTGAGCCTTAGTTCGGCCCTCCCAGCGACCGGCGTTACACAGCCCTTAACTACCCAGCGGGCTTTAAAAATCGGCTCGCTCTCCGGGGGGTACTTAATCTTCGGTACTCAGCGCCCTTTTAGCGCCTTTCTACCTAGCAGCAGCTCAGTTAATATCTAATTTTCTTAGTTAGCTAGCTCTTTAAGCTCCGACTGTATTGCGTTTAGCTAAGAAGGCTAATCCTTGGATGCTCTTATTTCTTTTAAGTTATTAGGCTCTTTAGTAACTATAACTAAGGTCTGTTTGGCGTATTGTTCTAGGTTATTGTAGAACTTGTTAAATTAATTTTTATCGGCGTTTTCGTATGTAAAATTTTTTTCTGGGCGCAATCGATGTCTACCCGGCCGGGGTCTTTAGTACTTCTGTAATCTAACTCGGTAAGAAGGTTAGACTCTTCTAGAGCTCTAGTTTAGTATAGTTCTTGTCTAGATTCGTCCGCTAGTTGTTAAGATATAGGGGGGGTATACTGTTTCTTATATAGAGGACTCTCTTCTTTATTAGAAGGTACCTTCCTATTATCTTAAGATTTAGTGGTCGGATTTAGCTCGTTTTTGAACTTAACTTTTAGTTGTTCTTCAAGCTCTTTAGGAATGCTCTTAGTTAATCGATTAACCGTAGATCTCTGTAGGTCTCAAACAAATTTTTCTTCTTGGACGTAGACGTCTCTCCCCTAGTAAACCTTCCGGCTATTAGAGTCTAAGAGCTTATATTCGTTCGATCTGTAGCCTATTAAGATATAGGCAGTTGCTCTAGCGTCTAGTTTTTTTAGTTTGGGTTCTTTAAGATAAGTAACTGAGCCCCAGATTTTAATAGTACTGACATCCAGTTTTTTACCGTATCTTGCTTCGTACGGGGTAATAAACCCTGGTAATCTGGTATAAGAGGTTCTGTTATAAATATAGATAGCTGCTTTTAGCGCTTTATCTCAATATATCTAGAGTAGCCCGGCGGTATAAAGCATTGCTCGAACTTTACTAACAATTGTTCGGTTAAAGCGTTCGGCTCGTCTATTTTGCTGAGGGGTATACGGTACGAATATCGTTAGAATAGCTTCTTTTTGTTCTAAAAGCTGTTTTACCCGGCCTTCCCGATATTCTTTTATATTGTTTAAGTATAGTCTTTTAAAAGGATGCTCGAACTGCGTTTCTTTCTAAGTAATATAGATAGATAGTGTATTAAAAACCTAATCTTTAGACTATAGTATCTCGATAGTTGTATACCGGGTTTTATTGTCTATAAAGCTAGTAAATAATTGACCTTTGGAAGGGGTTTGCGGTACAATTGGCCCGCAAATATCTAAGTAGACTTTTTCTAAATAATTAGCTAATTTGTCCGGAGTTTCTTGGCTAACTTTAGCCGTTGCCTTTGCTTCGAAGTAAATTTAGTAATTATCTCTCAATTTGTCTGAATGATCTGTTCCTAGGGCAACCTTTTTAAGCTGTTTTAAGGCGTTTTCGCCTATATATCCTATTTGTTGATGCTAAAGGTCAGTTTTCGAAAAAATAGTATAGAGAGATCGGACTATATTGATAGTCTGAGCTTTTATTACTATTAGGCCGTTAATATACCGCCCCTCGGTAATTAGTTGTCCGGCCCAATTAACTTTTGGCTTATTTTAGCTAAGAGTTACCTTACCTCCCCTCTTTCTAAGCTTATTAAAGCTTAGAAGGTTAATTCTAAATTTCTTAACAAATAAAACTTTGTCTAGGACAATTGTTTTATTTTTAAAGAATAGTTTTGCTTTGCCTGTCTATACGGCTCGGATTAACTTCCCCCCTTCTCAACGAATAATCTGGTTAGTTGGCCGGATATCCGTTAGAAGGTCAATATTCGAGTAAATATAGCTTGTTAAGCTTGTATCGAGGATCTAAGAATTAATAGAGTGATTAACTCTATCTAATAATGCTGTAAAGCATTGTTCTTCTTGTAGATTAGAACTGTGTACAGAAAATATTAAAAAATCGGTGTTTTCGGAGCTTTTGTTGGAATTTAACCGGAGGTTTGAGTATTTTTTCCAACAAGTTGCCGGTTTATGCTCCTTTTTGTTGCAAAAGAGGCATTTTTCTTGGTTTTTACTTAGAGATTTTAATTTTTCTCCGGTCCTTTGCGTCAATTTGTTGTCTATTGCAGTAAAAACCTTTTCTACTGGAGTACTACCACGAATTTAGCGAGACTCGTCTATAAGTTAACTAAATAAGTCCTATAGACTTATATTGCTAGTCGTTTGCCGATAGCTTTGGCTAATAATAGCTACCATGTGCTCGTATTCGGAGGTCAGATTGTAGAGGACGTAGGCAGCTACCACCTTGTTAGGTAGTACTAGTCCTCGGGTTACCAAATCGTCCGTTAATTGCCTAATTTTAGTAAGGTAAAGCTTAAGGTTTTTTATCTTACTAAGTGTAGTGCTAAAGAGCTCCTTATAAATTAGAAACTCGAAACTAAAACCTTTCGATTCGTATAACCTTTTTAGACTATCTCAAAGCTCTAGAGAGTTATAGATCCCCTTTATTTAAATAAGGGAACCGTCTTCTAGAGTTAGTTGAATAAGGGCTACTGCCCTTGTCGACCGTTTCTAGCGGCTAGCTTCGGTAATATCTCTAGCTAAATAGCCGGAAAAGGGGATTATAACATTACTGTAGCTCTTTTTAGTTAAAAGGGCCTCCATTCGAATCGATCAAATGTCTCAATTAGTCGAGCCCTTGAGTTTAGGAATCTTATAAGAGGAGTTTATAGCCAAATATATAGTCGGAGATTTCTAAAAAAAAGGAAATCTCTGTTCTAATAGTTAAATTGGGCTAAAAATTTAGAGTCGATTGGTAATAGAATCGTTCGGAGGTGCCGATAGATGTCGTAGGGGAAATATTTTCTAAAAAGAAAATTCGAAAGAAATTGGTGCTAACCCGGGCTTATAACCTGTTAAGAAAGATACAGAAAAGAAGAAGAATACTACTATAAAGAGTAGAAAGACAAGACTAGCTTAGAACTAATACAATACTTAAACTTGGTACAGGTACAATACTTAGTAACAAAGAGAAGCTGTTGTTATATTGTCTGGCTTGTTAGCTAGAATTCTCTAGAGAGATTCTAGCTTATATATTTAAGTCTAGCGGCCCGTATAGAACTTACTAGATATCTATTCTTTTTAATAGGGGCTAGATAACCTGTAACTTACTATATAAGATAGTAATTCCGTCTATCTAAAACTATTAGTCTCTAAGTTTATTCTATATTGTCTTAGACTACAGGCCAGCTGTCTAGAATAGATCGTATAATGCTTCTTTTTGTCTTAGGCCCGGGCTACTAGGCCCGATCCTTTAAATAAAAGGCTTGTTCTATTCTAGACCGAGACAGCTAGTAGAACCTGTTCAATACTTCGGGCCTCTAAGGGTTCCGACTAACCAGCTAGTTGGTTAATTTCCAATAAAGTTGAAGTTCGCGGAAAATCTACTATATACAGCTATATCGCTAAATAAGACCTTTATGCAACGGCAGTATACCGGAACGTAAGCCTCTAGCTAAGGCTAAATTAACGTAGATACGGCGCAAAAAGCGGGATTCGAGGAGATAAATTAGCAAGACTTTATAAGCGACTCGGGCTTATAAGCAGTACCGCGGTAATAAAGAGAACGGACAATCTTATTATTGTTAAAGTTGTCTTTATAGATATAACGCTTTTAACGAGCTAAAATATTAACAGTTAGACTAAGATAAAGCAATAAGAGAGAGAAGACTTATAAGAAGTTGTAAAAGTTAAAGATACGCTATCTAGTTTAAAAGAGTATAAAATAAAAAAAGCTGCAGATAATTTAGAAATTAGTGAAGCAACCTTAGAAGCTTTCTTTTTACGAACGTTATAAAGAAAAGCTTTAAGATTAACGGCGGCTTTAGAGTCCTTAATGCTGCGAGTTAAGTAGCAAGTTAGTGCTTTAGAAGAGCTCGCTCTAGCAGCAGGTTTATTAACGGAGTTAAAACTTAATATAGTAGAGATTATAAAGGCGAATTAAAGACAATCTAACACTAAATTAGCTACAAACTTCTTGCCTAAGAAGAGAAGTAAAGGCTTACTAAAGAAGAGAAGCTTGCAGGTTAAGTAGAAGAGTATAATAATATTAAAGAAAGAAAGAGAAAGTTTAAAAGAGCAGGAGCCTTATTTTATGCCTATCGTTAGGTACCGATAACAAAGCTTCTACCTATAGATACTAATTTAGAAGCAAAGAAGCCTATTTACGCTAGTTACTACTACCTATAGAGGCAATTAATCGGTAAAAGCGTATATAAGAGTATACAAAAGAACGTAAAATTAGGTAAAAATAATATAAAACCTTACTATCGAGCTTATAACTTAGGCTCGGGAGCTTTAGATTAAAAGTAAAGCTTAGCACTACAACTCGATGCTGCAGAAAACTAGTACTAAACGACGCGTAGAATGACAGTAAGCAATATTACTCTTTTTCCGACTAAACGCAGATATAAGCTAGCAGGTTTTTAACGAGGTTATTGCTCTGCGTAACATAAGAGATAGAAGGTACGATAGATATAGCGAATTGCACCCAGATCGAGGGCGATTCTTTTTAAGGGGAAGGGTAGTTATAATATATAAACGTCTCGATGGCAAATTAAAACAAAATATTATCTATTTGGGAAGGCTACGATCCTGAAAGGATATCTTCTGTCTAGTAGACGCATCCCTTTCTTTTCTCCTCAATAATTAGCTTAAACACTAGTAGAGCCTATTTGAGCCCTTTTTGCCACCTAACTGCTTCCTGCCCTACACCCAGATTATATCTTAACTATTATAGCAGCATTTAAAATATAGGAAGCTTATTTAAAAGAAGCAAACTATATAATTATAGTATATATAGACTATAAGAATCTAACTTACTTTACAACAACAAAGAAACTTAACTACAGACAAGTTAAATAGTTAGAAACTATAGCTCTATACAACTTTATTATTACTTACAAGAAGGGTTCTAAGAACAATAAAGCCGACGCTCTAAGCCGACGTCTTAATTACCTCAATAACAAGAAATACGTCGAGCACGCAATATTCTAAGAGTACAATAACGAGATTAGATACAATTAATTGGCTATAACAACCGAGTTTGTTATCGAATTAGATAGCCGAATCTCAGATATCCTAAACGACCCTAAAACTTACTAGAAAAACGAGAAACGACATTTAAGATTAACTAAGAATAGTAAAGGCTATTACAAATTTTAAGGCAAAATCTATATCTTAAGAAATCTAATCCAATATATTATTAGTAACTTCTACGATAACTCAACAAAAGAATATAAAGGTATTAATAATACTATAGAAAAGATTATAAGAATCTACTATATCCCGAGAATTCGACATTACGTAGAGAATTATATTCGAGAATGCGATATATACGTAAGAACTAAACACCTAAGATATTTACTATATAGTAAACTATAGTTACTAAAAATACCCGAAAGGCTATAGTATATAGTCTTACTAGACTTTATTACTAAACTACTAATTTTTAAGGATCTACTTATAGAAATAGCTTACAAAGCTATTTTAGTTATATACAACAAACTAACAAAGTACGTATACTTCGTACCTTATAAGAAAGCTAGCAATTTAGAACAATTAGTATATATATTCCTTCGGATTATTCTAGCGAACTATAGTTAATTACAAAGAATTGTCTTAAACAGAGATTAAAAATTTGTCTTACGATTTTAAACATCTCTAATGCAACAATTAGAAACAAAATAGAAAATATTAACGTTATTCTATCTATAAACAGACAGATAAACAGAAGAAACAAATTAAACACTAGAACAGTATCTTTAGATATATATTAACTACCAGCAAAACGACTAAGTACAATTACTACTAGTAGCGTAAGCCGCGTACAATAATACAAAGAACAATATAACTAAGATAACTCTATTTTATATCTTATATAGCTATTACCCTCTTTAAAGAAGACAACTATAAAAAACTATAAAAAACAAATTAGCTACGTAAATAGCTATAAGTATAAAAGCCCTGTACTAGTAGTTAAAGTCTAACAGCAAGTTTATTAACAAACGAACAAGAAAATAGTATAATAAGTTAAAAACTACCCTAAATATAAGTATAAAAGAAGAGAAAAAAGCTTACTTACTTATAAGAAACGTAAAGACTATTAAATTAAATAAGAAACTTAACTATACTAAAACAAGACTGTTTAAAATCTTACAGCAATTAGAGCCTGTAACATTTAAACTTAAACTCTTAAAAACAATAAGAATATATTCTATATTCTATGTAGCGCTATTAAAGCTAGTCTACTTCTAAGAAGTAGAACGATTTAACTTAGAAATCCTTTCTAACAACTAAGAATCTGAGTATAAGGTCGAAATAATTTAAGCTTATAGACAATATCGAGGCAAACAACAGTATCTTATAAAATAGAGAGAATATTCCAAATATAAAAATTAATGGGAACCGAAATAAAACCTGACTAAATATAAAGATACTATTTAACGATATTAAAACTAGAATATTAATCGGTTGTAGCAGTACTAATACTCTAATTTACTATCTAATACGCCCCGCTGGCACCTAAATTATCTATAAACGAACTAGCTTACTATGTTAGTAGCCTACTACCTAACTCTAGATACAGATTATTACAAAAATTTATACTTAAGCTACTTAATATATCTATAATATTACTACTAAATATAGCCGCTAGCTATTCTTCTTTAAACAATATATTATTCTAATTTATTTTATTTTACGTCTAAATACACAACCTTTTGAGCTCCTTCTTTAAATCTATAACTACCGTTTTAATAGCTTTGCGCTATCTTTTCGCCGCACAAACGACTTTCTTCTCTTCTGCTAAACGCTTGCGTTGCTTCTAAAGGATATTTAATACTTGTAAGTACTAAGAACGGATACTCCGAGCTAAGTAAGTTAGAACCGACCAAACGGACGTTAGACTAAGAAACTAACCATCCTTTAACGACGAACGAACGTTATACGACTTCTTGTCGCGAATATATATAAAGTACAATACCTTCCTAGACTTTAGTATATACTTCTCGCTTAGATAAGAATAATAGAAACACAGAGGCATCTCTTGGCTATAGACTTTAGTAAGAACAGTATTAATCTTAAGCGCTTTGTTAGCGTTAAAAGCTTTCTTAACTTTAGATATAACGACTTACAGAATTAAATCTACTGTAGAGCAACAATAAAGTTTTAATATCTCTAAGACTATTAAGAACAACTAGCCTTAAAGAGAAGATCTTATATTATAATCTTACTATATTAGACTAATATAGAACTAAGCGCAGCCAACCTTATTAGAGTATTATATAGTATATCTAATAACTCCAATATAGCGATATCGGCAACGTTGCTATATTGCAATAGAATCCCGACTATACGACAAAGGAATTATTAAGACCGTTAAATATAAAGAAACATACCTTTATACCTTAAACTATATAGTTAGACTAATAGCTAATCTTAAGATAGACTTTAGTTTGTTAACTTAATATTTAAATACAAATTTTTTAACTATATTTAAATAACGTACTTTACCTTTTATCTACTTTAGTTAAGCCCTTCTTATCTTCTATAATCTGTTTTGTCTCTCCTATCTTTTAGTCTCTAGCACACAAGATACCTCTTACCAAGGTCGATAAGTATATAAGATAAGTAAGCCTTAGTTCGGTCCTTCCAGCGACCGGCGTTATATAAGGTTTCTTTTCTAAAGTTTACTATAAAAGTAAAGAGTATTAAAATAGACTTAAAAAGAGTATAAACTATAGCTAACTAGCTAGCTTCTACTATAGTAAAATAGATCTTATTTTTCTTAAAATTTATAAGCTTTTACTATTAGTTTATCTATATATTTAGTTATATTATAGTATCTATAAATATATTAATAAAAGATATTAAGTTTAAATAAAGTAAATCCTAATAAAAAGCTTTTAAAGTACTAATATAAGTTTTTATAAATATATCTATACTAATATAGTTTAATGTAGTACTACTAGTTATTCTAATAACTGTTGGAAATTAACCAACTAGCTGGTTAGCCAGAACCCTCAGTGGCCCGGAGTATTGGACAGGTCCTACCAGCTGTCCCGGCCTAGAATAGAACAAGCCTTTTACCTAAAGGATCGGGCCTAGTAGCCCGGGCCTAGGACAAAAAGGAGCATTGCACGACCCGTCTTAGACAGCTGGCCCGTAGTCTAAGACAACACGGGATAGACTGAGACTAACAGTTTTAGATAGACGGAATTACCGTCTTGTGCGGTAAGTTACGGGTTATCTGGCCCCTATCAAAAGAACAGATATCTAGTAAGTCCTATACAGGCCGCTAGACTTAGATATATAAGCTAGGATCTCTCTAGAGGATTCTAGCTAACAAGATAGACAATATAATAACAGCTTCTCCTTGCTACTAAGTATTGTACCTGTACTAAGCCTGAGTATTGTACCAGTCCCAAGCTAGTCTCGTCTTCCTACTCTTTGTAGTAGTATCTTTCTTCTTCCCTGCACCCTTTTTAACA
>PSQN01000016.1:1260303-1279515 GCA_002989075.1 Arthonia radiata
ACAAGCCTTTTACCTAAAGGATCGGGCCTAGTAGCCCGGGCCTAGGACAAAAAGGAGCATTGCACGACCCGTCCTAGACAGCTGGCCCGTAATCTAAGACAACACGGGATAGACTGAGACTAACAGTTTTAGATAGACGGAATTACCGTCTTGTGCGGTAAGTTACGGGTTATCTGGCCCCTATCAAAAGAACAGATATCTAGTAAGTCCTGCACGGGCCGCTAGACTTAGATATATAAGCTAGGATCCCTCTAGAGGATTCTAGCTAACAAGACAGACAACACAACAACAGCTTCTCTTTGTTACTGAGTATTGTACCTGTAACAAGCCTAAGTATTGCACTAGTCCCAAGCTAGTCTCGTCTTCCTACTCTTTGTAGTAGTATCCTTCTTCTTCCCTGCACCCTTTTTAACATTTATATAGTATAGTAAAAAGACTTTTAAAAGATAACTAATATAAATCTAATATTTAATATAGTAGTAATATAGTATTTATTACTACTTATCTTATATCTTAGCTTTCTTCTTATTATAATTACTAAACTCTTTCTATATTATCTTATCTTCTTTATAAGCTACTTCTATATAATTAAGCTACTAGTAGTAAGTACTAAATGTATTAATAGTAGCCTTATAGCGGGTCTACTTTTTTACTATCTTCTTTATTTATATATACTTATAGTTAGTATAAAACGTATTAAGCTTATATTAATAATAAGACTACTATAATAGTAGTACTTTACTTTAGCTAAATTCTTCTTTACTACTCTTTTTACTATAGTTAGTATATAACTTCTTCTCTACTATAGCAAAGTACTACTATTTTTTTTAGCTAAGCTTAGCTCTTTACTATCTTATTTACTATTTACTACTCTCTTTCCTTAAACGTTACTATATAGCGTAAACTACTATAAAGCTAGCGACGTTTAGTATTGCTAGAGCTTTTTAGCTAAACGTCGACAGCGGCAGTATCTATACTCTTTATACTAAATCTTACTTATTTAGAAGATATAATATTACTACTACCTTAATTTAGAGGTCTGTATATAAAAGACTAACTTTAACTTAGCTAAAAGCAGATGAAAATAGTAGCAATGATAGCAATAATATAGTTATAATTAACCAGTCTATAAAATTGCGGTAAGTCGCTAAGAAATTGGAACGCACGGGCTATATCAACTACATCCTGCACACGCTAAATGCAGCATTCACATTTTGATGTTATCGACTACCGTGCACGTAGCCAAATCACAAAGCGTGACCAGGCATCTGAAGAGTCTGGGTCATGAGAGACGACCATCGCACGATCGATTTGCAGTCGTGTAGCATTCATACGTCGACTTGTGGATGGGATGCGGGATCATACAAGCCATCAAGGCTCTGCGATTATGTGCGTCCATTAGACCCAGCAATAGACGGTCCAGCCTGCGACTATGTAGATATTTAGCTACCGATGTACGCTCGCTTGACGCGGCTGGACTGAGCGCAACTCTGCATAGAGATTATGATCGAGCCCGACCCTCACACCCTTGATTTTAGTTCGTGAAGACGTGATAATTCGGATTACGTTGGCGTTGAAAATCAGTAGGCTTGATAGTGCCGTAGCGTGACCTCTCGCGTGGTCTCGTCGCTTAAGCTGTGCTTGTGACGATATCTGTGATCTATGCAAAATGTAAGCCTATGAACTTGAACTTGAGAACTTAGGCGAGAAGGTTGTGATAAGCGTCAGATCAAGTGTAGATTTAAAGTCGCCCTATGGTTCTTCGCACGAGTGCAGGAGCCATCCGCATTGCAGAATTCATGGTAGAATAATCATCATTCGGGCTGAAGGATGAGAATTGAGGCCTGGCTTACCTGACCGAGAGTAATGAATGCTGCGTGAGATTCGTGTTGTCTCGCATAATGAGCCAGCCATCTGTGGGCTCGAGGCGTAGAGCAACGTAAAGCATCCCCAGGACGAGGGTTGTGAAAGTAGCAAAGCCCGCGCTCGTCCTTATGTTGCCTCCATCAGCGCCTTCGTCCAGTCCCATTTATCCCACAGCTTCTTGAAGTTATCCACCCGTGTACGCATCTCTGGGTCGCCCTTTCGCCACCGCCCCTGCTTCCTGATGACTTCCGGTCCAACGTCCAAAATCCCACCAAGTATCTCTCGTGCGAACAGATCCCCCTTCGGCCAACGTCTCGTGTCCTCAATGACGTGACCAAGACCGCCGTCAATCCTGAACCACACGTGGAAGTAAGGCAACTCACTGACCATGCTCTTCCTGAAAGCTTGTTTGCCGAAGCCTGGTCGCTCGCTGTTCTTTAGTGTGTCGATGACCTTCTTGTGCTGGGTCCACTCCTCGTCTGCGCTCAGGATCGCTTCTTTGAAATATTGTGGGATCGTCTCTGCCACAGACATTGGCAAAGGTATAGCTTCAAGACTTGCATGCCGTTTGCGACCCCCAAGAGCTGCATTCTCGTAGAATATCACGGATCGCTTTGGCTTCAAGCTGTAGTAAAAGCGTGTCAGGGACTTCATAAAATTACGGATCTCCTCCCATTCGTCGTCATCGCACTCCAGCAGGTTGGGTCGATGCTGAGTAGGCACAATGCTGGCACAAAATCCGTAGGGCGTGATCTCAGGAGAGGTAGGTAACGTCAGAAACGTTCGAGTACCCAGCGATATCACAGGCGCTAACGGTGGGCTATTTGTGTCTTCATGCGTACACAGTGGGCAGGTGTCAAGTATCTTCTTCATCTTGTGGTAGTCGCTGATCGAGGTGTTGCGCAGATTGATGTCAGACTTCTGCACAGATTTGGCCAACTTCTCAGCGTTATCGTCCATGTAATCGAGGTCGTCGTTGAACTTTCCATCTTTCGCAATGCGTTCCGCGAAAGCTCGTCCATCGCCACCAGACTGCCCTCTCGTTCTCTTCTCTTGTCGAACCATGTCGTCGATGCTCATGTCCTCATTCTCCTCGACCAGACCACGCTCTCGTCCTCGCTTGCCGGTGATCTCCTTGACCTCGCCTTGCCGACCTCCAGCGAGCGTCCGATTTTCCATCTTGTTCAGTACGACTACATCGGCCTGCTTGCTATTAGCGGCCCCAGCTAGAGCATTATTGTATTTTGCTTCTAGATCAGCAGCATCGGGAGCTTTGCGCAACTTTGCTCTCATCATATCCGCTTTCAACTTGTTCAAAGCGTTCTGATCGAGCGGTAATGTTTCTGCGGGGGGTGGCCTCTCCTTCATGACCTCGGCTTGTGCTGTTTCGAACTCGTCCTCACTTCGGTTGTCTTCTCGTTGATGTCTCTGTCCTCCAAGACCAGCTTCCAACTTGCGCTCCTCGTAAAGCTCTCCACTCGGCCTGTCTTTGCCCACATAGTCATCACCGTACATCTTTCGTCGATCGATCTCGGTCTCTTCTTCCCGAGCGTCATCAAAATCGCGCAGGCGCCCATAGCGACTCAGCGCAATATCTTCGACTGGTGTGTCTGCTTCCTTGGCCTCTTGATAGATCCCGCTTAGCTTCTTCATGCGCCACTCGGATCCAGCGTCGCCAAACGTGTAGTCCACCTCATGCTGAGACGGAAGATCGTCGGTGATACTCTGCGGAAATCGCACCTCCTCACTCTCTCTGGGCTGTGCGGTGGCATTTTGTGCTTTTCTGAAATGACCAGGAGGTGTATTAGGCCGTTTCGAGCGAACGTGTACGATTTCGTCTTTCGCGGGACCTTGCATCCAGGACATGCGCTGTGACCCACCCTGATCTTGCTCCTCCAGCTCTCTTACCTTGATTATATCCAATGCCGAGCCATCTCTCAAGATATCTTTCGCTTTGCTGTGGTCGCCGCCTTCCCGTCTGCTCTGGGAAGGCGAGCGCGTGTGGTGCCTCCTGCGATGTCGTGTCTGCCTTTCGTCGGCCAATTCGATATCTCCCCGGCCGTGACGGCTTCTGTGGCCCTTGCTATCTCTTGAATCCTCGCGCCGTGACCCATGGCGGTGGGTGGAGTGGTGATGGCGGCGTCGATGCTCCCGGCGATTTTGCGAACTTCTACTGCGTTTGCGCTTGTGTCTGTCTAAGGCCTGTCTCTCGACTTGCTCCTGCGCTAGCTGCCTCTCGAAGTTGTCGAGACCCATTCCGCAAATTGATACTTCCAATTCGAGACGGTTGCGCGTTGGCTGAAGGAAGGTGTGGAGCTACAATTCGTACAGCTGTTCGCATGACCTTTGGCAATTGTGGCCCGTGTACGCGCGCACACACGCCTAACACCACTATCCTATATTTAGGTAAGGACAAACTAAAATATAGAACGTCGCTGTTAGTGGTTTATACAATAGCCTTTTTAACCTTATTACTATTATTATCTATTTACTTACCGTTTTGCTACCTTACTTTATATACTCTATTATACCTTTATAGACTCGTACGCCTAATAAGTATACTTTATTTACTTATATTACTACTACTAGCTCTTTAAAAAAGCTAAAAAAGAAGTTTTTAGCTAATTTAAGGTTAAGTTTCAGCGAGATACTATATGCTAAAATAAGTTTAGTACTAAATTAATATAATTTAAATATAAAGAGTAAGTAAATAATAATAATACTAGGTAGTATAGTAGTAATCGCTAAAGTAGGTCTTTAAGTACTAAGAGTAGAGTTTAAATATAAGTTACTAAGCTTAGCTAAAGTATCTAGTATTTATATAGTAAGAGTACGTAATATTAATAAGAAGAATATATTGACTAAAGAGAATAAGATAGAGAAAGTAGCTATAAAGAGTAGTAATAATAGTAATAAGAGCTAAAACAATAATTTATAGCTAGTAATAAATATACGGTTCTTATTACTATTATTTATTTAGCTATAAGTAACTTTATAAGTATTATTATTACTAGTGCTAGTAGAGTAAAAGCTATAGAAGTATTTAGTTATCTATTAAGCTATCACTAAGTTTAAAGATAAAGCTATTTTTATTAACTTTTAAGTCTATTAAAACTATAATTTTTATATATTTAATATAGAAAACTTTATTTTTAGTATAAAGCTTTTATATACTCTTAAGAAGTAAGAGCTAGGATAAGAGACTAGAAATATAGTAGTAGTCTTATAGTAGAGCTATAGTAGCTTATTTTCTATATATATAGACTACTATTATAATACTAATTTAATAAAGATAGTGTTAAAAAGATACAGAGAAGAAGAAGAATACTACTATAAAGAGTAGAAAGACGAAACTAGCTTAAGACTAGTACAATACTTAAACTTAGTATAGATACGATACTTAGTAGCAAGGGAAAGCTGTTATTATATTGTCTGTCTTATTAGCTAGAATTCTCTAGAGAAATTTTAGCTTATATATTTAAGTTTAGTAGTTTATATAAAACTTACTAAATATCTATTCTTTTTAATAAAGGCTAGATAACCTATAACTTACTATATAAGATAGTAATTCTATTTGTTTAAAACTATTAGTCTTTAAGTCTATTTTATGTTGTCTTAAACTATAAGCTAGCTGTTTAAAACAGGTCGTACAATACTTCTTTTTATTTTAAGTTCGGGCTACTAGGCCCGATCCTTTAGATAAAAGATTTATTCTATTTTAAACCGAGACAGCCGGTAGGATCTATTCGATACTTCGGGCTTCTAAAGGTTCCGACTAACTAGCTAGTTAGTTAATTTTTAATATACTTTCTTAATTAACTAGTTATTTTAGTTAGATTGTAAGCTAATTTAAGTTCTAAACGTTAGTATTTTAGCTAAGTTAATTAGTTTTGTTAAACTGTCTGCTAATTGTTCCTTTATAGAAACGTATTTAAGCTCTATTTAACCTACCTGAACGTTTTATCTAAAATAGTGATACTGTATATCAATATACTTAGATTTAGCTTAGAAGGTAGGGTTTTTTATAAGTTCTTTTGCTAAATTGCTGTCGGTAAGTAACAGTTTTACCGGCAAAACCGGGGTCTCCGGTCTAATTTAACCGGCTTGCCCGGGCAAATCTATACTTACTTGGTACGTTAGAGCCCGCCGAGGCTTTTTATTCGCAGACTTTTTAAAAGTACCCGCTAAAACGGTAGTAATCGAATTTTCTTTAAAAATTCTAGACAGTTTAATAGCAATTGATCGAATAAATAACTGTTCTTTCATAGCTTCTTTAAGAGCTATATATTTAGCCTTATAAGAGCTTAAGGCGACTATTTTTTATAGCTTTAAATTCTAGCTAAGGGCTCTGTTCCTAAGTAGAAAGATATAGCCGGTAGTCGATCTTCTAGTACTAAGGTTCCCCCCCCAATTTACGTTACAATAGCCGGTTATACCGTCTATTAAGGGAAATTTATAGTAAAGGCTAAGATTAAAAGTTTTATCTAAGTAAGTCTAAAGGCTACTTAGAACTCTCTAGTGCTTCTTACTAGGATTCAATATATATCGGGCTAGTAAGCCAGTTATAAAGGTAATATTGAGTCTTGTCTTTGTTATTAGATACAAAATTGACCCAATTTGTTGCTAATAATTAGAAATATTGGTACTACTAGCTTAGTTAAGATTTAGTGTCAATTTTAAGCCGACGGGTTGCGGTATTTTTTCGGGCATTCGGCCGTTTTTCTTCGAATATTTAGTTAAAATTTTAGCTGAATAAGTCGACTGGTCTAGGCGAATCGTTTTTGCCGGGCGATCTTAGGTAATTTTAATTCCTAGAAACTTACTAACGTCTCTTAAGTTCTTAACTATAAGAGTCTTATTTAGTTTCTAATAGATTTCAGAGATTATTTCGGTAGAATTAGATACAGCTAATATATTGTCTATGTAGACAATTAAAATTGCCTGCTTTTCGGTTCTTTAAATATAAACCGACTAATTGGATACTAGAGGTTTAAAACCTATTCCCCTTAGTAATTCTTAAAGATAGACTTTTT
The DNA here is from genome assembly GCA_002989075.1 of Arthonia radiata. NCBI lineage: Eukaryota > Fungi > Ascomycota > Arthoniomycetes > Arthoniales > Arthoniaceae > Arthonia > Arthonia radiata. The sequence goes on from PSQN01000016.1 coordinate 1,267,203, forward strand.
ACTATCGGTCGGCCTGTTTTAGACCGTAAAGGGCCTTTTTTATTTAATAAACTTTATTAGTTCCGTTAAATAGGCTAGTTAGTTACTCGATATAGACAATTTTATCTAACTTTGTGTTAGAATAAGCTAATTTTACGTTCTATTGCTTTATTTCTTAGTCTTTCTCTACTACTAAGGCTAGTATAAGCCGATAAATAATTAAATTTACTATATTTATAAAGGTCTCTATAAAATTAAGGTTGGATCTTTGCTAACAGCTCTTAGCTATCTAGCGGGCTTTAAAAATTGGCTCGCTCTTCGAGAAATACTTAATCTTCGGTATCCAGCGCCCTTTTAGCGTCTTTTTATTCGGCGGCTGTTAAAAAGGGTGCAGGGAAGAAGAAAGATACTACTACAAAGAGTAGGAAGACGAGACTAGCTTGGGACTAGTGCAATACTTAGGCTTGTTACAGGTACAATACTCAGTAACAAAGAGAAGCTGTTGTTGTGTTGTCTGTCTTGTTAGCTAGAATCCTCTAGAGGGATCCTAGCTTATATATCTAAGTCTAGCGGCCCGTGCAGGACTTACTAGATATCTGTTCTTTTGATAGGGGCCAGATAACCCGTAACTTACCGCACAAGACGGTAATTCCGTCTATCTAAAACTGTTAGTCTCAGTCTATCCCGTGTTGTCTTAGATTACGGGCCAGCTGTCTAGGACGGGTCGTGCAATGCTCCTTTTTGTCCTAGGCCCGGGCTACTAGGCCCGATCCTTTAGGTAAAAGGCTTGTTCTATTCTAGGCCGGGACAGCTGGTAGGACCTGTCCAATACTCCGGGCCCCTGAGGGTTCTGGCTAACCAGCTAGTTGGTTAATTTCCAACAGCGGCAGTTCGGTTAATATTTAGATTTCTTAGTTAGCTAGCTCTTTAAGCTTTAACTATATTGCGTTTAGCTAAGAAGGCTAATTCTTAGATACTCTTATTTCTTTTAAGTTACTAGGCTCTTTAATAACTGCAACTAAGGCCTATTCGGCGTATTGTTTTAGGTTATTATAGAACTTATTAAACTAATTATTGTCGGCGTTTTAGTATATAAAATCTATTTTCTGAGCGCAATCGATATCTATTTGGCCGAGGTCTTTAGTACTTCTATAATCTAACTCGGTAAGAAGGTTAGACTCGTTTAGAGCTCTAGTTTAGTATAGTTCTTATTTAGATTCGTCCGCTAGTTGTTAAGATATAGAAGAGATATACTGTTTCTTATATAGAGGACTCTCTTCTTTATTAAGAGGTACCTTCCTATTATTTTAAGATTTAGCGGTCGAATCTAGCTTATTTTTAAACTTAACTTCTAGTTATTCTTTAGGTTCTTTAGAAATACTCTCGGTTAATCGATTAACTATAGATCTCCGTAGGTCCCAAATAAATTTTTCTTTTTAAACGTAGACGTCTCTTCCTTAGTAAATCTTCCGGCTATTAGAGTCTAAGAGCTTATATTAATTTAACCTGTAGCCTATTAGAATATAGATAGTTGCTCTAGCGTCTAGTTTTTTTAGTTTAGATTCTTTAAGATAAGTAACTAAGCCTTAAATTTTAATAGTACTAATATCTAGTTTTTTGCTGTATTTTACTTTGTATAGAGTAATAAACTCCGGTAATCTAGTATAAGGGGTCCTATTATAAATATAGATAGCTACTTTTAGCGCTTTACTCTAATATATCTAGAGTAGCCCGGTAGTATAAAGTATTGCTCGAACTTTACTAACAATTGTTCGGTTAAAGCGTTCGGCTTGTTTATTTTACTAGAGAGTATATAATACAGATATCGTTAAAATAGCTTCTTTTTGTTTTAGAAGCTATTTTACTTAGCCTTCCCGGTACTCTTTTGCGTTGTTTAAGTATAGTCTTTCAAAAGAATGCTTAGACTATATTTCTTTCTAAATAATATAGGTAAATAGTATATCAAAAATCTAGTCTTTAAACTATAGTACCTCGGTAGTTGTATACCGGGTTTTATTGTTTATAAAGCTAGTAAATAATTAATCTTTAAAAGGGATTTGCGGTACAATTAGCCCGCAAATGTTTAAGTAGACTTTTTCTAAATAATTAGTCGATTTGTCTAGAGTTTCTTAGCTAACTTTAGCCGTTGCCTTTACTTTAAAGTAAATTTAGTAATTATCTTCTAATTTGTCTAAATAATCTGTTTCTAGGGCAACTTTTTAAAGCTGTTTTAAGGCGTTTTCGCCTATATATCCTATCTATTAATACTAAAGGTCAGTTTTTAAAGAAATAATATAGAGAGATTAAACTATATTAATAGTCTGAGCTTCTATTACTATTAGGCTGTTAATATACTGCCCCTTAGTAGTTAGTTATCCGACTCAATTAACTTTTAGCTTGTTTTAGCTAAGAGTTACCTTACCTCTCTGTTACAATCTTACTATATTAGGCTAGTACAAGGCTAAGCGCAGCCAGCCTCATTAAAGTATTATATAGTATATCCAATAACTCCAATATAGCGACGTTAGCGACGTCGCTATATTGTAATAGAATTTCGACTACGCGACAAAGAGATTATTAAAACCGTCGAACACAGAAAAATATACCTTTGTACCTTAGACTATATAACTAAACTAATAGCTAATCTTAGAATAAACTTTAGTCTATTAACTTAATATTTAAATATAAGTTCCTTAACCTTATTTAAGTAATATACTTTATCTTCTATCTATTCTAGTTAAGCCTCTCTTACCTTCTATAATCTATCTCGCCTCTCTTATCTTTTAGTCTTTAGTATACAAGATACCTACTACTAAGGTTAATAAGTATATAAGGTAAGTAAGCCTTAGTTCGGTTCTTTTAGCGACCGGCGTTATACTTTAATAGACTCGCTATAAAAGTAGAGAAAGTAAATTAATTATATTTACTACTTTAGTATCTAATAGCCGCAACGCTACAAATAGATTAGCTAATAGAATAGCTAGTATAAGTAAGATATTAGACGTTAATATTAAAATAGAAAAAAGCTTCTTAAATAAACATTCTAAAGTTACTTTATTCTTAATACGCCTAGCTATATACTTTAAAACTTATAAAGACTAGTTTCTAAACGATACTACTATAGTTTTATTTACTACCTCTTATATAAACAGAGATGTTTATAAGTAGGTTAAGTACTATTTTAACGATTTCTTATTTACTCCGATAAAGAGTAGGCGTAAGAATACCGATAAGTTTTTTGCTAGCTTTGTCTTCTTTTAAAAAAAGCTCCGAAAAATCTTTAGTTAGACTAACGCTAGGCGCGTCGCTATTAGAAAGCTTCGGAATCTAAAATAAATAGAACCAGCAAGCAGGTATGCCGCTAAATTTATACAGTATACTAATTAAATAGAATAGAACAAGAAACTCCTTATTAAGACCTTTTATAAAGGACTTAAGAATTATATTAAGAAAATAATTTATATTTGTAAAGAGAAGTTTAATAATTTTAATAACTTTATATAACGAGTAAAGAAGATTAACGACAGCAACTTTAAAAGATAAATAAAAAAGAAGGGTAATTCTACTAATAGATTCTATAAAACAAAGAATTAAGCAAACTTACAACAAAACTAAAGTAATTCAATAGAGTTAAATTTTATAAAGCCTTAAGAAAAACTAAACAACTAGGAAAGAGAATATAAAATAAAGAATAAGCTATACTTATATTACAGAAAACCAAGACATTAAGTTAAGGAATACCGTTCTAAGAAACAATAGTTTAATAATATAGAATAAAGCGAGCACAATAATTAATCTTAGAAGCCCCGCTCTCTGCAATAGTAGTTTAATATAACTACTTAGATATAAGAGAACAACGGTTGCAACAAGGCAATAAAATTGCTAGCAGCCTTCTCCGACCGCTAATATATAGACTTAACTAAGGGTCGTCTTCTTTAAGAATTAGGTTTTCTACTAAAGATTGACTAGAACTAGTATAAGTATGTTACTAAACTAACTAAAAAGTAGAAGAATATCTATTAAAGTATCTTCTATAACTAGAAAGATACTTACTAGGTTACTTCTAATAAGAAGTACAACGAACTAAACTTATTTAATTTATATAAAAATTAGAATACAGACAGTAAGTTATAGAAAGAAACAAAGAAACAATTAATAAAACAGGAACAATAAAATCTATAGGATTGAAACAATATTAACCGCACTACTTTAAGGTAGTAGATATAAAATACCGTTATACTATACGAAACACTATTTTAGACTGTATACTATAATAACAATTATACAATCTATAAATTCGATAAACTAGGGTTAGAATAATAATTAAGGAAACTAAAATCTCTAAAACAAGGTTTAACACAAGAACTAGGTCTTATTCAAAAACAACTTAGGTTACCTTATTTAGAAACTTAAGAGAAATCTAAGAAAGAATAGATTGTAAAAGCTAAGCAAGATAATAACTATAATGCGTTATAGATAAGACAACGACTTAAAGACAAAAATATAGATTCTAATAATATAAAATCCTTTCTTAAGAACAATATTAACTAGAAAGAGTAAACCTTAATTCGTTAGAAAGAAATAATATAGAGACTTTATTAGTTAGCCTTCTACAAGGGAAAGTTAAGCGCTAATAAAGATATTAACGATATTCTAAGATATATTTACTTACGTCTACAACGACCAATAAACTACCTTATTAGAGGTTTAGAATTATATAGTTAGTACTAGTATCTTTAACTAATAATATACAACTTATAGACATAATAAGTTTTAACTAGTAATAGTTGTATAATTAAAGCAGAGATCGTAAATAGTAAACTAGACGTTATAATAAAAGTAGTATTAGAATATTTTATACAGAAATTTCTATAGCAAGTTAATCGACAATAGATTCCGGTATCTAAAATACTCTAGAACGTATACAATTAGCAGAGAAAAGACTAAGCCGACTGCTTCAAGAGTAGTAATTCTAGCCCGTCTAACGGTTAAACTCTCTAAAAGTTTAGCTTTATACGAGCTCGGCTGCTTATAAAATATATCTATATACTTAGATAACAATAAACTACAGAAATATTAAAATTATAATTAATTTAGACGCAATAAGCAACTTTATCTTGATACACTACGTTAAGAAGTACTAAATATAAATATAAAAGAAAAAATTATCTTACGCACTATTTAAATTTTAAGAGGTAGAGGAGAGAGTCGACTATAAGACTTTACTAATAAGTATAACTATTAAGGACTATTAAGAAGAAATTATTTATAATATTGTAAATATTAACTAGTATTACGCTGTACTAGGTATACCTTAGTTACAACAATATAACCTAAAAGTAAATTAGAGAACTAAGAAACTCCTCTTTACTAGGTATAAGTGCTTTAGATAAAAGTCGTTCTATAGAATAGATACTCTATAAGCTATTTTTAGTAGTAAGGATAAGGAGTACGATAAGAAACTTACGCAGGTTAGTACTACTATACTTTAATACTTAGATATCTTACAAGAGAAGTCTAACGTAGTATCTTGTCTATAGCTAACTATACGTAAGTATAAATAAAAGATAACTGTATGCTAACAATTCTATATAATAATAAGTATTTAGTTAATTACTAAGATACTAGAGAAATATAATTAATTCTAATATCTATTTAAGAAAGCTAAGCTAAACTTATCTCTTAAAATATAAACTATAAAATTATACAATACCTTTATAAGAAGGTAAAACGCTAATATTCGGTCTAATATACTCTCTATTAGAAGCAGAAAATTAAGCGCTCCGCAACTATCTCAATAAAAATCTTAAGAAAGAATTTATTTAAAAATTAACATTACTAGTTGGATATCTAATACTCTTTATACTAAAGAAGAACAGTAAACTACAACTTTACGTAGATTATAGATAATTAAACAGAATAACTATTAAAAACCGATATCTGCTGCTATATATCGATAAAATTATAAATTAATTGTATAACGTACAATAGTTTACTAAGTTTAATCTATAAGAAGCTTATAATCTAATCTATATAAAGAAAGACAAAGAATAGAAAACGGCCTTCTATACTAGATACAGACTTTTTAAGTATTGTATTATACTCTTTAAGCTAATAAACGCACCAGTATTATTTTAGAAACTAATTAACAATATACTTAGTAATTATCTAGATATATTTATAACTACTTATTTAGACAATATCTTAGTATATAGCTGTATACTAAAAGAATATAAGAAACATATTAAGAAGGTATTAAAAAGATTAGTACGTATTAATTTATAAATTAATGTCGAGAAAACTTAGTTTTATCAACAATCTAACGAATTTCTTAAATTTATAATTACTAAGCATAGTCTCTAAATAAAAGATTTAAAAATCTAATTTGTTCTAATTTAGCCTATACTAAAGAATATAAAATAATTGCAACAGTTTCTTAGTTTTACTAACTACTATAGGTAATAGATATTTAACTTTAGCTAAATTATAGTACCGCTGTCTTAATAGACAAAACAATTAATAGAATTCTTTTAGACGTAAAAAGAATAATTAGTATTTAAAGAGCTTAAGAAAGCTTTTAAAATTAAGCCCGTATTAGCAATATTTAACTCTAATCTACCAATTATTATAAAAGTAGACGCGTTAGACTATACGATTAGAGTATATATAAGTTAAAATAATAAGGAAAGAAAGCTTAAACCAGTAGCTTTTTACTTAAGAAAAATATTACCTATAGAATAGAACTACGACATTTACAATAAAAAGCTCTTAGCTATTATAGCAGTATTCGAAATATAGCGAGCTTACTTAAAAGAAGCAAACTATACAATTATAGTATATATAGACTATAAGAATTTAACTTACTTTATAATAACAAAGAAACTTAACTAAAGATAAGTTAGATAGTTAAAGACTATAGCTCTATATAATTTTATTATTACCTACAAGAAGGGTTTTAAGAACGATAGAGCCGACGCTCTAAGCCGACATTTAAATTACCTTAATAACAAGAAGTATATCGAATATACAATATTCCGAGAATATAATAATAAGATTAAATACAATCAATTAGCTATAATAACCGAGTTTGTTATCGAACCAGACAACCGAATCCTAGATATTCTAAACGACCCTAAGACTTACTAGAAAAACGAGAAACGATATCTAGGACTAACTAAGAACAATAAGGGCGATTATAAATTTTAAGGCAAAGTCTACGTCCTAAGGAATCTAATTTAATATATTATTAGTAACTTCTACAACAACCTAACGAAAGAATATAAAGATATCGACAATGCTATTAAAAAAATTATAAGAACCTACTACATTCCGAGAATTTAACACTATATCGAGAATTATATCTAAGAATACAACGTATATATAAGAACTAAGTACCTAAGATATTTACTATACGGTAAACTACAGCCACTAGAAATACCCGAAAGACTATAGTATATAGTCTTACTAAACTTTGTTACTAAATTACTAATCTCTAAGGATTTACTTATAGAAGTAGCTTACAACGCTATTCTAGTTATATGCGACAAACTAATAAAGTACGTATACTTCGTATCTTACAAGAAAGCTAGTAATTTAGAACAATTAGTATATATATTCCTTTAGATTATCCTAGCTAACTACGGTTAACTACAAAGAATTGTCTCTAATAGAGACTAAAAATTCGTCTTTTGGTTCTAAACATCTCTAATACAACAATTAGAAACAAAATAGAAAACATTTACTTTATTCTATCTATAAACCGATAGATAGACCGAGAGAATAAATTAAACGCTAGAATAGTATTTCCGAGCGTATATTAACTATCAGTAAAATAACTAGATACATTTACTATTAGTAGCGTAAGCCGCGTACAATAATACAAAAAACAATATAATAAAGATAACTCTGTTTTATATCTTGTATAGCTATTACCCTCTTTAGGGTAAATAACTATAAAACACTATAAAAAATAATACTGCTATACAAATAGCAATAAGTATAAAAACTCTGTATCAGCAGTTAAAGGCTAACAGCAAGTTTATTGCCAAATAAACTAGAAAATAGTATAACAAGTTAAGAACTATTCCGAATATAAGCATAAAAGAAGAAAAAAGAGCTTACTTACTTATAAGAAACTTAAAGACTATTAAACCAAGCAAAAAACTCGACTATACTAAGACGAGACCGTTTAAAATCTTACAGCAATTAAGACCCGTAATATTCAAACTTAAACTCCTAAAACTAATAAAAATACATTCTATATTCTATGTAGCGTTGTTAAAACTAGTCTACTTTTAAGAAGTAGAATAATTTAATCTAAAAATCCTTTCTAACAATTAAGAACCCGAGTATAATGTCGAAATAATTCGAGCTTATAGACAATATCGAGGTAAACGACAGTATCTTATAAAATAAAAAGGATATTCCGAACATAAAAATTAATGGAACTCGGAATAAAATCTAATTAACTATAAAGACACTATTTAACAATATTAGAACTAGAATATTAATTGGTCGTAGTAGCACTAATATTCTAATTTACTATCTAGTACGCTCTATTAGTACTTAAATTATCTATAAACAAATTAGTCTACTATATTAGTAGCTTACTACCTAACTCTAAGTATAGATTATTACAAAAATCTATACTTAGGCTACTTAATATATTTATAATATTATTACTGAATATAGCCGCTAGCTATTCTTTCTCAAACAATATATTGTTTTAATTTATTTTATTCTACACCTAAATATACAGCCTTTCGAGCTCCTTCTTAAAGTTTATAACCGCCGCTTTAATAGCTTCGCGCTATCTTTTCGCTACACAAATAAGTTTCTTCTCTTCTATTAAGCGCTTACGTTGCCTCTAGAGGGCATTTAATATCTATAAGTACTAAGAATAGATACTCTAAGCTAAGTAAGTTAAAACTAACTAAACAGACGTTAAACTAAAGAAACTAACTATCTTCTAACAACGGGCGAACGTTATATAACTTCTTATCGCAAATATATATAAAGTACGATACTTTCCTAGACTTTAGTATATACTTCTCTTCTAAGTAAAGACAACGAGAATATAGAAGCATCTCTTAACTATAAACTTTAGTAAGAATAATATTAACCTTAAGCGCTTTATTAGCGTTAAGAGCCTTCTTAACTTTAAGTATAATAACTTACAGAACTAAATCTATTATAAAGTAATAACAAGGTTTTAATATCTTTAGGGCCGTTAAGAACGACTAACCTTAAAGAGACGACCTTATATTACAATTTTACTATATTAGACTAGTATAAGATTAAGCGTAGCCTGCCTTATTAGAGTATTATATAGTATACCTAACGACTCTAATATAGCGACGTTAGCAACGTCGCTATATTGTAATAGAATTTTAACTACGCAATAAAGAGATTATTAAAACTATTAGATATAGAGAAATATACCTTTGTATCTTAGACTATATAGCTAAATTAATAGTTAATTTTAGAATAAACTTTAGTTTATTAATTTAATACTTAAATATAAGTTTCTTAACTCTATTTAGGTAACGTACTTTATCTTCTATCTATTTTAGTTAAGCTTCTCTTACCTGCTGTAATTTATCTCGCCTTTCCTGTCTTTTAGTCTTTAGTATACAAGATACCTACTATTAAGGTTAATAAGTATGTAAGGTAAGTAAGCCTTAGTTTGGTTCTCCCAGCGATTGGCGTTATACTCCCTCTCTTTCTAAGCTTGTCGAAGCTTAGAAAGTTAATTCTAAATTTCTTAACAAATAAAACTTTGTCTAGAACAATTGTTTTGTCCTTAAAGTATAGTTTTGCTTTACCTGTCTGTAAGGCTTAAATTAACTTTTCCCCTTTTTAACGAATAATCTAGTTAGTTGGCCGGATATCTGTTAGAAGATTAATATTCGAGCAAATATAGCTTATTAAGCCTATATCGAGGATCTAAGAATTAGTAGAGTGATTGACTCTATCTAGTAATGCTGTAAAGCATTATTTTTCTTGTAGGTTGGAACTATGTATAGAAAATATTAAAAAATCGGTGTTTTTAGAGCTTTTGTTGAAATTTAGCCGGAGGTTTGAGTATTTTTTCCAACAAGTTGCCGGTTTATGCCCCTTTTTGTTATAAAAGGGGCATTTTTCTTAGTTTTTACTTAGAGGCTTTAATTTTTCTTTGGTTCTTTGCGTCGATTTATTATCTATCGCAGTAAAAACCTTTTCTGCTGGGGTACTACTACAGATTTAGTAAGACTTATTTATAAGTTAACTAAATAAGTTCTGTAGACTTATATCGCTAGTTGTTTACCAGTAGGTTTGACTAATAATAGCTACCGTGTGCTTGTATTTAGAGATTAGATTGTAAAGAACGTAGATAGCTACTACCTTGTTGGATAGTGCTAGTCCTCGGGTTGCTAAATTGTCCGTTAATTGCCTAATTTTAGGAAGATAAAGCTTACGGTTTTTTACCTTACTAAGTATAGTACTAAAGAGCTTCTTATAAATTAGAAACTTGAAACTAAAATCTTTCGATTTATATAACCTTTTTAAGCTATTTTAAAGCTCTAGAAAGTTATAAATCTCCTTTATTTAAATAAGAGGACCGTTCTCTAGAGTTAGTTAAATAAGGGCTGCTGCCCTTGTCGACCGTTTCTAGCGGCTAGCTTCAGTAATATCTCTAGCTAAATAGCCAGAAAAGGGGATTATAATATTACTGTAGCCGTTTTTAGTTAAAAGGGCCTCTATTCGAATTAACTAAATGTCCCAATTAGTTGAGCCCTTAAGTTTAGAGATCTTATAAGCAGAGTCTATAGCCGAATATATAGTCGGAGATTTCTGAAGAAAAAAAAGGAAATTCTGTTCTAATAGTTAAATTGAGCTCAAAGTTTAGAGTCGATTGGTAATAGAATCGTTTAAAGGTGCCAATAGATGTTATAGAGAAAATATTTTCTAAAAAGGAAATTTAAAAGGAATTGGTACTAACTCGGGCTTATAACCTGTTAAAAAGATACAGGAAAGAAGAAGAATACTACTATAAAGAGTAGAAAGACAAGACTAGCTTAAAACTAGTACAATACTTAGACTTAATATAGGTACAATACTTAGTAGCAAGGAAAAGCTATTGTTATATTGTCTATCTTATTAGCTAAAATTCTTTAAAAAAATTTTAGCTTATATATCTAAGTTTAGCAGCTTATATAAAACTTACTAGATATCTATTTTTTTAATAGAGGCTAGATAATCTGTAACTTAATATATAAGACAGTAATTTTATTTATTTAAAACTATTAGTCTTTAAATTTATTTTATATTGTCTTAAATTATAGGCTAGCTGTTTAAAATAGGTCGTAAAATGCTTCTTTTTATCTTAAGTTCGGGCTACTAGGCCCGACCCTTTAGATAAAAGGCTTGTTCTATTTTAGACCGAGACAGCCGATAGAACCTATCCAATACTCTAGGCTTCTAGGGGTTCCGACTAACCAGCTAGTTGGTTAATTTCTAACAGATAGATAGTAATATTAATAGCCTAGTTAAGTTACTTATTAGTAGAAAGAAGATAGTAAATAAAATAAAGCTATTAGTAATAATATACACTAAAGAAGCTTTATAAGCTAAGTCTATACTATTAATACTTATATTTATATTATAAAAGCTATCTACTAAAGTAAAGGGTAAGATAAAGATAAAGCCAAAGCTAGTCCGTCTTTTATTTAAAATAATTAACCTTATTAAGTAGATTAATATTATTTTTACTATACTATTATTATTATTAGTAGTACTAGAAGAAACTATTAAGAAGCTTAGTTACTATTAGAAGTATACTTTTTAAGTATATTTAAACTTTAATAAGTTTAGCTTTTACTTCTAACTTATAATCTGGGTATAGAGCAGGAAGCAGTTAGGTAGCAAAAAGGGCTCAAATAGGCCCTACTAGTGTTTAAGCTAATTATTAAGGAGACTAGAAAGAGATACGTTTACTAGAGAAAAGATATTCTCCTAGGATCGTAGCCTTTCTAAATAGACAATATTCTGTCTTAATTTGCTATCGAGACGTTTATACATTATAACTACCTTCCCCCTTAAGAAGAATCGCTCTCGATTCGAATACTGTTGGAAATTAACCAACTAGCTGGTTAGCCAGAACCCTCAGTGGCCCGGAGTATTGGACAGGTCCTACCAGCTGTCCCGGCCTAGAATAGAACAAGCCTTTTACCTAAAGGATCGGGCCTAGTAGCCCGGGCCTAGGACAAAAAGGAGCATTGCACGACCCGTCTTAGACAGCTGGCCCGTAGTCTAAGACAACACGGGATAGACTGAGACTAACAGTTTTAGATAG